>CM053242.1:58701568-59271568 GCA_028583405.1 Pogonophryne albipinna
TACTACTACAACTACAACTTCTACTACCACTACTACTACTACTACTACTACTACTACTATTACTTATACTACTACTAATACTACTACTACTACTATTACTTCTTCTACTACTACTACTACAACTTCTACTACTACTACCACTACTACTGCTATTACTACTACTACTACTACTACTACTACTACTACTACCACTATTACTACTACTACTACTACTACTACTACTACCACTATTACTTATACTACTACTACTACTACTACTACAACTACAACTTCTACTACCACTACTACTACTACTACTACTACTACTACTACTAATATTACTTCTACTACTACTACTACTACTACTACTACCACTATTAAATATACTACTACTACTGCTACTACTACCACTATTACTTCTACTACAACTTCTACTACCACTACTACTACCACTACTACTACTACTACTACTACCACTATTACTTATACTACCACTATTACTACTACTACTACTATTACTACTACTACTACTATTTATTATACTACTACTACTACTACCACTACTTCTACTTCTACTACGACTACTACTTCTAGTACTACGATGACTACTATTACTAGGTTCAAATATACTTTAAGTAGGAGTACTTCCACCTCTGGAATTTTTCAAATACTTTTTGTAATTGTGTTCGAAAGAAGACATAAAACAGCCATCAGCAGGTTGATGTTTGTTCTAACTGCCGTATCAGGCCAAACAGACCGAAGTCTCCCAGACTCAGGTAGTCTGTAATGAAAGGTCATAAACAGCCATCAGCAGGTTGATGTTGGTTCTAACTGCCGTATCAGGCCAAACAGACCAAAGTCTCCCAAACTCAGGTAGTCTGTAATGAAAGGTCATAAACAGCCATCAGCAGGTTGATGTTTGTTCTAACTGCCGTATCAGGCCAAACAGACCAAAGTCTCCCAGACTCAGCTAGTCTGTAATGAAAGGTCATAAACAGCCATCAGCAGGTTGATGTTTGTTCTAACTGCCGTATCAGGCCAAACAGACCAAAGTCTCCCAGACTCAGCTAGTCTGTAATGAAAGGTCATAAACAGCCATCAGCAGGTTGATGTTTGTTCTAACTGCCGTATCAGGACAAACAGACCAAAGTCTCCCAGACTCAGCTAGTCTGTAATGAAAGTTCATAAACAACCATCAGCAGGTTGATGTTTGTCTTAACTGCCGTATCAGGACAAACAGACCAAAGTCTCCCAGACTCAGCTAGTCTGTAATGAAAGTTCATAAACAACCATCAGCAGGTTGATGTTTGTCTTAACTGCCGTATCAGGACAAACAGACCAAAGTCTCCCAGACTCAGCTAGTCTGTAATGAAAGGTCATAAACAGCCATCAGCAGGTTGATGTTTGTTCTAACTGCCGTATCAGGACAAACAGACCAAAGTCTCCCAGACTCAGCTAGTCTGTAATGAAAGTTCATAAACAACCATCAGCAGGTTGATGTTTGTTCTAACTGCCGTATCAGGACAAACAGACCAAAGTCTCCCAGACTCAGCTAGTCTGTAATGAAAGTTCATAAACAACCATCAGCAGGTTGATGTTTGTCTTAACTGCCGTATCAGGACAAACAGACCAAAGTCTCCCAGACTCAGCTAGTCTGTAATGAAAGGTCATAAACAGCCATCAGCAGGTTGATGTTTGTTCTAACTGCCGTATCAGGTCAAACAGACCAAAGTCTCCCAGACTCAGCTAGTCTGTAATGAAAGTTCATAAACAACCATCAGCAGGTTGATGTTTGTCTTAACTGCCGTATCAGGACAAACAGACCAAAGTCTCCCAGACTCAGGTAGTCTGTAATGAAAGGTCATAAACAGCCGCTGCTGCCATTTCAGGTAATTATCAGAGCGTAACTGTGCGCGGCGAGTGAGTAAAATTCATATCGCTATCAGACCTCTGATGGAGGCACGGACAGAGTGATGGAGGGGGAGATGGGTCGATAATAAAGGGGAGACGAGGCGGACAAGGTGAAGGGGAGACGAAAGGAGGGGGGGGTGACTGAGACTGATTAGAGGACGGAGAGAGACAAATAGAGGTGGAGGGAGAGAGAGAGAGAAAAGCTTGTGTCCTGCGGTGTCTGCCAACGATGATGGAGAGGGTTACTTTAAACAATGTAGTTTGTTACAATCATTAGTTACCTGAATGAGCGCCCCCTAGTGGTCCGTGAGTATATTGGTAAAACTTCACATTTGAAATTAATTAATTTACTTAAGTTTTCCGCACTCTCGTGGGAATATCTCCGCAATGGAGCGAGCTTAAGTTTCACTTTCGATTGCATGATATAGCCCAGATAAACACCTTCATTACACATGTGGCCACTTGTTTGTACCATTTTCAGGCGATTTGCAAAAAACGATGTGTTTTTGGATATTTGTGGAGTTAGGTGGTCCGCGAGTGTTTTTTTATTGGTTAAGTGGTCCATGGTATGAAAAAGTTTGAGAAACACTGCTCTACACCAACACTGAAACCCATGAGCACATATACTAATGTTTAAAAAAGCAGGAATCAAATCTGAGCTGACAGAAAATGCTCTGTTTTAGTTAAGTCAGCTCACACACACTATTTCATCAACATATAGGTTCACCTGCTGAATTAAAAACAGAACAAATGAAGCAAAGAAAGTGAAAACCATGAAGCAGATTCAGGCAGTAGAAGATTCACACTTAAAGGTCCCATGTCATGGCCATTTCCACTGATCATAATTCCATTGTTGAGGTCTACTAGAATATAATTATACTGTGCAATTTTCCAAACTCACATTGGTTTCTCATACAGCATCTCTGTAAAGTATGTGTATTCACTCTCTCCACTAAACGGCTCGTTGCAGCTCTTGCCCCCCCCCTCCCTGTGAGCCCATGGTGCTCCAATTGGTCGGGACGTTGTGAATCGCGCTGAGCTCCGTGGAGGTGTGATTTCCTTGTTTAGCGATACACAGCCAAACACAGCCAAACTCAACCTGAACACACACAAAGTCACAGCCAAAGTAAAAACAATAAGTGTGGCTTGATATTGAGTAAGAAAAAGGTTGATAAACGCTGTGAGAATGGGTCTGCAGAGAGAATTTCGCCGCGATCCCAACTGTCTGTTATCAGCCTGCAGCCAGGGAGGAGAAATCAGCAGAGCTGCCTGCACTGAGTGTGTGAGGAAGTCCGTGGATTGGTCAATTTGGACCAATCAGCGGGGGCTTAACGTAACGGCTCCGCGGACGTAACGTAACGGCTCCACGGATTGGTCCATTTCGTTCCGGGGACGACATGACATCATGATGTACCCGGAAGAATCAAATGGACAGTGACGTATCTCCAACGAGGCGTTTTGGGGAGGTATTTTCTGTTTTAGAGTTTTACTCGCTACATGGTGTACTTTGAGGGTTTTGACTCTGCAGACCGTTTACATGCATTAAAACCTTCATAACACACAAGGGGACGGGTACTAACCGGAAAAGCATGACATGGGACCTTTAAAGTATTATCCTACAGAACAGAACAGCTGACAGAGAAGAGATCTGATCCACTCAGAATTTTGAAAAAAAGTGAGTCTCGAAAATAAGTGAGAGTTTTGAGGAAAAAGTCCGAATGTTTTTCAACAAATTTAGATTTTTTTGGGGACATTTTCTTTAATTTTGAAGAATAATTTGCCAAAAGGGAGATTTTTTTGTGAAAAGTGAGATTTTTGAGAAAAAGTCAAGTTTTTTCCAAAAGATTGAGATAAAAACAAGAACTTAGAATTATGAAAAAAGTCAGGAATCACAAGAAAGACAAACTACATTTTGAAAAAAATCAGAATTTTGAAAAATAAGTCAATATTTGTATATATTTCTGAGAATGTTGAAAAAAAAATCAAAAGAAAGAAAACAATTCAGGTTTCTGATGATTTAAAAAAGCAGATTCAGGCAGAAGGCGTATAGATTCACCTTTAAAGTATTATCCTACAGAAAAGTACAGCTCACAGAGAAGAGATAACATCTGATCCTTTTACAACAACATGTTTTCTAGTTACATAGTAATCCTCCCCATTTGTTTTAAATGAAACAGTAATCACATTACATGTTTTTTGTGTAACAAAGTGTCATTAAGAGTCACATTTTTAACGAAAATCTACTCACACAAAGCACTTCGTTTTCTGGTTTTAAGCTTTTATCCATAAAAGTGTCTTTCAGTAACTTTTTGAGAGAATTAAGCAAAAATGCATTGTCTTCCTGTAACAGCCTTAAAAACACAAACTGACATCAAAGACACCCAATCCCTTACAAAGTGCTTCATATCCTACCTGTTGAAAAGTGTTGCATGTAATAAAGTGTATTTATAAGTGTCGTGTACAAGAAAGAAGCAAAAGTCCTTTAAGTTGACAAAACGGCTTTGTTTCAATGGAATATCGTCAAAATCACAAAGTGCGATTAAGAGTCACATTCTTAACGAAAATACATAGAATACATTTACCTTTTTTTGTATCTTAATTCAATAATCTGTTTCTCCCCAAGTCTGGAGGTGAAGAAGTAGTAGAGAGAAACACACGTACAATATATCCCTTAGAAACGGTTGCAGAAGTCATTATTGTACAGCGTTGCAACATTCAGCATATTAACGCCAGCTGCATGTTCCAACGTATGCGCTCATAAAACCCCTCGTAATGTCTCTAATATCTCAAATTCCCCGACTGCTGTATAAATATGATTTACATTAATTAGAAACACCATCTGGACTCAATGTGTTTGATGTGTGGAAATGTCAACTCTATATATGGGGTATACATTTGGTGTTTGTTTTCGTGGTTCAGTGAATTATTTAAAACTACTATTGTCATAAAAAAAGATCTTAAAGCAGCGTGTTGCTCTCCAGTTGAGCTTTTACGGCGTTCTTACCATTACTGATGTTGTTTCTCTACAGCAAGGTTAAAGATGACTTCATGGTTATTATATAATATTATATAACTGTCGGATATATATATTAGAGAAATAATTGCATTAAACTGCAATCTCACGGTCTCCACATCTTCAAATCCATCCAACATTTACAAAGAATTTCTCCACCATTTTTTCACCATTGTACGTGATAGGCTAAGGGGCGGGACATCTCTAAGAGGTTGACCAATCACAACAGAGCCGGCCAGCTAACCAATCAGAGCACACTGGGGTCTGGTTTCAGACAGAGGCCGTTTCTCAATCTCGAGGATTTTGGCTTCCAAGCCAATATTTCAAGGATGCTACGTCATCGAGTGCCGCCGAAGGACTGTTCCAATCTCCAGCATACTTGGAATTCCACCGAGGCCGCGGGTTTGGGGGAAATATCGAGGCTGCACATGGGTAGACTTCGCGTCCTTAAAATCCCCACAATGCTTTGCGCACTGACCAATTTCAAAAACCCTTGCGGAGAATGGCTGAACCGTCGCAGCACACATTGAAATGTAAGTATGTAGTGGCGTAGAACATGTGTTGGTAAATATGTTACTTTGTTTTCACCAAAAATGTGTTCCGTGAAAGTAAAGCAAGTTCATAATTAGATAGACATCGTGAGGTATTTATTTTCGGTACAGTTTATGTTGAAACCGTTGAGAGAGTGGCACACTTGTTAGCCTGTTCCATTCTTCTTCGTTTTCTGAAGCCGTGGCTTGGAAGTATACTTGCTTCGTTTCTGAAGGAAGTGACTTGGAAGTACGCGACTACCAAGCCAGCATCCTCCAGTAATTTATCTGATAAGAAATACTAACATATTTACCTCTGATATGTAGAGAAGACATTTAAATCAAATAGAAATATAGATTTGAACATGGATATACACAAGTAACTTACAAGTACAGTACTTGAACACCTGCACTTATTTCTCCCCTGTTTTAATACCACATCGGAACAATCATTTAAATACTGTTATGTGTATTTTTTACAAACTGGTTAATTTATATATCTTTTACAATTACTTAAAAGGCGAGACACGGCAGGCAAAAACATCGTTTTTCAAGTACTGGTCAATTTTGAGATTTTGTGCTATTTTGATTCTATAACATGTTTTCTTTCAGGCTTTTGGAAGGAAAACGTACAAAATACACATTTAAGTGTTTATTTTACTATAGTTTGTCTATTTGCGTCTGTAGATTTCTCCTAAATTCACCAAAAGTTAGCATTCTAACGTAACATAAAGTACCGCGGCCGCTGTGTGCACCATGTCATCAGAGGTATCGCTGGAAAGCTCCGTCTCTCCTGCACAATCTCATCTGATCCAAATATGGTCATTTCCTTTGTATCAGCAACCAATCGTGAAAGCACAAAGGGGTCTTAAACCAAGAAACGAAATCTCATTGGCTGGTGTCAATTTCTGACAACGTGATTCGTTCAGATGCGTCACGTGGTGTGCTAAAACACTTCCTGGTTAGCTTTCCGCTCGAAATTGAAATCTCAAAATGACAAAAGAACGGCGAAAAAAACGTTCACAGAGAAGACGACAACAATTGTCACTTGCACGAAGCAAGGTTATACAAAAAACAAATGACCCCGAACATGAAATACCTTCACGGAGTGCGTCGAGGCGCAAGCTATCATCCAAAGAACAGGAGGGTTTAGCTAGCGCCTCACTGCAATCTTTAAAGGTCGTTTTCTCAAAATGAGTTTTTTCTCCTACTCTGAGTTCGAAATTTCAACTTCAGTAGCACGTAGAGACACCAAACCTTCCAGTTATATTCCTATCAATATTATGAAGGCTTTTACAGAAGGGTTTGTTCATATATCATTCATAGCCTGAATTATACAACATTTTATACCTAAAAACATGGCGAAAATTGATATTTTAGGACTGTTGACAGTATTTTCTGATTTATGGAGTGATAAAGAGAGATATCCAATATCCCTTCTGTAAAAGCCTTAGATTCTAATATGACTACAAAATGAAACAAGAATTTTGAATCTGGCTTTATCCAAAGTTCAGATTTCGATTCCTGAAATGTGTTAACATATGTGCATATTTAATGAGATAATGGATAATTTGCATATTTAAACATGCTATTTCAGAAAACTTGTAATACAAAAAACAATTGCCTTATTGTAAGTAATTAACTAGAGAAATTTCTAGCTGATACCTTTAAGTTAAAAAAATTACCCTATTCACCTGGGGTGTCTCGCCTAAAGTCTCTAGTGGGCAGCCAGCTGTGGTTACCAGCACACATTTTCCCCCAAACCACTTAGCAAATGTCATTTCTGGTAAAGAGTCAACGCCAATTATGTAATTAAAGTGAGATATTAGTGTGATTACATAAAATAAAGGATGAGGAGAGCTCTGATTGGCCGAGAGGAGCGGAGGGACAGATCAGACCGAAGGAGGAGGGGAACCAAATGGAGAGATAAATCCTGTTAAGGTGGTATTAATGTCCTTAAGCATACTCAAATCGTGTGTGTGTGTGTGTGTGTGTGTGTGTGTGTGTGTGTGTGTGTGTGTGTGTGTGTGTGTGTGTGTGTGTGTGTGTGTGTGTGTGTGTGTGTGTGTGTGTGTGTGTGTGTGTGTGTGTGTGTGTGTGTGTGTGTGTGTGTGTGTGTGTGTGTGTGAGTGAGAGGCAGGGCTTCAGAGCTATAGGCTCATTAGGCTACAGGGGAGAATGGCTAAAAGGATTAGACCGACATGGATTATTCACGCATGAAATACTGGAACCAAAGAGGTGGAGAGAGAGAGAAATGGATAAGGGCTGAATATGTAAGAGAAGTTGAGAGTATAAATATGAATGTCTAGGAATAAAATGAAGGGATGAATAGAGGAAATGGTGGTAGGATATGAAGAAGAGGAGGAGGGAGAGAGAAGATGAGATTTGAGATTTAAGATGGAGCGCGAGATTGGGAAAATCTGTGGAGTGTAACGAAGTGAGGAAGTGGAGATGGAGAGAGGTGGAAAGGGAGAGGAGAGGTTGACAGATTGGGATATAAACACCAGAGAGAGAGGAGGTGTGGGGGGATGAAGGCAGAGCAGCGTGGGTAAACAACCGGTTCTACAAAAGTTTTTGCGTTTGCCATTTAGTTTTTTTGTAGTTTACTGATCTAATTACAACTGAACACTGAACAATAGTTTTTAGGCCAACACAATGTTACAGTTAACTTTGATGAACTAAATATACAAGCTTTAAAAGGGTTAAAGCTCTGAAAGAAATATACAAAGAACAAACAACCCAGACAACGTGCTGGACCTGTCCATCACTAGGAAGCCCTGCCCTAAAGCATGTGTGCGTTATCGTCTTTCTAAAGGACCATAATATACTAAATTAACATCATACTGTATTGAAACATATTTGAAACTATAGCGATTGACAGCACAAACTCATCAGGAAAATATTTACTGGGTCATTTTCTTATAGACTTCTATACAATCCATAAAGCTTCCGCTACGTCAGCATTAATTGTACACTAAATAGGACTATCATTTAGAACAAAACATCATGTTGTGTTGGAGAAGACTTCAAACTAGAAATCGACACCATAAAATCATCAGTCAAATGTTTACTGAAGTTATAAATCCAGTGAGGAATAGCGTCATTTTCTCTTAGACTTCTATACAATCCCTAAAACATATATTTAAATCCCTTGGGTGTAGTTCAAGTGTTTTCCGACTCACCCGTCCACCCCGACATGCCTTCACATACTTTGACACTCATTAAACTTCCTGCTTTGGTGGAAGACATGTTTGTTTTGAATTATGTTGGATGAACTTGTGTTATGTTGCCTTACTTCCAGTGCTTAACATCGTTCTGCAGAGAGTGTGGGGGCAGAGGGGTTGTCAACCTGAATAAGTTAGTGTAGTCTTACTCATTAATGCTGTGCCTGACTGAGGTCTCTGCACGTCAGAATGATAAATCCAGGCCGCTGTCCGTGGCGCTGAAGGAGATGACAGGTTTTATAATGGAGTTATGTAAGGACCTGCAAATTAGCAATTAAAGAGCACCCTCGACTAAATTAAAGTAAATTAATCTGTTGCAAACAATCATTTTGATACTGAAGATATCTATCTATCTATCTGACTATCTATCTATCTATCTGTCTATCTATCTGTCTGTCTGTCTGTCTATCTATCTATCTATCTATCTATCTATCTATCTATCTATCTATCTATCTATCTATCTATCTGTCTGTCTGTCTGTCTGTCTATCTATCCGACTATCTATCTATCTATCTATCTGTCTATCTATCTATCTGTCTGTCTGTCTATCTATCCGACTATCTATCTATCTATCTATATATCTATCTATCTATCTATCTGACTATCTATCTATCTGTCTATCGATCTATCTGTCTATCCATCTATCTGACTATCTATCTATCTGTCTATCGATCTATCTGTCTATCCATCCATCCATCTATCTATCTATCTATCTATCTATCTATCTGACTCATTCCTGCATCACTCTATTGGGACTGTTTCCTTATATTCTTGCTCCGTGGTACATTTTTACGTTAGATTTGTAATATTGTAATACTTACACAGATTGGAAGAATGTGCATCACCACCCATCCTAGTTTACTTGCTTTGTTTTGCTTAAATACTGGGTGCCTGTGGGATCATGATGATGTTATTTGATCCCAAAGCCACTCAACAATTAAGTATGGAGGCCCACCTCACCCTTTGAAAAACCTCTGCTGCAAGCTGCCCTCCCACCTCGTTATAGTCTGTCTACTGAACAACACAAAAGTCATGTCACCTCTTCTTAAAAGACACCAAACAGCAGCCCTTTGACAAAAACAGCTGCTTTCTTTCCGCTTCAAAGGCATTTTTCATTAAAAAAAAGTGTGTAAAAACTGACTGAAAAGGGGGAGATTTTGAGCCTGGAACATCTAGTCAAACGCCCTCCAACACCGACGCCTGCCTGGTCTCGGTTGCTGCCATGTTCGTGTGGCGGCGTTACCCTTTGGGACTAGAAAGCAGAAGTGTGGGAACAACTGTGTCACATCGCAGAAAGCCTGTCGACACAGCTGTGGCTGAGATAAGAGGGGGAGGGAATGAGGATGAATAAGGAGGGAGTAATGGAAGGGAATGAGGAGATAGCAAGTGGAAAGATTGAATGAAATAGGACAGCAAAGATGGTGAGGAAAGACAGAAAGTAAGAGAAGTAGATGGGGGAATGGCTAGAGACAGTGTTGTAAAGTATAGAGGTTTTCCCTTTCTTGCAGTTTGTTCTACAGGTTTTTTGTAAATGGTCTGCAATGGCTAAGAGGTGAATGACATAAGGCGAGGAAAGCCAATAATGGCAGACACTCACACACGTGCATAAAATGTGCAATTACACTCTTTCAAATATTTGGAGAGAACAGCCTGGGTCTGCCTTATGCTGTGTCTGTCGCCCAATGGAGCATTTTTGTAGAGCGACATAGGCGTATAAGAGCGAGGGAGAGGAAAGGGGCTTTTGGCAGAATTAATATGCAAATATGTCACTGTGGATGTGGGTTTACATAACTGCATGTGTGCCGTTGTGTGTGTGTGTTTACTGTGTGTGGACATTATCATGTTTGCAGAGAGTGGCAGCTAATCTGTTTAGTCAGTCAGAGCGCATCTGGCTCCGAACCCCACAACAATTAAATACGTAAGTCTTTCTGGCTGCTGCTGCTTTCATGAGTTGTAGAAAAAGAAAAACACTAGAAGCAGCACTTTTTAGAAAATGTGTTTGTTCTCACTCAAACTCCACACAGCAGATCTGATGTGTATCTATGTGTTGTCTGTGTGTAGCGTTGACTTTCTTTGTCCTTGGTCGTCTGTGTGTACGGTAGAGAGTTGTGTGTTGAAGGTTTTTCTTTCTTTTTTGGTGTGCATGTTTGTTTGTGTGAGTATTGCCTTTGTTGTGTGAATGTGTGTATGTGTTCCTGTTATTCTACCATTGTGAGGACACAATTTTAGGACATCTTGAAAAGAATGGACATTTTTCCAAATAAGGCTTTTGAATTTACAACATCTTTAATTTAGAGGATCAAGGTTTGGGTACATCTTGGGGTTAGGCATGATGTATTAGCCCTTTCTGGAGGAATGGAGATACATTTTTATTGAGAATATAATAAGTCCAAGGTAACATGTTCCTGTTGGTATTTACACAATTGGAGCATTTGATAAATTAGACCATTAAAGGGGACCTATCATGCAAAATGCACTTTTTGATGTATTTTATACGTGTTTATATGTGTCCCTGGTGCGTCAGGGAACTCACGCAGCGTCAAAAAATAAAACCCTCTCTCTTTTCCAAATCTCTAAAAACGGGGGAACAACGGAGCTGATCCAGATTTGCGGCGATTTGACGTCATATCGGAAATGCGGACCCACAGAACTATCAGAGACGTTGCTATCAGAAACAATGTCCGACTGTTTTGGACGTAATATGGTCGGTGTTTACATTAGCATTGCTAACACTCAGAGCTAACCTGTACTGGAGAGCATGTGTGTGAAGAAGCAGGAAGTAAAAAGGAACTCACCTTGTGGTATAACCGGCAAGAGAGAAAGCCTTTGAGCTCCAGACTGTTTCAGAGAGAATCCTTGATAATCCATGATATGGCGTTTCATCACGGCAGCATTTAGTTTAGACAGTAGCTGCCGGGTCCCGCATGAGCTCAGACCCCTCCTTTTTAAAGCTTTATACCCAAATCAGCACTTTTGAAACAGGAAGTGAAACAGAGGGATATGAGGCATGGCTAGAATGATCTGTTTGGTATTTTGAGCAAAACACTTCATAGACATGTTTTTTATGTGTATATCTGAGACCTATGCTATTGCCTAAAAATAGCACGATAGGTGACCTTTAAAGGATTCAGAAGGTACAGCTTTGTATGCTATAAAATATTTGCTGTTGACAAGATATCAACACATAGTTGTTTGTTTCCTGTTCTATCTTTGTGAGGACCAAGTTTTATACATTAAAAGTAAGGATATTTTGAAAAGTGTGGACATTTTCAAACCACATATACAAGTTTTGGGGTGAGGCATGATGTATTAGCCCTTTCTAGACAAATAGTCCTACGAGTTAAATCTGTTGCCATAAACCCCAGTTTAAATATGTATGTTGGTATCTACTGACTTTGAGGAACCATCAACATTAGTTAAAGTACACAAAGCAGCAAAATGTACAGCTTTGTATGCAACACACTACTTTCTCTTGACAAGCGAACAAAGAAGAGGTCTTCATAATGTCTGATGCTTGAATGGAAGTATAAAAAGGAGGAAAGAAGTCGTGATGAACCAGTCTGCAAAGAACAAAACCCCATTGAGAACATTTGCAAAATACATTTACATTTTTGTCATTTCTCTTTGTAGGATTAGTCTAGAAGTCAAACTGGAATCCCTAGTTCTGTAATGTTCATATGAGACGATCAATGCTTTCTTACGATTAAGTCTAAATTGCTGTAGTTGCAGTTTTGAGGCTAAAGCTTGACGACTCAGTGATGTTCAGATGTTCAGACTTCAGCCCGGCACCTATAGACTGAAACCAGGTTACTGCATGTGTGGTTCGGAAGTTCACGGTCGCTAAAAATATATATTTTGTGAACCGAGAATAATTCCTGGGCCACTTGTCTGCATCTGTGTTGTTGTCTGCATGTTTATTTGCACAAGAGCTTCTGCATTCATGTGCGCGCTCACACATACACAAAACACATTTTACATTATCCCAGCATTCATCCTCAGCCTCTTCTCACTTGTCTGCCTGATTATTTCTCAGGGAATGTGTTTGAATCTTGTTGAGTCTTCAAGGAGGTGGTAAAAACAAACTATTTGAATGACCACTGAATCACCACATTTTTCGAGATGTTTTCTTTTTATATTAAGTTCAGAAAAACCTTTCTGCGGAGTGGCATGTGTTTCTAAATTGTATACATTCTTATTGTTATAAATAGATAGGACTATAATCGTCTGACATCTTATGCATACCTCTGGAATTAGCTTATGTGATATCGATAGAAACAAATGGTGATGATTATCTTGAGGAACTGGTATAAAAGGCATTCATTGTACTAAAAAGTATAACTATTAAAAATGCCAATAGTTTTATTTGAAAGTCTCACATATTTTACTGTCTTAGTATTTCTTGTTAAACAACCATGTTATAATTGCTTACCATAAAATGACAGAAAACCAAAGCAGTGAAAAGAGAAGGATTTTCCATATTTTGAACAGTGCATGAATGCAATCACAGTAACTCACGGCCGCAGAGCCAGCCACCCATCACCAAGCAGCAGGAGGCGAGAACACATTATTTCTGCCAAGGGGAGAGCAGCCGTATGCATGGCAATGTGTGTTTTGGCGGGGAAGGAGCAGTCGGGTTTGCAGGGTAAAGCAGGGCTGCCTAAACGTAATCCGGCTCTATCAGATGAAGACACGCAAGATGCATGGGGATGTCAGGTGGAAAGGTGACCTGCTATGGATTGGGAAATAAGGGATCCAGATTTAAATCAGGGTGTTGTGTTGTTATCCACTGTAGCAGGTTGAGGTGTGTTTGAGCTGTATCAGCCTTCAAAACAGAGTTTCTGAAAAGCCATTTAAGAATGTGTGTGCTTGTATACATGCTGAATGAGCCTTCAAGCAGAGTTACAAGTGCATTTTTCTCTGATGCTGTTATTGCTAGTATGTGTGTGGTTTGTGTCAGGGCAAAAGAAAACGGTAGAAGTGCTAAAAACTGCAGTTGCTTGGAAGTACACTTGAAGCTTGCTCAAAAAACCTATATGACAAATGCACATTGACGAATCTTCATAAAACTCACTCAAATTATGTTAAGCCTTAAAGATATGCTCAACTAATCTGTAGAAATCAATCTTTCTATCCATGGCGGCGTCACAATGACAATATCCATATTTTGAATCAACACATGCAATATGGTTCAAGTTTATTATATGAAGCATACCGTATACCGGGTAACATTGAACATACTGCCCGTCCTGAGACATAAAGCGTCTCCCAGGGTTTTCCTTTGATCCCATGAGTGCTCCCTTATGTTAATAGTCCCAGTCAGGAACATCAAATTCCCCCGTCCTCACCCTGATAGGTCAGATTTTCCATTTCCATCCTAATTGCTGAGGACAACATGATGTGGAAGTGATTCCATGTCAGCACCCCGGGGGGCTTCATAGGGATCAAAGAACCCCCTGAGGGTGCTATTGGCTTTTCATCTCAGGGTAATGTGTCAAGGTGTGTGTGTGTGTGTGTGTGTGTGTGTGTGTGTGTGTGTGTGTGTGTGTGTGTGTGTGTGTGTGTGTGTGTGTGTGTGTGTGTGTGTGTGTGTGTGTGTGTGTGTGTGTGTGTGTGTGTGTGTGTGTGTGTGTGTGTGTGTGTTGGACGAGTGAGGATGATAAAACAGCTCAGCAAGGGAACAAACTGTTGATAATACATAAGCTTCTGTGTGAATGCTTTGTTCATTGTCAAATACCATGGAATTTGAAATACTCCACCACCTATATTTTCTGTACTGTGACATAACAAAATAAGAACACATAGTGTATGAACAAAGTTTAGTTTGAAGAGTGCTTCCTAAGTGAGATCAATTGATGATATTGAGCAGTTTGATGATGTACATGTCTTGCACCTTTGAAGTAGATAGTAGTGGTGGATGATCTTTGAAAGTTGTTTTGTACAGAGGGTGTAGAAAGTAGAAATAGTCTGAGTACAGACCCCTGTGGAGTGCCGGTATTGAGAAAACTGGTGACAAGAACACACTGATCCTGCAGAACCCTATGATCTTTTAATGGATGAATCTCGATGCTCGATGAACAAATGGTTTGTACTTCAGTTGAACATGGCTTATCTGAGATGGAGACAGAAAGGAACAGGAAGTAGATGGTAGTGTTGGATGAACGTTGACAGTTGTTTGCTCAGATGGTGTGGAGATGAAGACAGAGTACGCATCCTGTGGAGCGCCCGCATTGTGAACATTGCTGAAAAAAAACATCCTGCAGAACACTGTGATCTTTCATTGGATAAAGCTTGATGCTTTCCAGCGCTAAATCTTTGGCGAACTATATGCCACACTACACTAAATCATAGGCATCAAATGATCATCATTTGCACTTGACTTGATCATAGCGTCCCTCAAATGGAGAAAGAAAGGAACAGGAAGTAGATGTTATTGTTGGATGAACTTTGACAGTTGTTTGTGCAAAGAATGAAGAAAAATGGTCTTAGTACGCACCCCTGTGGAGCGCCCGTATTGAGAATAGTAGGAAAACACTATTTCTGCAGAAGCCTGTGATCTTATGGAGACTCAAATGCTTACCATTGCTAAATCTTTGTGAAACTATATGCCAAACTAAATTACAATCATAGGCATCAAATGATCAGAATTTGCACTTGACTTGATAATGGCATCTCTCAAATGGATAAAGAAAGGAACAGGAAGTAGATGTTATTGTTGGATGAACTTTGACAGTTGTTTGTGCACAAAATGAAGAAAAATGGACATAGTACGCATCCCTGTGGAGCGCCGGTATAATTGGTGGAAAAACATTCTTTCTGCAGTACCCTGTGATCTTAAGGAGATGAAGCTTGATGCCTACCAGTGCTGAATCTTTTTGAAACTATATGCCACACTACACACGATCATAGGCATCAAAGGAACAGAATTTGCACGTGACTTGATCATGGCATCTCTTGAATAGGCGATAATCTGGGCGAACGGTCTGTTCAGACGGTTTCTTCACGCCGGCAGTGAGCTATAAACTGTCCCAAAAGCAAAACACCCTCAGCAGCCACTCACAGGATCCCATTTAGTTTGAAATGCCTGTAAATACCCTTCAGACAGCCATCCTTATCAATCTGATGCCATAATCCATCATTATGAATGCAGAGTGGGAGGCTTTGGTTCAAGGGGAAAAGCGCCTTTTGTTTCCTGATGAAAAAAAACTCGATGGCTGTGACTTTCCCACTGTACATGAGTGATGGATTGAGGCGAGAAACAAAGCGACAGGAAAGGTATTACTCATATTACAACTTGAGACTTTCAAGAAATACTGCAAAGCCTGCTGGGAGATCGGCCTCCTCACTTCTCCGTGGGTTCATGTTTTACAGGTTTAGATGGTGCGCCTGCGGGAAACATCTCTTACACTTTTTACTTTTTAATGCAGCAGACCCCATCTATTCCCAGCCCTGCTGAGCTTAGTGTGTTTTAACACAGAGGACTTTAACATTAATATTTAAAGTATTTATATATTTTAACAGTATTTCTCGCAGCTACAGAGCGAGAGAGAGAAATAGTTTTACAGTGTTATACACAAGGTAGAACATAAAATGCACATGGTGTAAAACACACTCCCTCAGGGTGCAACCTTTTAAATTAAAAAGTGTCCATGTACAGATTTTGTCTGAGTATTTAATATAATGTTTTACTCATTATTAATTACTGAATGCTTGATAACACTTAAGGCGAATAGCATATTCCCTACAACAGCTGAATACATTTTATTTTCTATTTAGTTAAACTAACCCAATCATTCACCTTACAGTATTTCTGAAATGTTTCATATTGAGTATGAAAATGAAGTATGAATTTAAAAATAAGGGAATCAGAGCTAAAGTTAGCAGAGCATTCAATTACTTAATTTTCCCAGCTCAACATCTTTAAATGGGTTGAGGGGAAGCCATTTGAAAAGATAATATAATTAAGTGGAAGTGATTCTTTAATAAAATATATAATTGTTGATAAAAGTCTGATATTTCAGACAGCACAATTAGAGACAGCAAGTTACACCTTGTTATCTCATTTTGTGTCTGTAATGTTTGTGTTGGTTTAGTTTAGGAAAAGGCGCGGTGCGAAGTGCGCTGGCTCTCGGGATAAAGGAATGTTAAAAACGTTCTAAAGAACTCAAAATAAATTAATAAAATGTATTTATAAAGCCTTATTAAAATATATAAAAAAAAACTAAAATACAAACTAAACTACAAAAATAAAATCCAGATTAAAAACTAAATTAAAAAACGAAGTTAAAACACAAGTTAAAAGCCAATTCATTATTTAGGGTTATGATTAACTATCATTCTAATGAATGGACTTTGAGAGAAACATTCTCACACTTTTCCATTGTTTCACCTTTTATTTGTTGTCCTATTGGTACAAATACTTTTATTTTAAAACAAAGGTCTAATCAGCCAAGGTTATGAGAAACATGCGTTGGTGTAAAAGGACTTTACATTCATAGGAAATGATGTGTGAATATGCATTCCTATTGAAGTCAAGGATAACTTAACTGTCTTGAATCACAGCTGCTGGTATTTGTGTGAGTTAAAGGACTGCAAACACAGGAGAAAGAAACCGATTATCTGTTCAAAAGATTAACACTTGAAGGAAAAGTCAAGAGCAAACACCGACATATTATTTATCTTTCAACCTTGAACAACTTCTCTTTCATTAAGAGGAAGTCAATGCCAATACTTATTCAAGTCAAAGACCATTCACACTGAAAGTAAGTACAGATACGCAGAAAAGTCACTAGTTTGTATATTTAGTAAATTCAACCACTTGAAATTCTACACCAGTTTCATAAAAGGGATTAAGAACATTTCTTTACAAAAGCCCTCAGAGTATGCATGTTCCTGCTGTAAGCCATAGAGTAGCTTCAGGTTGTGTTGCTGTAGTCTCAGAAGGAAGAACAAAGACATCCAGATACATTTCTGCTGGGAAACACACACAGCTAAACACCTTCTAGCAGTATAGAAGCAAGTTAACTTTCCACGCAGTAAAAGCATCCTTATTCACGTAGTTCTAGGCCACTAAAGTAATGTGTAAGGATGGATATGTTTAAGGGATTAACTTTTACTTTCCTGTGCAAACAAGTGACAAACTTTAAAAAGGAAATGTGTGGGTGACAGAATGGAAACCCGCAAGCTTGGAAAAAACACTTTATCCTGAAGAAATAAATTGTAGACAAATGTACTGAACAAATAAACTAAGAACAGAAGGTTATAAACCAATAGCACTACAGCAGCATCTGGTATATATACTTTCCATACATATGCACCACTTGAGTGTTAATAGATTCTCATGGTGGCATTATAACTTATATCAGTATTCATAAACACACACACTCACATATGGTTCTAATTATCCAATCAAGTGTCCTTTCGTCTGGCTAGCTCTCTCTTCTGCTAATCAGCTAATTACCACACCATTATAATCAGCACAACCCCGGCTCACTGCAGATGAGATGCTATATTAGCACGGTAAACAAAGTACGCCGGATATGAAAGAGGGCAGGAAGAAGCTCAAGGAGGAGCAAGAGGAGGAGGTGGGAGGAAACATGGAGAACGTTAGCTTTGTGTTTCAAAATGATTGAGACGGATATAGGGGCTGGAGAAAATCTGATAGGGGCAATAAAAGACTCCTTAGCACACACTTCCTGTTTTCATGAAGACCCACAAGCAAACTGGCTCTGCTAGGATTTCATTTATTTTTGGACATTTATTTTTGACTTTGTCTCATTATCTCAGTTTCAACACAGCGTATCTTTTACAGCAAACATTTTGACATGTGATAGCAGGAAGAGCACGGGTGTAATTGACATGACATGCTGTAAAGCAGGTTCATTGTTAATACAATGTGAAACACCGCTGTTTCCCCTCCTATGACAAATGTTACTGGGGCAATCTATTATTCATGTTGTTAGTTATACCTGTGCGTTTCTATCAAAATGTCTTTTATTTAATTGCTTACGTACTTTCTAAATTAGTTTTTGTGTGGTATCGTGTATAGCACCTTTGAAACTACTTGTTGTGCCCTACTGCCACGACACAACTTCAAGAAGAAGCTGGGTCTTTGAGGCGATCACATTACAGGTGTTTTGATGAAATTTGAAATATTATGACAAATCACATAAAGGCACATCAATTGAGCAAAAGTCCTTCAGTGCGCCTTGGATTTTCTTTAAAGGAGATGTTTTGTGATCACATTTTGTAATATAATGAAGCCAAACACAAAATGAAATAAACCTTACCTTGGTTCTGTCAGAATTGTAATTAGTTCTGTATATGAAATGTAGGCAGGTGGTGTAAGCACACTTAATTAAATGTGGTGTGTCCCAGGTCAAGAGCAGTAATGCTGCTGCATGGGCTCCACGTAGTTCTCAATGTATTAAGGAACAGTGGAAGAGAAGGTACTTGTATGTGAAGTTGAATTATCAATAATGTCTCCTTTTGAAAGTGTTAATTGATGACTAACTGCATCATTTCAAAGCTATATTGTCCAGGTAGTGCTAAGTATAATGAGTATACTCAAGCTTAGGTCTCTCTTAGGTAAAGCACCATATGTTAAGAGCTCATTGGTCGTTTTTGTAGGAGTTGAAATGTACAGATAGAAGTAGAGATATAATTGGCAGGAGTGCTAGATAACCCTAGAGGTCTTAATCCCAAGCTGGTATGTCCGAGGTCAAGAGTAATGCTGCTGCAGGAAGCTCCACTTGGTTTTATGTTTTAAAGTAAGGTTTTTTTTGCAGCATTTGTCTTCAGAGGAGGAAAGAGGAAGGTGAACTTTTTTTCTCTCACGATGTTGGCCAAAATGTACGCCTGGCTTACATAGCTACCATGATGAACAGATTTGGTATTGTTAAGCATTCAAGCTCCAATGTGTATTTGTCTCTATTTTTTGTTAACCATTGATACAGGTTGCATGTCAGGTGTATAGGGTAACACTTTTAAAAATGACGTCACTTTCATTTGGTTTGGGGCAGTTCTTGGTTCCTTCAATCTACATTTTGAGCCTCATGTTTTTGACACGTTAGTGGCTATAAATAGAAACACACCATTGTTGTAGTCAAAAGTCAAAGTCAACGTTATTGTCAATCTTTCAATTTGTGTGGTACAGGCAGAGAGATCGAAATACGTTTCCTACAATCCCTAATACAAAATACAAATATATATACAAATATGTATTCCTAAGTCAATCCTAACAATCAACAGACACATTTATACAGATGCACACATTAAAGGTGGGGTAGGTAAGTTTGAGAAACCGGCTCGAGATAACTTGTTGTTATATTCCATGGAATGCTCTTAACATCCCGATAGCAATGAAAATCTGAAGTGCTTTGACAAAAAATACATTAAAAAAATATCATCTGTGGAAGCCGTGTTGTAAAAAGCACGACCAATCATCTGAGCCGGCCCGGCTAAAGTAACTGGATGGCCTACCTGCCTGTCAGCCTTCCATCTGTGCACAAACTTATCTCGTGCCCTCATTGGTCATGTGCGCGTTTGTGTGTGTTGAAGGAGGGGCTCTGTGAGGAAGTGGCAGATTCTTTCCGGCTGTGTATTTTCAAATTCGAGCGCACTCGAGCTGGTTTCTCCAAAATGACCTACCCCACCTTTAAGACATAAATACAAGCATAACACACAATATATACAAAGTAACAGTCACTTCAATATCTGCAGGAAATGTACATTAGTGCACGATTGTCCATAGCACTAATGTACCTTTCCCAAGATACTCTCTGCTGTAGATGGACCTCTCATAACAGCTTCCATTCTGATTCACATGCACGCAAGCTTTGCCTCGCCAATTTTAATTTCCAGTTCCATTAACCTTTCCTTTCTCCATCTCTAAGGCCACCGAGCCAACGCTAATCTGCGCACATCTCTGCAGCAATTAGAATAATCACTCTGCACCCTTCGACCTTGTGGTCTCTCTGTTACTAATGATGCTAACAGGTTGGTACTGTGACCAGGACAGACAAAAAAACACCTCACAAACACTTACATATCGTGTTTGGACACTCAGGTCATGTCTCGCTGACAGAAATCAATAATTCAGCCACATCTTCACGTCCTAAAGCTACACCTTCCTCACCAATCAGTATCTCTTCGATCCTCCTCCCTTTGCTTATCCCTTCAGCTCTTAATGTCTCTCACTCCTCGACGCCCTGTATCACACCACTTCTCCATTATTGCTTTGTGTTCCACTCTCCCTCACTGTTCTTGCATTTTCCTTCCAAGGCGGGCGCTATCAATTTTTAATATGACTGCCAGTATTGGACGTGTCATCAGCCTGGCAGTAGCCTCATTTTTGGCCCTGCCATGAAAGCCCGTTATTTTTTTTACAGATGTGACGGCTTTGGTTTTCGTCTGACTTATTTCACGGAGAACAGGCCTCACTCTGAGAGGCTTTAGGGCCCCAAAGCTTTACAAGGAAGGAAGAAGTGACATGGAAGGAAGGACGTTTTTATGGCTCTGGTGATAATATATTTGATTGAACTCTAAGAACAAAGCGTTTTGCTTAGTGTGTAAGTCCCTTGGCTGCAAAGTAGTCCATTGTCTTGATATATGAGTTTATGAAATGGTATATTAAACAAAACAGGACTGTGCGGAAATTGGAGGGTCTTTTATAGGTAACATTGGACTTCTGTTTCAGACACATTGAGCTGTTTGAGAAAAGATCATTTTGCTCCAGGTAAATTAACTCGTATGTGAAATTTGATAAGTAAAATTCTAATTACAACAATTGGCTCCTTTTTTAAAAGTGATTGATTCAATAACTGGCTAATTTTGAAGCATTATGGACAAGGGAGTGCTAAGTAGTTCATACACTTAAGTCAATCTTAAGCAATGCACCATATTTTAAGCGCTAATTGGTTGTTTTGTAGGATTTGAAAGACCAACAGATGTTCGATAAATGTAGTGTACAAAGTGCCATGTGTATCTTTCAATTGCAGAGTATACATTTCCATTAAAAGAAAAAACAATTAGATCAACATTGTATTTACAATTCATTCAGTCTAAATCAAAAAACTAAAATCGACCTTTCTACTAAATTTGTACTTTTCCCAGCAAAGCAATTGTTTTATTTTAATAAATTCACAAATTGATTTCCTTTCACCACCGTATTGATAGGTCAAACCATCAGAGAGTCGGAAGTGCCAGATATCCCTAAAGGACCACAAGAAGACATGACATTTTAGGATGTTTAAGTACTTGAAACAAATTGTTGTATGTCGTCCGATTGATTCATTAACTAACAAAATCTATTTTCATATCCTTAACTTTATATTTCTATTCTAGAGATGGAACACAATGGAACTGACCAAGACAGACACTTTGATGGACTTGATGGTGGCCTCCACTGAACTGTATTGGTGTTGGGATGTCGGTTGCACTGACCCCTCTCCTCCTATTGGGCAATAAAACTAAATTGTTTACAACCTTGTGTAACCCATGTGTTTAAAGATACTGCCACGAACTCATCCATCTCTGAGACACATCCATCTTGTGTGTGTGATGCTTTTTATTCCACCCAGTCAGCAGTAAAGTCAGGGTCAGTGGCTGCTGCTTGGTTTATTGACTATTGGGATTGTTGACTAAGAACTGGGCCGATGCTTCATAAATCAAACCACTCGGATCTTAGAGCACAACCTCATGAATTTGAAAGTATATTTATACCCCATAACATATTAGATAAAATGCATCCCACTGGTGTCCAATATGATAAATCCTCATATGCACTAACTTATTGAGTTTTTCATCAAGGACTACAAGCATCAGCAGGAAGTCGGTGAACACAACCGTATAAATTCATTGGCAGCCACATGGTGAGTCCTGATACTAAACAGCAGGGTCACTGGAACATGCCACGACATCAAAAACCTGCAGGAATGAGTCCTAAAACCTGGACATTAGCATACACTTGGGATCCTTCATCTCAAAGGCATTATTGTTATGGGTTTTGGGACTACTTACATGATAATGCAGAACATCTTAATGAAGTAATGTGACTTTGTTGTGCTTCGTTTAGGTCCTAAAATCTGCTTTTTACTGTAAAAACGTGCAACTACCATACACGTCTTTTGCGGCAGAGTTTTGTTTCAATGGTAAAATCCCATTGTGTTTTGTCAAGGAGACAAGTGCGATGCTACATTCAGAGACTGCTTGCAAACATGTGTCATCCCTGCAGCACTTTATTGTGGTTTAAAATATTTAATGGGCTTCAGTGTAAAACCATCCGATAGATAAAAGGTAGTCTATAAAGAGAAAATACAAAACACAGTAAACATGACGAAATGACACTTGGCAAAATAAAAGAACACACAGTAGATAAAAGTAAAGGAGCAAAGGTTGTTTTCTGTGATAAAACATATAATGTATTGGCATTTATGGTAGAAAAGTGTGATAATGGTTCTCTACCTACAGCAAAGATACTCATGTTTGACGTTTTGGGGAAATGTATGTACTGCATGTTGTATTTACTAGTTCATTAGAGAAGGTTTTGCTATTGTAAAGTTTATAACATGGATATTTAAAGGATAATACATCCATCTAATGACAAAAGTATCTCAGTAAAATTATGAGACAAATGATCTTTGACTTTCGGCAAAGTTTCTTCACACACACTCAAACCCGTTTATGCCTACTTATGAGGACCTCGTTTACGTCAAACTACAACCTGAGCAGTCCTCACAAACTAATCTTACTCACACCTTTACATAATTCATTCATTAACCCTGACATCAAGTCTCAAACAACACTTTGAGGAAGTGACAATGACATAATGTCCTCGCTATGAAGGTTGAACTCATGGTCCCCACATAGCTATAAATCCAAACACACACACAAACAAGATTTATGAGATGACATAGCAGTACAGGACTTGTTGAGTGCAGCAGTATATTCCCATGTCTGGAAGTAGACATGTTGTAAAAAAGCAGTGACGGTTCATTTCAGGGCAGTTCAATCTTCTTCTTATCAGCTCCCTCAACATCAACGCAATTCAAGTCAAACATTTGATATTATACACTACAATGTGGATTACAGTGTGGACCTCCTGCAAGGACGGCTAACTGAAATTGGGATTTAATGACCATATCAAATCACTCTACTATAGTGAAGACTATTTAAAGAAATATTATCTAGAGATGTGTTTCTTCAATTCTCTACAATTGTACAAATGGAGGAATTCAACAGTTGGTAACAAACCACACTGCATTAGGTTAAATGGAAACATACATGGCATCATGTATTAGTACCTGACTGCTTGTTGCAACTGAATATTTAAAAAGTAGTAGTTGATGTTGTATATTAGATAGGAGTGTATTTGAAATATTATCTAAAATAGAATAAAGCTGGTATTGAACATGTTCTACCAAAATAACCAACCTCAAAACATTTTACATGTTTTAACATTAGTAAATTGAACATAATCAGAAATAAATACTTTACAATTACTTCATGTATTAACGGTATTACCCTGAGGCTATTTACATTTCACACAATGAACATATGACCACAAAGCCATATCATGTAAATCTAATCAAGCAGTGTGAATATTTAAAGACATTCTGCATTGGCGTTATTATAATAGGTGACCTTGTTTACATTGTATAATATATTCCAATCTAGACACCATTTTAAACTACACCATTACAGATATACTGTAACCAAATGAATGTGTTATTAAAACATATTGGAATGAATGACTAAGTAGAGGATTCTGCACTAACATGTCATAGATATACACCAAGTTATGATATGTTTGTATTATTGTGAGCTGCCGTATCGGACCTCCCCTGACCCCAGATCCTGTTTAGAGGCATTTGGAGCTCCGGTGCAGATAGGGCCGGTTTTGGACAGATTGCCCATCGGTCTAGTCGCTCTCAGTGTGTTGACTCATTGGTTTGTTGGCTGATTGTTACTGTCGCTGCCTGCTCTACCCGAAGGTCAGCAGCCTGTCACGTGGTGAAAAGGTGTACAGGGGTGAGGTAATCCGATGCTGATGAATCACATTTGGCATCAGTAGCTGCCAGTGTCATCATTGGTGTGTTCCTGTATGTGTACGGCATATAGAACCATTTTGTCCCGAAAAGGCACAGGATGGCTGCTGGAGATGGCTTAGATTAACATCTGTTACAATGGATTCCAATGAGGACCTACAGTCAAGGCAATAATATACATTTCCTTTTGTACAAAAATGTAAAGTATGAACTTCAAAGTGCGACCGTTAATTAAACTCGACAAAGAGAAACAGAAATGAGTTTCCAAAGTTAAGACCCTCATTTAATTTAAATGTCCTTCAATCAAAGCATACTCACTATTTCCTCACATTATTAATACATTACAGACTCAAAACCTGCTGACAATGATTAGGAATTTGGGCCCAGCTTTTACTGCATCATGTCAAGCTTCTGTTAGTACACTGTGTTTCTCAATGTCGAGGAAGGCTGCTCCAGAGCCACTATTTCAAGCATACTATCATCGAGTGACGCCGAAGGACTGTTCCAATGTCCAGCATACTTGGAATTCTACCGAGCCCGGCGTACTTCGTAGCGAGAAATTTCGAAGACAGAGTGTCAGCTGTCATGTCGGTCCAGTTTACAGATGACCTTCAGCCGTATAGAGCCAGGTGTTTTTACTCCACAGGGACTGAACCACTCATGTTGAGCACGCTCAGAGCGTAGGCTGCAGTCACACTGTCACTGCCAACAGCATGATACTTACCACCTCATGCATGTACATACAGTACAGGAGTCAGCATATGCTCTGCCCACACACACACACACACACACACACACACACACACACACACACACACACACACACACACACACACACACACACACACACACACACACACACACACACACACACACACACACACACACACACACACACACACACACACAACATGTATACATCACTTCAGGGGACATTACATTGACTTACATGCATTTCCTGGAGACTTATCCTAACCTTAACCAGAACCAACACATGCCTAACCCTTACCCTTACCCTAACCCTAACCCTTAACCTTACCCTTAACCTTACCATAACCTTAACCAAGTCTTCACCCTAAAATTAATGATTCCCCTTATGGGGACCTCCAATTTGTCCCCATAAGGTTGGCGAGTCCCCACACGTGACTGTGTACACATATTTAGGTCCCCACAAGTACAGTAATGCTAGGTCACACACACACACACACACACACACACACACACACACACACACACACACACACACACACACACACACACACACACACACACACACACACACACACACACACACACACACACACACACACACACACACACACACACACACACACACACACAACACAACTTGGATGAAATTGTTTATGCTTCTCATTGCGATAGTGTGTGTGACTCATTGAGCCATGCAGGGCCGAGCCGTGCAGGGCTGGGATAGTGGCGATCAGAGCTAAAGGAGCGCCAAGCTTTACTCAAATGAAATGATTGGGACAGAGCAGGGGGAGAACCGTCTTGGGAAGTAATGGATTACATGTAATGGGGATTACAGTAATCAGGATATAATCAAAGGTTACTGTATTCCCTTGCAGTACTCAGATCTTGTGCTTGAGTAAAAGTAGCAGTACTCAGATCTTGTACTTGAGTAAAAGTAGAAGTACTCAGATCTTGTACTTGAGTAAAAGTAGAAGTACTCAGATCTTGTACTTGAGTAAAAGTAGAAGTACTCAGATCTTGTACTTGAGTAAAAGTAGAAGTACTCAGATCTTGTACTTGAGTAAAAGTAGAAGTACTCAGATCTTGTGCTTGAGTAAAAGTAGAAGTACTCAGATCTTGTACTTGAGTAAAAGTAGAAGTACTCAGATCTTGTACTTGAGTAAAAGTAGAAGTACTCAGATCTTGTACTTGAGTAAAAGTAGAAGTACTCAGATCTTGTACTTGAGTAAAAGTAGAAGTACTCAGATCTTGTACTTGAGTAAAAGTAGAAGTACTCAGATCTTGTGCTTGAGTAAAAGTAGAAGTACTCAGATCTTGTACTTGAGTAAAAGTAGAAGTACTCAGATCTTGTACTTGAGTAAAAGTAGAAGTACTCAGATCTTGTACTTGAGTAAAAGTAGAAGTACTCAGATCTTGTTCTTGAGTAAAAGTAGAAGTACTCAGATCTTGTACTTGAGTAAAAGTAGAAGTACTCAGATCTTGTACTTGAGTAAAAGTAGAAGTACCAGAGTGTAGGAATACTCTACAGTAAAAGTCCTGCATTCAAAATGTTCCTCAAGTAAAAGTAGAAAAGTATTCTCATCAAAATATAGTGAAAGACAGTAAAAGTAGTCGTTGTGCAGATTGGTCCATTTCAGAATAATATCTATGATATGTTTTATAATGATTGATCATGAAAGTGTTCTCAAAGCTGGTGAAGGTGCAGCTAGTTTGAATGACTTTGTAGACTGCAGGGTAGCTGGTGGATTTACTCCAGGTGGAACTAAAGTCTGATTTAACACTTGGTTATATTTCACATCATTCATCCAGATCTGTGAAGTAACTAAAGGGATTAAATACATGTAGTGGAGTAAAAGTACACCATGTACCTCTGAGCTGTAGTGGAGTAGAAGTACACAGTAGCATAACATGGAAATACTCAAGTAAAGTATCTCAAAATTGTACTTACAGTAAGTGCAGTACTTGAGTAAATGTACTTAGTTACTTCCGACCTCGGGAAAGAAGTATTTGTCTTTGTTTGTCGATAAAGGAAGTCCCAAGATGCTCTACTCTGTACCTCCAGGTGGCACATTTGTAACAATGAACAGGATGGAAATACTCAGTACGATCATTATACAAGAATAGACCAGTTGGTCCATTGCTACTTACTGTAGTCATCTCATGGTACTTTCATGATACTATTTATGTCACGGTCAACGTCAGATCCTCCCCTTCTCCACACTAGCCTCGTTTTTCCTGAAGTGTGATGCAGTGCGGCAGAAAGTCTGAAACACAGAGGAGATTCTGTCTCAGATGAACTTGTGTTTGTTCCGCTAAGAATACTGAGTCCACACTTAGAGGGTGACAGCAGTGTTTACCCAGCATGCAGAGCAGTGTGATGCAATGTGATGAAACACATTGACAAACACAACAGGGCTGCAATGACACATCAATAATAATACACATAGTCTGCTGACATGCAGGAGATGCAGTTAGAGACATAACTTTCCCTATGTTTCCCTTGGAAGCTGAAAACTATTTAATGACAGCCCGAGAAGAATTCACTTAACTGTACTTTTAATTTAACATTACATTAATGTAGTTTGAGTCAAGACCAGAGGTCGCATTAACCGAATATTTTCCATCTGAGTTTTTTTTTTTAGTAGCAGCTTCAAGGGGAAATTGTGATGTTTAAAATCCAGTTATTACAGATAACAAGGAAATCATTGTTGCTCTTAACATCAACTCAGCAGGTGTGTAACCTTTCCCTGCACCACCAACAAATCACCCCCCCCCCCATAACAAACTGTAAACAGATAAATAACACATCATACTGTAACACTGCACCATATGTTAAACAATGCCACACGGAAGAAAAGCACAATAACAGAGCAACAGGAAAAGGCATTGCACAATTTCACAATTTTTCTTTTTGTATTTACTTGCACAAGTGTTTCTGTTTTTCTGTTGTATTGTGTTGCTCTGTTGGAGGAGCCTGTGACCTAATATTTTCATCGTCATAACTACACTGTAGCTATGTTATTTCATGAAGTGAAGGAGGTGTTCCTTCTATCAAACAGCTGCGGGCAGCAGATAGTGAGAGTCACGGACATGAATTCATAGATCAAGGCAGACTGGTGCACACACTCTCCTGTTTTGCCAATCCGGTGCTTAAACACATATAGCTCTAAACCCCTGGCCGAAATGTCCTTAAAATGAAGTCTGAGTTTGACATTTTAATTCATGTCCTGCCAACACTGGCAGGACAGAAGGCGACACGCCCGTTCTAAGCAGTGTCCCTCACTCCTCACATCCCAAGCTGCATCCCCAAAGAGTTTATTATCCTTTTCTTTTCCATTCACTATATTTGTAAAGCGTCTTTGAGCACCTGTAAAAGCGCTAACAAATTAAATCTATTATTATTATTATTATTATTATGTTGTTACATCGTTTCAGATGTGAAGTTTCAGTTGTGCTCTTTACGCCATTAAAACAGTAAAAACACGTTCAGTGTCCTTTTGCTTTTTGTGTCTCCTGTTCACCAAAACATACCATCTGTGATGGAAAAATAAAGTAATCCAAAAGTAATCTAAAAGTAATCTGATTACGTTACTTTTTTAAGACACGTAACTGTAACTGTATTCGGATTACTTTCAGAGCCATGTAATCAGTAATCAGTAACTGATTACATTTACAAAGTAACCCTCCCAACCCTGCGCATGACTAATAAAAGCCTTGAACCTTGAACAATAACTCATTAATAATCTAAATTAAAATACAGTTGCATAAGGAATACCATGGCTTTAACGTCATGAAATAAACCAAGTAGCAGCAGAGACGGCAGTATTAAAGCATGGATTTTCAGTTTAATATTTACATAAAAAGAATAAGCAGAAACAGGGTAAGACAGCATGCAGTTAATTTGCTCTAAGACAAGTCAAATGAATCCAGGAACTAAGTATAATTAACTTCATGATGAATTATCACAGGATTAATGCAACAACTGCACTGCGGTTCAGTGATGAAGCGGTAAGTCTTGTGCGAATCAATTAACTTGTAAAGAAGGGAACAGGAAATGAAGCATGAGTTTGGAGAAGGCTGCACTTCTTTCCTCAGGTACGGAGCTGTGTGTCTGTTCTGTTAAACACCTGGAGGCTGTTCTCTATTCCAAATTCATGTCAGTGGATCCACCGAGAACTGCTATCGTCCCTTCTGTAGAGGACTAGTGGATTAAAGCAATTTGTGATAGCACAGCTTCAATTTCATCCTCCCAACAAAAAGTCAATCCCCCGAGCCCATCCCAATCCCGTCGACTGACTCTCGTACAAAATTGGAGAAGGTGTCCAGGGTGATAGGAAAAGCACTATCTGAGTAAAATGCATCAATATATATGTATTTAAAAAGCTTGAGGGGCAAATTGAATCTTTCCGGTTTTCTATTCAAGAGAGGTTCGATTTAACTTCTCTCTATTGCCAAACAGGGCCGTATTAAATCGACTGTTTAATGGGATACAGCTGCAGGAGGAGGTTTAAAATGCAAGGCTATAAACTAGGACTTCATTATTATAACAAATGATAGAATATAATTATGGAAATTACCAAGCAGCAACCTCAATTGAATAGTGAATGCTAATGCTAGTGCTAATGGGGATCCTAAGAAAGGGAAAGAAAGAAAGGAATGTCTGAAAACCAAAGCCTATGCCAAAATGAACGTGATACTAATAGCCAGGAGCATGGCAACTGCATTAGTTACAAAGACACATCAGATTGTATAGAAGTCTATGAAAAAATGACCTTACTTTTCAATACATTTAACGCCAAAGCTACAGTAGTAGTTAGTGAACAAACTCTTTCTGCAGGACCCTCTTTTGCAAATGATCTCCTGCTTACCCAAAATACACACTCTCAGACAAGTCGTTTGCTTTAATCCAGTCATTTAGAACTGATTTGAAACCGTTTCTCTAAGTTATAAACAACTGTTACTTCAAAATCAACAACTCACTGTTACAAAACATTGAATTATTTTTCATTTTAGCTGACACTGTCAACAAAATGGAATTAGACATAGTTTGATAAAACTTGCACACTGTGCTAAATAATCAGTCTGGAAGTTAACAATAAACTCAACCAGACAGCATTCTGTGTGATTACGGGTAAACATGGTGTGGCGAATAACAACTGTCTGCAGCTTTGAAACCGCGCATAATCACAGCAAACAGCTCCCTCCGGGGTGTAATGGCTTTTATATAATGGCTATTAACGCAACTGCGCTTAATGAAACATCTTCTTAAAGTAGTATAAACGTATAAATACAAATGAACAAAAGCAAATTGGATTATGTTTTATTAGCTTTCAGGTTACCACATGAGTTGGAGCCTTATAGAGAATATAAGAGCAGCTATTATCGACTTTTTGCCAGCTCTTAGAGTCCGATAGTGAACCCGTAAATGTTGAGTACTTAAAAGTTGTATGATAGAAATGTATACTACGGGTCCTAAGCACATAGAAACTACCGGATGCTAACTTGCATATATAAAGCAATTTGCATAAGTTGTGTTAATTAGCATGAATTAGCATGAATTAGCATTATAGCCTATGTGGAAAATTGTTAAAAACATGGCTTGGCCGATTTGGGGTCGCTTTCTGACTTTCTTGGTATCAATAATGGCAATTATAACCATACAATGCCAATATGTGTACTCTTGGTGGGCTCATTCTGATTTGGAAGGTTTAGGGGACTCTGGATAATTTGGATTGGACAGATTGCCTTTTTATTTGAAGAATAAATTGTCCACAGTAGAGATAACACTTTTCATCTTGAGCTCTCTATATCCAATGGTGACAACACTACTCATGGTGGTCAAAATCAGCCCATCGGGACTACAAATCAAATATGGCCACTTAATGGTTTAAACAAAACAACATTTATCCGTAAACTGTATGGATCCTCATAACCCCCCAAATCAATCCAACATTTTCCAAATCGGCCAAGTCATTTTTTTACTATTGTTAAACATACATAGGCTATAATGTCATTGATTTGAATTAACACAATTTATGCTAATTGTGCAAATTGCCAAAGATATGCAAGTTAGTGAGTTTCTATGTGCTGCGGACCCGTACTATACATTTATGACAAAACGTTGGTGTACTCAACATTTCCGTGTTCACTATGATGGCAACTAGACTACTATCTGCTTTAAATCATATCAAATGTGTATTTAAGAGTCTGTATCTCTCAATGAATTTGGAAGCCCTGCAGCTGCCGTCTGAATATCCACACACTGCTGTAAGGTGCTGTTAGAGATCATTCATGTTGAGTGATGATTGGAACACATCTTCCATATGTCACCAGTTAGCGTAACCGGCTTACGACCAGTTCAGTCATTGGATAACGGGCGCGGGACGTTACGAGAAGCGATGCGTATCATTGGGTGGGCCAACCCCATTAAGCACAGGTCATCCAGATGAATGATTAAACAGGAGGAAGCACGCTCTGGCCAATCAGCCTTTTTAAATGAGTATTATGCAATGAAGCATCATGAATGCAGGAAAACATCCGTATGTAAATGGCGCCTGAGGTGATACTCGAGACAGCTGAGCCAAAGTGTGTTTATGGTGGATGTAGGTATAACAGTAGAAAGGAACTATACATAATTGGTTTTGTATTTCATTCCCAAATGTCAGGGATTATTGTTGATCACACAATATGCACCACAGGCAGGGAGAATGGGCTGAATACATTCAACACTACATACTGACATACACCTGAACATCAGCAGGAGAGGACTCTTTAAAGTAGAGACACTACATACTGATATACACCTGAACATCAGCAGGAGAGGACTCTTTAAAGTAGAGACACTACATACTGATATACACCTGAACATCAGCAGGAGAGGACTCTTTAAAGTAGAGACACTACATACTGATATACACCTGGACATCAGCAGGAGAGGACTCTTTAAAGTAGAGACACTACATACTGATATACACCTGAACATCAGCAGGAGAGGACTCTTTAAAGTAGATACACTACATCCTGATATACACCTGAACATCAGCAGGAGAGGACTCTTTAAAGTAGAGACACTACATACTGATATACACCTGAACATCAGCAGGAGAGGACTCTTCAAAGTAGAGACACTACATACTGATATACACCTGAACATCAGCAGGAGAGGACTCTTTAAAGTAGAGACCCTACATACTGATATACACCTGAACATCAGCAGGAGAGGACTCTTTAAAGTAGAGACACTACATACTGATATACACCTGAACATCAGCTGGAGAGGACTCTTTAAAGTAGAGACACTACATACTGATATACACCTGAACATCAGCAGGAGAGGACTCTTTAAAGTAGAGACACTACATACTGATATACACCTGAACATCAGCAGGAGAGGACTCTTTAAAGTAGAGACACTACATACTGATATACACCTGAACATCAGCCGGAGAGGACTCTTTAAAGTAGAGACACTACATACTGATATACACCTGAACATCAGCAGGAGAGGACTCTTTAAAGTAGAGACCCTACATACTGATATACACCTGAACATCAGCAGGAGAGGACTCTTTAAAGTAGAGACACTACATACTGATATACACCTGAACATCAGCTGGAGAGGACTCTTTAAAGTAGAGAGACTACATACTGATATACACCTGAACATCAGCAGGAGAGGACTCTTTAAAGTAGAGACACTACATACTGATATACACCTGAACATCAGCAGGAGAGGACTCTTTAAAGTAGAGACACTACATACTGATATACACCTGAACATCAGCAGGAGAGGACTCTTTAAAGTAGAGACACAACATACTGAGCAGAACAGGGTGTAGAAGGGGTATTTAAATGTCTTGTGGTTCCACCCCTAAGGTCTGTCAAATGTAACCTTTCAAATAGATGAGACCATAACACTGACCTACTGACTAATACCATTAGTCAATATCAATGTGGCAGTTTTCCTTCAAAACATTGGCTTGAGAAACAAGTTTATTTAGAGACGGAGACTGTAGGTATTTACATTCTTCTGGTTCCACCTCCAAAGTCTGCCACGAGCTCCCACCTACTCCGCTCTGCACAGGGCTGCCATATGCTTTTCTGACTCTGTTTTTGTTGATTTTGTGCACAGCGGTGTTCATATTCTGATCGCCCACCACATCCTGCCCCCCCACTGGCTCATTGGCCTGTCGCGTGGGGTTTCCATGCCAACTTCCACCCCAGGCAGCAGCCCTAATTGGCTAGCAACCATGGTAATGGTGATTTATGAGAAAAAGAAAAGAACATCCAAAACTGATAACAAAACAGATTTAAAGATCATTTGGCCATGTATACAAAACTAAATGATGTTTACATTAAGATGCTTAACGGTCATTTACAAGAATCCAGTGTATTTAATATGTCCCTGCTTATCTTATGTGGTTTGTTTTTCATTAATCAATGTCCTGTTGCTTTAGTCCTAATAGGATTTGTGTGACTCCATGCACACATTTCATTGGCTTACCCCTTTGATGAAGGCTTCTACCTACAGTGAACATGTGCAAAGGTAATTTGGTGTCATTAGCTCAGGCAACATCTGATCCAGAAGACACTAATTCATTGCATACTCAATTTTAGGGAGAATTAGGGAGTCTGTGGTCCTCTATGTGTGATCAGTCCCTGCCAGCCAAGACATACATACTCATTATGCCCGCTTGGCGCAACTCTAGGGTATTCAAAGTGTGTTTGTGTGTGTTTGCAGTTTTTGCTTAAAGGTTATTGTCATCATTTGTTTACCTCTCCAAACCAAGAAAGAGCTTACTTTTGTCCTCAGCTGTTAGTTGTAGTATTCCCCATTGTCTCATTTGCTTTGTTACAGAATTGAAGATATCAAGACGTATGTATTTATTTGTATTATTAAAGTTGCCCCCTGATATGCTGCACTAACTTACTTCAAGTATGTTGGCTAAAATAGACAATGGCAAGACACACCTTGTTAGTCATTTTGGATTGATCTCAGCCACAGATAGCCATAGAGCATTGTCACGACCAATTAGGAAGGGTCATAGAAACCTCCCGATCAATTAGGAAGGGTCATAGAAACCTCCCGATCAATTAGGAAGGGTCATAGAAACCTCCCGATCAATTAGGGTCAATAGGAGCACAAACAAACTCATTGAATCACATGACTCTTTGACCGATTTTACGCAATCTAGGTAGGCCTGTGGGAACAATTGTGTGCATAAAATAGGCAGATCTTGACTATTGATTATATTATTGAACAGTTTATTGAACACTGAAGTTGACTTTCCGCTTCTGCACACTTTCTCAATCATTACACTTGCATTGTTTCGAAAGGAAGGTGCCTCTAATCGAAAAAAGTACACACCCACCCCCATCTATCCCTCCATCTTCTACGGTTATCCGTGTCGGGTCGTGGGGTTTCCAGCAGATGGTTCTTTCGCATAGACATTTAAATATAATATAAAATGAGTATAATAAAGTAGAGAAGTCAGCTGTTTGGCCGCCGCCCGCATTTATGGAGAGTTTTGCTGCTCATACATTTTTAAGGTTTATGCTGAGTGTGTGAATTTAAGATTTAGATGGCAGGGTAATATCCAGGCGACGCATCGCTGTTGATAATCCTTTATTTTTGGATGCGAGTCCAGTTCAAATACATTTTCCCAAACGTGCAGATTTTTAAAGTTGGATGCTTACAGGTAACAACAACTGTGAGAATTGGGGCAGTTTTTGAATGCTATCATCCCTCTATTTTTAGATACGAATACATAAAAAACTGTCCATAATCAAAGACTAATTTACGGTGATAGCAGAACACCCCAAATATCCACTCACAGAATATCAGGTCATTCTGATGTAGAGTTTCTAAATGAAATATATTTGAAGTCTCATATATGAGCCATCGTCCCTCGATGTACATCAGAATGTTAAGACTGCTATCGTCCCTAAAATACTTGATTTGTAATACCTTGGTTTCTTCTTCTCTAAGGCGACATTGATCTGTCGTCTTTCATAATACACATTACTTAAAAACATATTTTTGAAATGTATTTCCTTTTTTTCATTTATTTGCATTACATTTGATATTGAGGTAATTCAACAGTAACGGCCCGTCCACACAGCGGCGTGCGTTGAAGCTTGGCGGCGGGGGGGGGGGGCTGAAACTCGATCAACAACCAATCACATGAATCCCCCACCCCTGACACACAAGCAGCGGTTTGATTGGCTAGAGCTTGTACTGGCATATGATTAGATTGGCTGACGCTTCCGCCGAAGCTTCAAAAGTTGAACATTGCTCAACTTTTGCAGCGAGCAACGCTTTTGAAGCTACGTTTCGCTCCCACAATGCAGTTCGGCGAAACGTGACGTCACCCCATTCAAAGTGAATGGGCAGAAGCGTTGAAGCTTCAGCGCACGCCGCTGTCTGGATGGGCCGTAACGGGAAGCAATCAGGTTACTTTGCTCTTACATTGTTATACTCGGTAACTGATTGCACTTTTTACAGTTCTTTACAGCTTACATTTTTAAAGTTATCCTGCCAACCCTTGGAGTGGAAAGTATTGGCAAATTCAGAGCGAGCAGGCGAGTAATCCCCTCGGTGATGTGATGTTTTATGAATTGGGACCGAGAAGACAGACAAAGAAAGTGAATAACAAGTGAAAGGGAAGAGGACAGAGAGGGAAATGACAGGATGGAGAAAGATGACTTAGGTTCAAAGTAAGAAAGAAGGGTAGAGATACGGAAAGAGGCCTTCTCTTTCTCTTTGTAATGTATTTGTAATACCTGTCCTGCTCATCAACCCTTTCTCCGGCTCTTGTTCTGTTCTGAAATGAAATGTTTATACATGACCAAACATACTCAGAATAAAATCCCATTCTTCTCCCTCCCTCCCACTTTACATCTTCCTCAACATTAGGGGTGCGTTGGCTGTATTAAATCTTTATTTGTCTACTGTTGAGTCATCTGTTTTGACGTGCTCTGAGTTCGCCAAAATGGCTGTGCGTGCTTTCCTCCCCCCCCCCCAATCTTCTCCTGGCTGATCTTTTAAAGATGGGGTAGGTAAGTTTGAGAAACCGGCTCGAGATACACTTGTTGTTATATTCCATGGAATGCTCTTAACATCCTGATAGCAATGAATATCTGAAGTGCTTTGACAAAAAATCCATCTCATCTGTGGAAGCCGTGGCGCTGTAAAAAGCACGACCAATCATCTGAGCCGGCTAAAGTAACTGGATGGCCTACCTGCCTGTCAGCCTTCCATCTGTGCACAAGCTTATCTCGTGCCCTCATTGGTCATGTGTGCGTTCGTGTGTGTTGGAAGGGGCAGATTTGTTCCCGCTGTGTATTTTCAAGTTCTAGCGCACTCGAGCTGGTTTCTCCAAAACGACCTACCCCGCCTTTAAGGATATGCTGAGCTATGGTGTTTATCGGTGTTTTTACTGTCATTGTTGTTGGAAAATTACCTAAAGTGTACGTTTTATCGGCTCATTTTAACAATGTGATCGCATGATTCCCTTTGATATTATTGCAGATCTGCTGTGAGCTCGTTAGCTAACCTAGTTATTTCAAATATATTGACAAAACATGTTTCGTCAAGTTAGGGAATGTTTCCTAAATCATGAGCATGCTTTTGAAACTGTGGCGCATTTCACCTAAACACAGAAAGTGTTCTGGGCCATCGTAAAGCGTTTTCACTGTAGTTTTTGACCCTCAAGTAGGTAATCACATACACATATTTGGGAACATTAATATATTCTAATGCCGAATGTAGCTAGGCTAATTTACACACACAATTGTTTTTTGTTTTTTTTCAAAATGTAACTTTCTTTTGATCTCCTAAGATACATTGCCCATTTGTGTTGGTCATTTTTGATTGAACCTAAATTATACCCATGTTTATATGCCATGTTTTAAACACCCATTTTACCCCATTTTTACACCCATGCTACAGCCATATACCACTCCTGTTACAACCATGTTACACCCATAGGACACCCATATTATGGCGTATTTCCACTACAGCGCGGAGCTCGCTTTAAGCGTACCGAGCCGTGCGGGGCCCGTTTTTTGGTTGCGTTTCCACTTAGCGTAGTACCGGCTAGCGGGTACTATTTCACAGTTTTTCTGGCCCCATAAAATCGAGGTTCTTTGCGGGCCAACAACCAGGCTGAGTCGGGCTGAGTATGCTAAACTAGAGAGCATCGCTGGCAAGGGGGCTACAACTACAACAAGATGAACATATTTTACCGTGATTTAATTGTAATAGTTTCAAAATGATGCCGAAGTAACAACATACTGATACCGGTTAGTAAAAACCATGAATTAATGCTTTGACAAGTCTGCAGACAGACGGCAGGCGAAAAACCCTTTTAAAATGCGTGTTTTCTGAATGGAGATCGGCTAAGCTAACGCAGTATATGCCCCGACCGTCCACACTCACAACAACGGCCTATACAGACATAAATAAACCAGCGACTGTATTCTCCATGACACAGGCAGTCTGTGGTTTGTACTTGTTTAACTTCTGTCTAGTTTCTGAACAGATATGAGGAGCTGTGAGCTCTGAGGGCTAACAGCTAACGGCTGATATTGGTTTTCTGGGGTTCTCATTGAAGATGACATCACGGCTCGGCCTACACTGCGTTACTATAGTTACTGCCCCAGCTACTAAACTGTAATGGAAATGCGCCATAAAGTGAATAAGGTAGGCCTAGCCATACCGAGCGAGGCCGTGTGGTGGAAATGCGCCATTACAGTCATGTTATACACATGTTACAATCACACGACACCCATATTGCACTGCTTTACACCTTCATTACACTGTTATTACACCTTCCCATCCGTAGAATAAAAGCTTCAAAACACAAGTACATTTGTGAGGGATTGACCCTGTTTTATAACCTTATCCTCCAGGATTCAGAAACCATTAAAGGGTTAAATAGACGTTTGGCTCAGTTACATGTTCATATTCTCTAATGGCGAGACGCGATGAGCTTGAGCAGTAGATACATGTGTGTGTACTCGGGATCCTCTAATGGCACCAAGGGAGTGGTTACATCAAGATGGAGCAACGGCCATTAACGTGTCCATATTTAATCCACATGCACCGTGTGTGATAATTATTCCCACTTTTCCAATCAACAGTGGCTTCACAATCCGCGGTTACGCTCCAGTGGAAGAACCCAGGGGCCGTTATGTTGATACAAGGCTCTTAATGTGCTATTAAAACATAATGCTTCGTGGCTTCGTGGCGTCAAAACAACTCATCTAAGGGCAGTTATTACACACGGCGATGTTTTCACCGCTCCATTAACGACTTGAAGACAATTGATCCTCTGGAATAATTGCTCAGTGCTCGAGACAACAGCAAGCACGATTATTTGTGTTCAACTCGTCGATACATTTAACGAGTAGAGGCTATTTTGATTGCCCCAGTGCACATCTATTGAATGCGTTTTAGAAATAACTGGATAAAGTTATTACGGTTTAGACCAATTGGACATCACATTTCTTGTGAGGCCCAGGTTAGACAATTCCTAACAAGGCGTATTTTAAAGTGCAGCAGAGTTAATTCAGCTTTAATTAGAATAAGACAATAACTGAACATGTATTCCTACACATTTCAGTTTGATAATTGGGTCTGCAGTGGTTGTACTGCTTTCAGGAAATAGCCAAAGCCACACATCATACGAATCTGCCTGTGATACAAATGGAGCGCATTACAACCTAAATAGCGTTCCAAATTCACTGGAGTACTGAGCTTTCCTTAAAGAGGACATGTTCTGCTTATTTGAAGGTTCATATGTATATTAAGTACCACACCTGGGACATGCCTCCATGCTTTAATGTTCAAACAGCTCTTTATTTTTCTCATACTGTCTGTGCTGCAACACCTCTTTTCACCCTCTGTCTGAAACCAGAGCCCAGTCTGCTCTGATTGGTTAGCTGGCCGGCTCTGTTGTGATTGGTCAACCGCTTAGAGATGTCCCGCCCCTTAGCCTATCATGTACAATATGTTGAGTTGTCAAAACACCAGTGCTCCGTAGTGATGTCACTATGTTCCAGAAATGTGGGATTTTAGCCTTTGAGGACCGTTTACATGCACAAAAAACCTATAGAACACACTAAGGGACAATCCCACATAGTATCATAGCGCCTCATTGAAATAAAGCCAGACATTCTCCACTGTTTATCCAGCATGGATTTGACAACTATAACATTTAAGTTTTAAATCAGATTTCAGCCTTTTTTCAACTTTTTCTATTTAATATCTAATGGTCGGTAGCAGAGAGACGAATCAGTGGAATACAGGCTACTTTCATAGACCTCTGAATAGCTTTGTTTGTTGTGAAACACCTATTTCCCCGTACTTGCTTCTAATTGACCCCTTTTTCAGGTCATTGAAGACTAATTATTTCGGTGGTACATACAACAGTTTTGTCAACATCTGAAAAGCTCTGGGGGCGTACGGACAGATGGTGTTGTGGACAGCATCGGCCATGATTGCATTTTAACGGTTACTGTTGGTTAGATGGCTGATGTGTTGCATCTGGTGTGAAATATGAGTGTTTGTAATGGTATATAGGTTGCTTTCTAGCTTGTATTTGTTCACACAGGGATGACTAAGCATGCTTACTCATCTACAAGTGAATACTTCCACTGGAGCCATTGGTGCGATAAAGTGTCTAGAGCTTTTGTTATCGTTTTTCTTTCCACAAAATGTTTCGGTGTTTGTTTGCTAGGTTTTGGGTGCTAGAAGAGATTGAAACCAGTGTTGCTTTTGTGTGTGAATGTGTGTGTGTGTGTGTGTGTGTGTGTGTGTGTGTGTGTGTGTGTGTGTGTGTGTGTGTGTGTGTGTGTGTGTGTGTGTGTGTGTGTGTGTGTGTGTGTGTGTGTGTGTGTGTGTGTGTGTGTGTTCTGGTAAATCAGCATGCGGCTGTGACTTTGTTCCAATTGACAAACCGGTCAGACAGTGTGAGGCCAGCCATGCTGGAGGAATTTCAACAGGCGGGTTAGAGTGGTGCACTGTGGGTAGTGACTGAACAGAGGGATCTGGCTGTGTGGCGGTCATCCGAATGTCAACCACAAACACACTCACACACTCAGACACACACACACACACACACACACACACACACACACACTCAGACACGCACTCAGACAAAGACAGCAGGAGATTAGATGCTGCAAGCAATGAAAGAGAAGAGTGATGACTTTTTTTCAGTCTGAAAAACAGGAAATAAGGAATTGAGAGGAGAGAGGAAGTGTTGGGAAAACACTGAATGTCCTCTTCCAACATGAGAGTAACATGGTAACAAAGGTATCCCAACTGTAGCTGTGAACATGACAGGATGTGTGATTACCTAGAAGAGCATCAGGACTGTTTGAGGCAGATGATAGCTATGTGATTAACATGATGATTCAGCCTCTATGGAGAGAGACATCAAGCATGCTCATTTCTGACGTGGAGCTAATCTGAAGTAAACATTGAATACTGCTTTCTATTCCTCCATCTTGTGACTGTGTAACTCCCTCTCTTGGATATCAGCATGTGAAGGACACTGCTCAGGAACTAGTTGATGCTCTGTATGTGATGACTCCTTCCATTCTGGAGAGGATCACAGATACATGGATCCTGAGGCTGAAGCTCAAGCCGGTGACCAGTGAGATTGTTCTAACAGGAAGAATAAGGTCCCATGTCTTTTCCTAACCACTTTGTCTTTGAAAACAGTAATGGGGTTAAGGAAATATGTAAAGGTGAATTCATCAGGACAGAACAAGTGACTTCACTGACTCACTGTCCTTGTGATTGACAGCGTATGTTATTTATGTGCGGGAACGACTAAAAGCACATCTAGATACTTTGCCCCGGGTGTTCTTGTTCATATTGTTTCCAGCTTTAAAAACCTGGAAGCAGTGAAAAAGATCCACTGTATATTACATGGTATATTCTTATTTGTATTTGGTTCCTCTCCTGTGATTGGTTACCTGTCCGGCTCTCTTTTCACCCTCTGTCTGAAACCACAGCCCAGTCTGCTCTGATTGGTTAGGCTCTGTTGTGATTAGTCAACCGCTTAGAGATGTCCCGCCCCTTAGCCTATCACGTACAATGTGTTGTAGCGCTATCCACTAGCTACTTCATGTTATATAAGCATTATTATTATGGTCTGCACATCTACTTCCGTGCATAGCACCATTCTAACATGTTGAATTCAAAAAGACCTTAAACCCAACACAACTCAGTAAACTTTTTTAAATGACTTAAAAGTAATTAGTGTCCTGTTCATATTTCGGATTTTAGTTCAACTTATAGTGAACATTTCAAGACATATTTAAAGACTTTAGCAAGTTAGAGCACAAGTTGTCAAATGCTAAACAAGCACCATCACTTACATGATCTGCATTTGACGTTCACAATCCCCTTTTTTCTCGTGAATGTGACTATAAATGCTGAGTCTGCAAGAAGTTATCGGACAGCATAATCTCCTTTCCTTTGGTTAAGGATCGACACTAAAGGAGATAACAAAAGGAAGCATTGAAGCTCCTTTCCTATCATCTTTTCGAACAGCTCTTATCATGGCTAAAACTTAGGTATTTCCGGGTCATGTCGCTCCGTTAGGAAAAGTTCCTGAGAGAAAAAGTTCCTGAGAGAAAAAGTTCCTGAGAGAAAAAGACTGTTCGATCGCACCCGCAGTCATTAGGAGGGAAGAAAGTGGTGAAACTACAGAGAAAGATGACGACTCTGGCGCGGATGAAAGAGACGGAGAGATAGTTTGGGGCAGCGGGGAGGAGGAGGAGGAGGAGGAAGCCGTTAAGATGAGCATTAAAGAGAAATGACTTGGCTTGCAGTGAGCAAAAGACAAGGAACGGGGGAGAAAAGAGAGTATGGTTGCCAGGGACAACAGTGTAGTCACCCACTCACCCTCCTGTCCGTGTGACTACGTTTGATCCTTCTTCACCTTTAAAGTCTGCCTCTCCTCCTCCTCAAAGCATCGCTTGTTATCTGTTAAGTGCTTCGTCCTTCCCTACCTGCATTTACGCAAGAGCTCAAACTGCAGGTGTGTCCATGAAAGTGTGTATGTGCGTCCACTTCCTTTTGCCTCGTTTTCCACGGGCCGTCTACCTCCTCCACTCGTTGCCAGATCTGTACCCAACCAACTGTTTCCTCCAACCTCCTTCTATCTCATTACCACTAATTGTATTCTCTCAACGGTTCGGGAGGGAAATAAGGAAAGTTCTGGTTTGCTACAGGACTTGAATATTTGTAGTTTTGGCCAAAATTATTATTGTCAATGAAAACGTCAGAGAGGGCAAAAGTACACACATCCTTTACTCGAGTAGAAGTACAGATACTCGTGTTTAAAGATACTCTGGTGAAAGTAGAAGTACTGACTAAACTTCTTTACTCAAGTAAAAGTAAAGAGGCTTTGAAATGTACTTCAGTAAAAAGTACCCATAACTAGCAGCTGCTTTAAAGAGTACCTGACCTTCCTTTATATTAATAGAACAATAATGTCATTGTTAGCTAATGAATGTTTCCATGCCGACCAACGGCAACATGACAACGTTTCCATTGGTCCATCTTCTTTAGAGAAGACCAGGAAATGATGGATACACGGATCGTGTTCAAATCAATAGGCACGCAATCAGGGCCGCCCCTGGCCAACTTGGGGCCCCAAGCGACATTGTGAGATGAGGCCCCCCCCCCAACCGACAGGAGTGAACACATTTTTTTTGGAAACAAAGTAGGCTACTTTGCAAATATAATTCCTGTTTATTATTATTATCAACAGTTACTTTTGTATACAGTGAGGTAAATGTGCATGTATGTCGTTCAGTATGCGTTTACAGGTACGTCTGCGTTTCCTGCCAAATACTAGCCTCAAAAAGATTAAAATATAATTAATGCAAATAAACTACTTCTACTAATAATAATAATAATAATAATCATAATCAATTCAATAATATAAATACTATATTATTTTATTATAATATAGTTGTAATATAGTCAAGACAAAACATGCTTATGACATGCTCAAAAACTGATATTTCTTAAATCTGTATTCTAGTTCCCTCTGTCAGCAATGTATCAACAACTACACACATTTCTATCAGTATTTCTCTGTGTTGTGGTTGACATGATGATGACTGTTAGGAGTTTATGGGAGAGGCTGAGCATCACCATGAAAATGTGCAAATTGACATAAAAATGAATAAGAGGGGAAAAAATGCTCCATGTTTTTTAAGCTGTAAACTTTAACTGTTATGTAAGCCAACTAGACAGACAGTTTATCTTCCTCCTGTACGTGAGCAGATAAAAGGCATCACATACTTGAATGAATGTTAAATAAAGAATGCTGGAAATAACTGCATCTCCATTAGCCTGTATGCTATGCAGAGACTGCCTTCTTCATGTCGTGAATTCCAGCTGATGTTTTAATGGCAATTGGCAATTTGACTTATACAACATTCGCAAGTTGTACATTTTGACTCATACAATAACCCACCTTTGAGTGATGCTCTAGTTTCTTCATGTTTTGTTTTTTTCCCCTCTTGCTTGCGCCGGACTGAAACTGTCTTTTCACCGACATCTCTTCACCTGCACGAGTGGCCGTATCAAAGCCGTGATTGGTCAGATGTCGATTCATTGCAACGGTGTCGGGTTACAGACGTGCTCCCCTTGTCACCTCTCACTCTCGCGCGGGGGGGGCGGAGAACTGAGCGGAGAACTGCGCACAGCAGCTGAGGCCCCGTGGGCGGGGCCCCCTGCGCAAGGCGGGGCCCCATGCAGCCTGCGTGATTGGCCTGTAGGGAGGGGCGGCCCTGCACGCAATGACTCTAAAGAATAATGATCACGCCACCAAACACACATTCAGACTAAAGGAACCAGCTGTTTGGGAAATGAGAGAAGTAGAAAGTTCAGGTATTTGAGTTCAACATGTAAGAAGTAGAAAGTACAGGTATTTGTGTTCAACATGTAAGAAGTAGAAAGTACAGGTATTTGTGTTCAACATGTAAGAAGTAGAAAGTACAGGTATTTGGGTTCAACATGTAAGAAGTAGAAAGTACAGGTATTTGGGTTCAACATGTAAGAAGTAGAAAGTACAGGTATTTGAGTTCAACATGTAAGAAGTAGAAAGTACAGGTATTTGAGTTCAACATGTAAGAAGTAGAAAGTACAGGTATTTGAGTTCAACATGTAAGAAGTAGAAAGTACAGGTATTTGTGTTCAACATGTAAGAAGTAGAAAGTTCAGGTATTTGTGTTCAACATGTAAGAAGTAGAAAGTACAGGTATTTGAGTTCAACATGTAAGAAGTAGAAAGTACAGGTATTTGTGTTCAACATGTAAGAAGTAGAAAGTACAGGTATTTGAGTTCAACATGTAAGAAGTAGAAAGTACAGGTATTTGTGTTCAACATGTAAGAAGTAGAAAGTACAGGTATTTGTTGTTCAACATGTAAGAAGTAGAAAGTACAGGTATTTGGGTTCAACATGTAAGAAGTAGAAAGTACAGGTATTTGGGTTCAACATGTGAGAAGTAGAAAGTTCAGGTATTTGAGTTCAACATGTAAGAAGTAGAAAGTACAGGTATTTGTGTTCAACATGTAAGAAGTAGAAAGTACAGGTATTTGTGTTCAACATGTAAGAAGTAGAAAGTACAGGTATTTGAGTTCAACATGTAAGAAGTAGAAAGTACAGGTATTTGTGTTCAACATGTAAGAAGTAGAAAGTACAGGTATTTGAGTTCAACATGTAAGAAGTAGAAAGTACAGGTATTTGTGTTCAACATGTAAGAAGTAGAAAGTACAGGTATTTGTTGTTCAACATGTAAGAAGTAGAAAGTACAGGTATTTGTGTTCAACATGTAAGAAGTAGAAAGTACAGGTATTTGAGTTCAACATGTAAGAAGTAGAAAGTACAGGTATTTGGGTTCAACATGTAAGAAGTAGAAAGTACAGGTATTTGAGTTCAACATGTAAGAAGTAGAAAGTACAGGTATTTGTGTTCAACATGTAAGAAGTAGAAAGTACAGGTATTTGTGTTCAACATGTAAGAAGTAGAAAGTACAGGTATTTGGGTTCAACATGTAAGAAGTAGAAAGTACAGGTATTTGGGTTCAACATGTGAGAAGTAGAAAGTTCAGGTATTTGAGTTCAACATGTAAGAAGTAGAAAGTTCAGGTATTTGTGTTCAACATGTAAGAAGTAGAAAGTTCAGGTATTTGTGTTCAACATGTAAGAAGTAGAAAGTTCAGGTATTTGTGTTCAACATGTAAGAAGTAGAAAGTACAGGTATTTGAGTTCAACATGTAAGAAGTAGAAAGTACAGGTATTTGAGTTCAACATGTAAGAAGTAGAAAGTACAGGTATTTGGGTTCAACATGTAAGAAGTAGAAAGTACAGGTATTTGGGTTCAACATGTAAGAAGTAGAAAGTACAGGTATTTGAGTTCAACATGTAAGAAGTAGAAAGTACAGGTATTTGGGTTCAACATGTAAGAAGTAAAAAGTACAGGTATTTGGGTTCAACATGTACGTAAGTACAGTAACAAAGTATTTTTACTCCACTACTTCCCACCTCTGGAAAACATCCTCACTTTGACTGAAAACACATTAAAAGTCGAATCATACGTGGGAGAAAAACTCCCTCTGCAGGGAACACAGTGACCATTTACATTTATTAACATTTACATTTATTAAAGGAAAGGGAAAACCCCAAAAGCACAATAGGGTCTCTTAAAAAACAGACTGTACTCGTCAAACCTAATGAGAAAAAGAGGGTCAATGTTACACCATTATCCACAGAGTGCCTTATAAGCATCCATCATTACAAATGTGTTTATAGGTATTAAATCCCAAGTACTCCCATCAGTCTGTTTAGGAGTTCACAAAAGACTGATTTCTCACCCTCCATTTATTCTGTCATTCACATTTCAGTGAGAGTTCCCAGGGTAACCACTTTCCACGGATTAACGCACACACCAAATGTCCATAATTAAACTAAAAATAATCATAATAAACGGATTGGCCTTGTCCCAGAGTCCATGAAGGGTCAACAAATGCTAGTTGTAAAATCCTATTTGTTATTTCTTGTAATTTTAAAAGTAATTTCTTTCTGATTGTTTTGTAAAAATGTTTACAAAGACAAACATGTCGCTGATGACGATGACCTAATATTTCATTCATAAAGTAAATGAAAATGAATGCTAGAGGGGGGAGGGCCAGAACAGTTTCTTTTTAAGCTTCTTCTTGTCCCTGTTGAACATGACAGACTATTTGAGAATTATTATTTTTATTTTTTTTATTATTATTTTTTCTACTTTGTTATAATTATTATTATGAGTGAGAAGAAAAAAAGAAAGGAAAAAAAAGTATATATATATTCTTATTGATGTATGTTTTGTTTCTGACATGTTCAATAAATTGACTAAAAAAAAAAGAAAAAAAAAAAAGTTAATTATCAGTTTTCACAAGTTTAGATGCAGCCTACAGCCAATTAGAAGCATGGTAAAACAGAAGTGACTAATCTAACAGTTAAATAGAGCATTCAGGAACCAGCTGGGACTAACTTTTAGAAACATTGACTAAAAAACATTCTCATTAAAGAGAGTACCGAGTGCAGCTCACAACTTTAGTTCCTCTTTGTATGTGTCATTTGGATTCGCACAGACTGTCCTTATTTTGCACACATGGACTTAATGCCTCGTGTCTTTACACTGTAAAAACTCTAAATATTGCCAAGTAAATTCGTCTCATTTCTAGTAAGTCTTTACACTCAATATTACATTACATGTTAGACGCTTTTATCCAAAGCGACTTACAATAAGTGCGTTCGACCAACAAAATACAAACTTGAAGAAAACAGAATCATAAAGTACATCAGGCTTCATAGAGCAAAAACATTTCAAGTGCTACTCAACTGGTTTTAGGTAAGCCAGTCCTTTATTAGTATATAAGTGCTTTGTTAATAGTTCTATTGCTCGAAGTGGAGTCGAAAGAGATGAGTTTTCAGTCTGCGCCGGAAGGTGTGTAAGCTATCTGCTCTCCTGATGTCAATGGGGAGCTCATTCCACCATTTTGGAGCCAGGATAGCAAACCCACGTGTTTTTGCTGATGGGAACTTGGGTCCCCCTCGCAGTGCGGGTACAGCGAGTCGTTTGGCTGATGCAGAGCGGAGTGCACGTGCTGGGGTGTACGGTTTAACCATGTCCTGGATATAGGAAGGGCCAGATCCATTCGCAGCATGGTACGCAAGTACCATTGTCTTGAAGTGGATTCTAGCAGTTACTGGAAGCCAGTGAAGGGAGCGGAGGAGCGGAGTGGTGTGGGAGAATTTAGGAAGGTTGAAGACCAGACGAGCAGCTGCATTCTGGATGAGCTGCAGAGGTCGGATGGCACATGCAGGTAGACCAGCCAGGAGGGAGTTGCAGTAGTCTAGGCGTGAGATGACGAGAGCCTGGACCAGAACCTGCGTCGCTTTCTGGGTCAGCTGGGGACGAATCTTCCTGATGTTGTAAAGCATGTATCTGCAGCAGCGGGTTGTAGCAGCTATGTTTGCAGTGAAGGACAGGTTGTTATCTAGGATCACACCCAGATTCCTTGCAGTCTGAGTCGGGGAAACAACAGAGGTGCCGATGTTGATCGTCAGGTCAAGAGTGGGACAATCTTTTCCCGGAAGGAAAAGCAGTTCAGTCTTGTCAAAGTTGAGCTTGAGGTGGTGAGCAGACATCCACTGAGAGATGTCAGCTAGACAAGCAGAGATGCGTGTGACGACCTGGGTCTCTGAGCGGGGAAAGGACAGGATTAATTGGGTGTCGTCAGCGTAGCAGTGGTATGAAAAGCCATGCTGGCTAATGACTGATCCGAGCGAGTTTGTGTACAAGGAGAAGAGGAGGGGACCAAGAACAGAGCCCTGAGGGACCCCTGTAGTTAATTGACAAGGGTCGGACTCGGACCCTCTCCAAGTTCCCTGTAGGTACGGTCTTTGAGGTATGAGGTGAGGAGGGAAAGTGCAGAGCCTGAAACTCCAAGTTCTTGGAGAGTGCGAAGGAGGATCTGATGGTTCACCGTGTCGAATGCAGCAGACAGGTCCAACAGGATGATGACAGAGGAGAGGGAGGCTGCTTTGGCAGTGTGCAGTTCCTCAGTGACAGCAATGAGAGCAGTTTCTGTGGAGTGACCTGCCTTGAAACCAGACTGGTGCGGATCCAGAAGGTTGTTCTGATGGAGATAACAGGAGAGTTGTTTAAAGACAGCGCGTTCAAGTGTTTTAGACAGGAACGGGAGGAGAGAGACAGGCCTGTAGTTTATAACATCAGACGGGTTGAGAGTGGGTTTCTTTAGGAGGGGTTTACTCTTGCCTCCTTGAGACTGTTTGGAAAGTGACCAAAAGTTAGAGAAGTGTTGATGAAATGGGTGAGAAACGGTAGAATGTCAGGAGCGATAGTCTGAAGGAGGTTTGAGGGAATAGGGTCCAGAGGACAGGTGGTAGGGCGGGCAGAGGTAATGAGGGTAAGAACCTCACTTGGAGAGAGAGGGGAAAAGGAGGTCAGTGTGTGGGTGAAAGGAGGGTCTGGTGACCCTGCGGTGATTAAAAGAAGAGCGAATATCATCAACCTTTTTTTCAAAGTGGTCAACAAAGTCGCTTGACAGAAGGGAGGAGGGGGGAGGGGCTTTGGGAGGGTCCAAGAGGGTGGAGAAGATGGAAAATAGTTTTTTGGGATTGGAATAGGAAGATTGGATCTTATCTTGAAAGAAAGTGCTTTTTGCCTGAGAGATGGAAGCAGAGAAAGAGGAGAGGAGAGCCTGATAGGTTAGGAGGTCGTCAGGGTGTTTGGATTTCCACCGTTTCCGCTCAGCTGCCCTAAGGACGGTTCCATTAGCACGCAGTGCGTCATTTAGCCAGGGAGCAGGAGGGGACTGACGAGCCTGCCGAGATGTGAGAGGACAGAGAGAGTCCAGAGAGGATGAGAGAGTAGAGAGGAGAGTTTCTGCAGCAGAGTTTGGAGGCAGGAGTTGGAACGAGGCAGAGGAAGGGAGGGCTGAGAGAACCGATGAGGCAAAGGTAGAGGGGGAGAGGGAACGAAGGTTACGGCGGACAGGTGCAGGATGAGAAGAGATTAGTTTGTTATGTTTGGAAAGGGGGAGAGAGAATGAAATGAAGAAGTGATCGGATGTGTGGAGCGGGTTTACAGAGAGGTTAGACGTAGTGCAGTTCCTTGAGAATATGAGATCAAGGACATTGCCAGCTTTATGAGTTGGTGGGGACGGAGACAGTGAGAAAGCAAAGGCGGTTAAAAGAGATCTTCCCTGTCTGGAGGTTGAATATAAGACCTAATAGCTCAAGAGGTAACAATGCAGTGAGATATAGGGTCTTGTTTTTCGACAATGCATCTTCAAAACTTCTTATTTTGTATCTCAAATGAAACAAGTTTTTTAAGCTGCTGTGATTGTTGTAAAAGATGGTTCATCTTGTTTTAACAAATACATCTTACTTGATTTAAAAAAGCATGTCAGGCTTATTTTGTAACACAACATTTACTGATCCTGGTAAGATATAGTTCAACATAAGTTCTCTCAGCTAATCACAAGATCTCCTTCATCTAAATATCCCTACTTCAAGAAATGTAACCAAGCAAATGTTCACTTGTTCTATTGGCAGATATTTTTACTTATTACGAGCAAAAACACCTCGTTTTCATTATTATTTGTCTTAATTTTGGAGCAGCATTTTATCAGGTGTATGAATAATTGAAAGCCCTCTGTGTGGATCCGTCTCCATCTCACTCAGCCCGCCCTTACTTCTAACCTCTTCATTCATCATCCTGCCTTCTGGGAGGAGAGACAGGAGCTTCAAGTCACGGACAAACAGACTCAAAAACAGTTTCTACCCCTGGGCCGTCAGGCTGCTCAACCACCACACATAATGCAATAACCGTAACCATTCTCACACATACACACACTTTAATGCACTTTATATACTATTTTTATATCAATATTTGTAACTATTTATTCCCCCGTATGATTGTATGTTGTCTGTCCTATTGCCGTGTTTTTTAGTGTTATGTATTTGTTTTGTATTTGTATTTGTATATTTTTTGCACACCGGGACAGAGTTGCACTCTGAATCTCGTTATACTCTGTGTATAATGACAATAAAAGGCTTTAACTTTAACATCCCCAGACTCCTTTTACTTTCTCTCACTTGTCCTTCACTGTCCACCCTCCTTTCCTCCCCCCTTCATCTCACCATTTCTAGCCTTCTCTCTGCTCTGATGATGGATCATGGCCTCAAGCACACTGTTGGGAACTGCGGTGGATCAAAACATAATTTTCACCCATTTTGTTTTGGTGGGGATCTAAATAGACTCTCCTTCCTCTTCTGCTCCTGGTGGTCCTTCAATCTTACCTTGTGTCAATTATTTTCTCTCACTTATCAACAAATTATTTTAATCATCCCGAACTTTCTCTAGAGATATGTCCTTGATGAGGCTTTGTTCGTACTTTAGTGCCTTGTTTGAAAGCACTCGTAGCCCTTCATTTCAATTAAAACCTTGTTTACTTCCCCAATCGGCCGTGTGATTTGATACTCTCCTTCACGCCACCTCCACACATACTCAAGACCACCGTGAGGTTTTAGTGTGTAACCTCCTGTGTCTCTTCATCCTCCCTCTTATCCCTTCCTTTATTCTCTCTCTTTTCTCTCAAAGACACGCTCAATCCGACCCCCTCTTGTAACCTTTACTTAAAGCCGGAAGATTTACACAACGATGGAGAAAGAAAGGATATTCTGCACTGTTGATACCTCATATTATCTCTCGAAGGCTACACTCGCCGCGCCCCTTTAATACCAGGCGAGTCGGCTGATCCATGTCAATGTGCTCTGACATTTGAGTGGGCTAACGCATTTGTTCTATCTCGACCAGCGGATGTATGTTTTTTTTCTTGCTTGTGGTAAAACAAACCCTTGGTTCTCCCATACTATGGTTTTCCTGTGAGATGTTGATCAGGCCTTTGGGTTAAAGTGTATATATATATTTCATTACATGAGATCAAGTCCGACCAAGTGCACAAACCAGTTGCCGCAAGTCTGTTCTTTACGAGAAAGGGTTCGAACACTTTCTCTGACCAGCAGATGTATGTTTTACAGTGTTTAAAGGTCTCCTATTATACTGTTTTTCATACATATATTCCAGGTCTCAGATATATCCAGAGCCTGTCTCTGATTGGCTGAAACACCAAACAGATCATTGCAGCATTACCCATAATCCCCTCTGTTTCAGCCCTGTTTCCAAAGTGCTAATTCTCTGTCTACATGTTGATGTAGAAGAGACATGAAGAAGAGGGGACACATGAAGAAGAGGGGACACATGTTGATGTAGAGGGGACATGAAGAAGAGGGGACACATGTTGATGTTGAAGAGACATGAAGAAGAGGGGACACATGTTGATGTAGAGGGGACATGAAGAAGAGGGGACACATGTTGATGTAGAAGAGACATGAAGAAGAGGGGACACATGAAGAAGAGGGGACACATGTTGATGTAGAGGGGACATGAAGAAGAGGGGACACATGTTGATGTTGAAGAGACATGAAGAAGAGGGGACACATGTTGATGTAGAGGGGACATGAAGAAGAGGGGACACATGTTGATGTAGAAGAGACATGAAGAAGAGGGGACACATGTTGATCTAGAAGAGACATGAAGAAGAGGGGACACATGTTGATGTAGAAGAGACATGAAGAAGAGAGGACACATGTTGATGTAGAAGAGACATGAAGAAGAGGGGACACATGTTGATGTTGAAGAGACATGAAGAAGAGGGGACACATGTTGATGTAGAAGAGACATGAAGAAGAGGGGACACAAGTTGATGTAGAGGGGACATGAAGAAGAGGGGACACATGTTGATGTTGAAGAGACATGAAGAAGAGGGGACACATGTTGATGTAGAAGAGACATGAAGAAGAGGGGACACATGTTGATGTAGAAGAGACATGAAGAAGAGAGGACACATGTTGATGTAGAAGAGACATGAAGAAGAGGGGACACATGGTGATGTAGAAGAGACATGAAGAAGAGGGGACACAAGTTGATGTAGAGGGGACATGAAGAAGAGGGGACACATGTTGATGTAGAAGAGACATGAAGAAGAGGGGACACATGTTGATGTAGAAGAGACATGAAGAAGAGGGGACACATGTTGATGTAGAAGAGACATGAAGAAGAGGGGACACATGTTGATGTTGAAGAGACATGAAGAAGAGGGGACACATGTTGATGTAGAGGGGACATGAAGAAGAGGGGACACATGTTGATGTTGAAGAGACATGAAGAAGAGGGGACACATGTTGATGTAGAAGAGACATGAAGAAGAGGGGACACATGTTGATGTAGAAGAGACATGGAGAAGAGGGGACACATGTTGATGTAGAAGAGACATGAAGAAGAGGGGACACATGTTGATGTAGAAGAGACATGAAGAAGAGGGGACACATGTTGATGTAGAAGAGACATGAAGAAGAGGGGACACATGTTGATGTAGAAGAGACATGAGGAAGAGGGGACACATGTTGATGAAGAAGAGACATGAAGAAGAGGGGACACATGTTGATGTTGAAGAGACATGAGGAAGAGGGGACACATGTTGATGTTGAAGAGACATGAAGAAGAGGGGACGCATGTTGATGTAGAAGAGACATGGAGAAGAGGGGACACATGTTGATGTAGAAGAGATATGAAGAAGAAGGGACACATGTTGATGTAGAAGAGACATGAAGAAGAGGGGACACATGCTGATGTAGAAGAGATATGAAGAAGAAGGGACACATGTTGATGTAGAAGAGACATGGAGAAGAGGGTCCCCATGTTGATGAAGAAGAGACATGAAGAAGAGGGGACACATGTTGATGTTGAAGAGACATGAGGAAGAGGGGACACATGTTGATGTAGAAGAGACATGAAGAAGAGGGGACACATGTTGATGTAGAAGAGACATGAAGAAGAGGGGACACATGTTGATGAAGAAGAGACATGAAGAAGAGGGGACACATGTTGATGAAGAAGAGACATGAAGAAGAGGGGACACATGTTGATGTTGACTGTATATTCTTGTTTCTTTGACCAGTATGTTTTTAGTTGCGGTGTGTCTGGGTAAAATGAAATCCTTGGTTATCCCATTCCTTTTGTTTCATAGTTCGTTACTGCTTCAACATGTGAGACATGTTAATGAGGTCATTGGCTGGGAGGATATTATATGAGCTGATTATATCTTATAGGACCCTCTCTTCAATTGGACCAGTTGCTGTTGTTTTAACATTTTAGATACTGTCTTATGTTCTTTGAGCAGATGATCCACAACTACTTGTCCATGTTCAAGTAATACCCCTTTCCCGGCAGTTTAGTTTCAGTATTTATTTGAATTTTTTGAACCCATGTCCTTCACCCAGTACAAGCTCCAGTACATGGGCTCTGCATACCAACTTTTTTAAGTGTGATATTCAGAATATTTTTTTAATAATTTAATGCTTATGTTGGTGGAAATAATCATTAAAATATTGAGTCTCATCTATCTAGGTCTCCACAATCTTAAGTCTTCTTCTTATCTCAAAGGTGAAGCTTTTTGTCGGTCAAACACAGATAAGGTGCCTGCATACATAAGCAGACACTACCTGGTTTCAATCTGGTATGAAGTATACTTTAAATCAGGGGTGTCAAACTCAATTTCATCCCGGGCCACATCAGCATTATGGTTGCACTCAAAGGGCCGGTTGTAATTTTAATTATATATAAATAATATACATATGTAAATATATAATGTATATTAAATAATGTATTATATTACATTGTTGGCCCTGCATTGGATTATTATCAGTTCTGGTAATATCTTCCTAAATAACTACGTCTGAAAGCAGAAGTCGAGGGCAAATAATTGAAAGTGAATATTCAACAATTACACCAATTGTATATTATATTCTTTGTAAGCTCTTGCGGGCCACATAAAATTAGGTCGCGGGCCAGATTTGGCCCCCGGGCCTTGAGTTTGACACCCCTGCTTTAAATATTAGGTAATCGTTTTACCAAACACACGTTCTAAATCAGGAATATAACCTTTCGAATGTGCTCCTTATCAACGCTGTTTGTTTGATTCACTCTATCTCCCGCTGCATGTTTCTCTAACTCAAATGTAATTCTAAGTTGCATTAACACCTCATTTCCTCTCTTTTCTCCTTTAGTTCTACATCTGAGGTTTCTTGATTTGGCCCGTGGGGAAAGAACCAATTGTTGGGACAACAGCTGTTTGCCTGCTTGATGGACAAAGGAAAAGCAAATCGATTTGACCACAACACGCAGTGCAGACCATCATCAAGACTGCAGATTTAACATATTCTGGGACAATACAGCAGCATACACACCATTTGAAAGGACATCTTGCAGATTCTTCTAAACAACTTCATCCTGATATAATCCGATTGATCCAATTCAAGACCCAGGAGGCAGGCTCTATCCTCCCAGCTGTCCTCCAACGAGCAGGAGTTCAGTCTGAAGTAAAGGTAAGCGAGTCAACTCAAACTGTTCTCTCCGGTGTGAAAGCCCCTTACATTGCAGTGCAGATCAGTTGTCATTTTCACTCCTATTCAATGCCAGTGATGCATGGAGTTTCTAATAAGTCCGGTGCTTTGGGCTGGATTTGAGAGGCCTCGGCTGACACACTGAAGCGCTTTTCAGCAAAGGCAGCTGACAGGGCCCGGTGGCAGTTCACTGTGAACAGCTGCAGTACAACCGAATCTGATCAAACAAGGCCGGCCAGAGTCTGTTGCCATAGCAGCAGGTGCTGATCCATATGCATGACTAGAATGAGATTTTGTAAAGTTGTGCTGAGGAAGGAAAATACTTTGTGAACTTTTTTTATATTTCTGCTGGATCTGTGGAGGAAACAGATCGGTGGCCTTGACTCGGTGTAAAGTTGAAGTTTTTTTTCTGCAATGGTGCATGATGATGAAACTTGCTGACATTTAGAGGAAACTACAGCAATGCCTCATGTGTGTGTAGCGACCCATATTCTGTGTACGAAACATCCTCTACGATTCTGTCGCATTTTTTGTTTTCGTGCTGAAAGCTGAAAGTGTTCTTGTTTTGAAGATGTTACTCACAAATGTGGGCCCTGTCCTAGTTCTACAGGTTTAAGTTGTGCCACCCTAAACTACCTTTTTGGAATTACTGATAGCAATAAATTCAAGCAAAAGCTGAAATCTTAAAGGTCTCCTATTATACTGTTTTTCCTCCATATATTATATGTCTCAGTTACATACAAAACATGTCTCTGAAGTGTTTGGCTCCAAACACCAAACAGATCATTGCAGCATTACCCATAATCCCCTCTGTTTCAGCCCTGTTTCCAAAGTGCTGATTCTCTGTCTGTTACTTTAGATGAAAATAAGGAGCCCCTCCCCACGCCCCTCTGAGAGACATTTGGTTACAAAGAACACAATAGGCGCTTTCAGTACTTTTCCCGTTTAGTTCCGTTAGTGACTGGAATTTTGCGTTCACACCAAAAAGAGAACTTAGTTCAGAGAACAATTTCTGATTGGCTGGGCGAATTGCAAACCACGCCCCGTAAAACTCTGAAAAGTTTTTTGAAGCCGCCATTGTATTTGATGGCATTAGCATTATTAGCATTAGCATTAGCCCCGCGCACCAACGGAGAGAGACTAACTTATGGCAACACAAAAGAAAACATGGGAGCGGTGGAGATGAGGAGGTGTCGGCGTTCTGGCGATTTACTCGGAAGGCTTCAGTAGAAGCTGCTGGGAGTCCCAGCAGCTTCCCAACTCCGGGGACTTCCGGCCGGGGACTTCGGGTGGCAGTATACGCCGTGAAGTTGTTTGCGGCCTGCCAGTAAACCCAAAGCAGAAGAAGAAGAAGTGACGTCAACGGCTTCATTTGCCTAATCTTCCCTCAGGGAACTTATTCCGGTGTGGACGCGATCTGCTCTTTAGTTCCATGGGGGAACTAAGTGCCGGTACAAAGTACGGCAAGGTACTTGGTGTGAAAGCGGCTAATGGTGCTCTAGGAGGAGATTCAGGTGATAAGGTGGGGGGGGTTACCTTGGTTGCTGATTGGCTAATGGTTACACAAGACAAAACATCATTATGACATCATCAAGTGGCCAAAATCTGATCAGCTCATTTTCAGACAGGTTTTTATAGAAATGGATCAAAAAGAGAGAGAATCTTTGTTCCTGAAACTTTCAGAGTCTCTTTCCACAGAGGGGACACATGTTGATGTAGAAGAGACATGAAGAAGAGGGGACATATGTTGATGTAGAAGAGACATGGAGAAGAGGGGACACATGTTGATGTAGAGGAGACATGGAGAAGAGGGGACACATGTTGATGTAGAAGAGACATGAAGAAGAGGGGACACATGTTGATGTAGAAGAGACATGAAGAAGAGGGGACACATGTTGATGTAGAAGAGACATGAAGAAGAGGGGACACATGTTGATGTAGAAGAGACATGAAGAAGAGGGGACACATGTTGATGTAGAAGAGACATGAAGAAGAGGTTTACAACTGAGAGGGATATTTAAACACTTGAATGTGTTTCACTTTCTGTTGAAGACATGCAACCATCACGGGTGTTGTAGGGTCTTACACCTGATCATCTAAGTGCTTGAATCAACGTTCTTTCACACCAACAGAACCAGCTGCCAGTTAAAACTCTGTTCCTCTTGATACTAATCGATTACGTCATCTGTTTTCACGAAAAGCACAATGTTCTCAAGGTTTATTCAGTAAGTGCCTTTAGTATGGCTGGTTTGAATGAATCCTGTGCTTTGAAATGTTCCAATAATGCTGAAATAACTCCATTCATGTATGCTTCAGGGTTGTAATATGAATGTGGATGTTTTCAACTTGCTAACGGCGGCTATGTTTGTCTACAAGGCTGAACAAGAGGTAACTTTTTATGTTGGGCTTGAGAGTGGTGTCCTTGGGTTCCTCTTAAAAACGTTGTATTTCACTCTTAAGGGAACTGTTCTCAGGCAAGTGACCAATCCAATTCCCCATCACCCTTAGTTACTTCTGCTACTTTAGACAAACCTGAGGAACAGAAACATGCCAGTTCCCTTCACTACGCTGCAGTGCGTAAGCATCAGATACTTCCTGAAAATCAGGCAATAAAGCTCCAAGATGTTGATTGAAATACTCGCAGCTCTCCCCATTGGGGTTGTAGACATTGTGTTTATCCAAATAACATCAAAAGTCACTTTGGCACACAGCCTTACAGAGATAATATAAACAAAGGAACGTTAGCGTTGATCTGTTCTGGTTATCGATAACTCACAACATCCTAATCAAGTATGTCAGTATTCAACATCTGTGCTTTCTTCACACGTGTGTAATGTTACCAAATAAATAAGAAGTAATCAAACCTGGTTAGCGGTGATAATCTGACATTAGTTTAATGTTAACTAGCTAACTGGCAAATGTGTTTCTAACATTAGCTTGAGATTCGACCCTTATACAAAGTAAGGTGTCAAATATTGTGACACAGTCAAGGTATCAAGTATCGTGTTTGCAGGTCCCCTTGCCATATCTTTGAACCATCTTCAAACTAAAAAACGAATGACCATAAGGCGCATTCACACCACAGTACTTTCCCCACAAAGGTTCATGATAACTTAGTTCATGAGAACTCTTTTGTCGCGTTCACACCAAAAAGAGCCGGAACTAAAATTAGTTCATGAGAACCTTTTTACCCCCACGAAAGTCCCTGCTAGAGAGCAGGGACTTTCGTGCGGCTCTCTTGTGAGAAAAGAGCTATATTTCTGATTGGCTGGGCGGATTGCAAACCACGCCCCGTAAAACTCCCAAAAGGTTTTGTGAAGCCGCCATTTTATTATCCTCGCATTAGCATTATTAGCATTAGCATTAGCCCAGCGCAGAAACGCAGAGAGACTAACTTATGGCAACACAAAATAAAACATGGGAGCGGTGGAGATGAGGAGGTGTCGGCGTTCTGGCGATTTACTCGGAAGACTTCCGGCCGGGGACTTTGGGCGGCAGTATACGCCGTGAAGTGGTTTGCGGCCTGCCAGTAAACCCAAAGCAGAAGAAGAACAAGTGACGTCAGCGGCTTCATTTGCCTAATCCTCTCCCAGGGACTTATTCCGGTGTGAACGCGATCTGTACTTAGTTCATGAGAACTAAAGAGTTCTCATGAACTAAGTTCTCATGAACCTTTGTGGGAAAAGTACTGCGGTGTGAATGCGCCTATTGAAGAGCCTAGCACGTAGCATATCTGATGTTTATCAGGAAAGGGCAAAGTGCCAAACTTAACCTAAAAAGGGCGGGACTAAGATCGATCAATGGATGGCGAAACATTTATTTTTCATTTGACTTATTAATTGTTTACAAAAAAAAAACAGAAAACATTATTTGCGTCCCAACAGTAGTTTATTCTTGAATTGAATTAAATTCACATTTCAAAGGAATCCAGCTTGAACCTTTTGAACATTCAATGTATTCTTGCAGCCAGAGGGCTTACTCACTGAGCTATGAATGTTGTTTGGCCTGAACATTGTGGTGCTTAGACTCTCTGGGGATTCATTCCAGTCAATGAGATTTGTCAGCCTGAGCAGCTCTGTCTCTTGGACATGTTGTGCTGTTACTTATTATTCTTTCTTAAAAAAGGATGTACAAATATATTGGCTGAACATCGCTAAGTCTAGCAGACTAGAAACAACCAGAGTTTACATTTCCATGACCAGGTTTTTTTGTATCTCAGTTTTGTGTGGGTGTTGATACCTGGCATTTTCTCCTGGGGATTTTAGGATTCATCGCCTGTTTCTTTTCCCCCAATATTGTATTCTCTGTAGTAAAGTGTGCTCTGCTGACCTGCAAACATAGCATCTTTCTGCTAGCAACTGTAATAAATCCTGTCGTGGAAATATTATCAGATTGCATGCAAACATATGAATCTAAACCGCACCCAAAACAAGTGTAACAAGGTTTTAAATCTGATTAAACATATCTCTAAACGATCTGCTTCTCAGGATAGAGGCAGCAAAGGTACTGATAAATGTTCTTTCCTACCAACATGGCCAGCTGGACTGATTTACCTAATTTAATCCCTTCATACTGATCATCTACTTCATGTTGTTTACCCACATGCACAATGTTCTCAGGGTTTCAGTACGTCTGTACAAACCGTGTGTCATTTCTATTAATGCAGAAAGAACCTCATTCATGTGTGGTTTATTTTTTTTTATTTTTTTTATTCTACTAAAATCATACAAAAACAAAAACGTATAATTCATACACACAAATGAACAAAATGAGTAGAAGCGGGAGGGCTTCATCATTAGCATCAATATAATAATGGCATTTATTTCGTCAAAAACGTTTAGAAATTAAGGAGTACAAAGAAAATAAAGAAAACTAATGAAAACTGGAAATAAAAAATTAAAAGTTAGGGCAAAAAAAAAGTAAAAGCATATATAAGTAATACTGGTTCAAGGCAAGTTTGCAGGAGCTACGCAATGTTGTTAACTTCACAAGGTTTGCCCCTTCTCTCCACAAGGCTGAACGTTTGGGTCTATAACTCTCAGTGACGTGCGGTGAGGTTCATGGCTGGTGAGGCACGGACTCCTTCAGAGTCAGATTTACAAATGTTATATTTTGACCTTAATCGAAATATTCTGTTATTTTCAAAAGCTTTTTTAGTCTGATGCTTCGATTCATTTTAAACAGACCGTTCAACAAAAGGATAGCCTACCCAAAATCTAAATATTGGATTGTTCTTTCTTAGTAAGATCCAATTTTCATTACAAATGTGGTCTTACCTTGACTTGAAGATGAAGTCCATGCTATCCTTCTGGACAACGATCTCCATTACATTTTTGTAAAAGTCCTCCTTATCTTCCTCTAGTTTCAAAAGCCTAGCTTGTTGTTTGCTCTACCGTCTCTGCGTAGAATAACAGTAGCAACAAGAACCTGTGGGCTCACGTGCGCCCCCTTCAGTGCGGCAGAGGTTGTGGCTGCCTCCCCTGGTGCTTTTTTCATTACCGTTATATGATGAGACCAGCGAGCCTAAATATCATATATACGTGAAATAAGTTATTTAGAGACTATGGATGGCGAGGATAAATGTAATAAAGGGATCTACAAACATTACATTGGTGACATACAGTGAGATGGTGCAGGCATGCGCTTAGGGCCCGCTTTCCAGACAGTTTCTGTGGGGTGACGCATTCTGAGGTGAGGCAGATCTCATCTGTGCCTCACCTCACCACACAGTAACTGGCTTGAGCGCGCTCACAAAATAAGTGCCCGCGTTAAATTAGTGCTGTCGGACAATAAACTGGGGTTTGGCCCCCATGTAGAAGACCAGGGTTCAAATCCTTGTAACATATTCCACCTATCCTAAATAAAGGCAATGGTGGCAGAAATTATCTATCGTTAAAAAAAAGAAAAAGAAAATTGGATTTCTGAAAAACGCTCCCAATATTCATTTGGTTTGAATATATTTTCAATACTAAGATGAGAGTCCTCATACACCAGAGAGTCGTTTTGACAAAGCACATGAGGCATCTGACTGTTCTAATGTACTATATAAATATTACAACAACATGTATAATGTTGGTCATTACCAAGGATTGACTGTCTCATCAAGTCGGATGGGACTAATTTAAGTTGCAGACATCTGGCACAGTCACTCAGCTCTCTGAATTTTCTCGTGAATTTGTAAAGAGAACAAAATCAGTCAATTTCACTCCTCATCGGGAAAAGCTAATCGAGTCACTCACCTCACGGGAGTGGGAACTGCAGCGTAGAGGAGTGTGATCTGCCTCCCCTTTAGTATGCAGCGTGTTAGTGTGATCGGGACGTGACTGGATTAAATCCTGCCAGAGGTGTCTTTACTCAGCGTTCACCTTGAGCAGCACACACCATATACGTGTGAATGTGTGAGAGGCATGTACAGTTACTATCGGAAGATGGTGAAGTATGTTTGTGTCAAGGTGAGTGCATGTGGTCGCAACATGAACAAGTAGAGTGAAGCCTGAACATAGGTGTGTGTTTTCGCTGATGTGTGTAAGAAGCAATATAAAGGGTATTGTGGAGATGCCAGTTTTTTAGATTTAGTCCAAATCCTACTCTTTTTAATGAAACAAGTTTTAATCAGATTTCTGTCATGTTTACCCTTCATACTTTCAGTCCTATAGTCGATGACAATCAGCATTTTGTTGTCACTGTTTAGTGGCTAATATTTAGTTTAACCTTAGGTCGTAGCTTTTTCTTTTTTTTTCTTACAAATATTTGTATTGCAAACAAGTCATAATCCAGCAAATGACAAGAAGTAAGAACAGTAATAATCAAAACAAAACAGTACAGATGTTACAAACAGCAAATGAAGACAATGGGGATCATTACAAAGGTACAATAAAGTGATGTAATGCTCCATATTGACTTCAGGGTTCGTAGAGAGTCCTTGTTTACACCCCACCCCCCACCCACAGGTATGGTTGGCCTCAAATAGTAAAATAACTGAATACGTCAGATAAAATCATAAGTAAAACATAAATAATAATACAAAGAAAAAAGAAAAGAAAGTCGAGAGCGAAAACAGTCTGTAAGAATCCAGTATCAAGGAAGAACATAATAGTAAACATTGTCGTCTTGGTGAAGAAAAAAGGGTTTCATTAAGAGGGAAAAGGAAATATAGAAGAGTAGTCTAGGGCAAAAGACAAAGGGTCATGGCGGAAGAGCAGTAATATGAATGGTCACTTTTATTTGATTTATTCCCTTTCAGAGAGCTACCCGCGACTCAGCGTCAGAAGTGATAGGGAGTTCTTTGATGAGGCCTAATAGTGGGTCCCAGGTAGTACGGAAGGATTTCAGAGATCCTTTTAATGATAATCTTAACTTCTCCATCTGAAGGCATTGTAAGACATCACATATCCACTGATCATGTGTTGGTGGGGAGGCATGTATCCATTTTAGGAGATTTAGGTCGTAGCTTTGAACTCAAAATGTCTCTTTATGTTGTCAGGTGATGGAAAGAAAGTGTGTGTGTGGCGTGTACAGTTACTGTCGGCTAACTGGAAGATTGTGAAGTATGTTTGTGTGAAGGTGGTCGCAACATGAACATGTAAAGTCAAGCCTAAACGTAGGTGTGTGTAAGAAGCAATATATAGGGGATGGTGGAGATGCCAGATTTTTAATAGTCAGCTTTTTTAGATTGAGTCTAAATCCTACTCTTTTGATATTTGTGTCCTTCATATTTTCAGACTTAGTCGATGACAATCAAAATGTTTAAGTCACTTTTTAGTGGCTAACTTTTCATTTAACCTTAGGTTATCATCTATCTCTGAGACGAATCTGTCTCCATATGTCCTTTTGAAGTCATCCATTTCATTTCAGCCAAAACCAATCATGTTGTCTATGAGATACACTCATTTCCCACAAGATGTTATCTCACACATTTGATGCATTACAGTTATCACAGAGAGAAAGATACATGGGAAGAGAAGGGGGAAGGTGATTTTGTGTGTGTGTGTGTGTGTGTGTGTGTGTGTGTGTGTGTGTGTGTGTGTGTGTGTGTGTGTGTGTGTGTGTGTGTGTGTGTGTGTGTGTGTGTGTGTGTGTGTGTGTGTGTGTGTGTGTGTGTGTGTGTGTGTGTGTGTGTGTGTGTGTGTTATCGAGATCACCTCTCAAAGCCTTGCTGTTCACTTCACGTCTTCCTGATCACCATGGTGATAGCTCAGTCTGACTTCTGCGCTGTATTTGGGGAGGAATAACTGGAGTTTGCTGATAAGGACTGTGTGTGTGTGTGTGTGTGTGTGTGTGTGTGTGTGTGTGTGTGTGTGTGTGTGTGTGTGTGTGTGTGTGTGTGTGTGTGTGTGTGTGTGTGTGTGTGTGTGTGTGTGTGTGTGTGTGTGTGTGTGTGTGTGTGTGTGTAGACATGCAGGCTTCTGTGCATTGTTGCAAACCAGAATAATTTTTCCATCAGTCATTCTCATTCTGAGTCGTACATCACGACTGCAGATTTATGAGTGTTCAAGTGCGTCTGTGTGTCTCAAGTTGAATGACACGGTAGCTTTAGGCAACCTTTGAGTGATATAACGTCACTGAATGACCTCTGAGTAATACGTCTTTAAGTTGAATGGAGGTCTCTGAGACCCTTGGGTAATGCATCTCCAGTCTGCTGATAGATTAACAAATCAGCTCATTTGACTAAGAGATCCATCAGAGCAGTGAAGGATGCATCCTCTTTAATTGGAATAAGCTTTTGATCTCGGCACAACGTAAGGACACAGCCAAACAAAAGTAAGCATGCTACTTCCTTTATCAGTGCATTTTTCTATGCGTGTGTGTGTTTCGTTAGACTCCAGCATTCATCATCAGCTGCTTCTAATGTTGGCCATACATCATTTTGAGCTTATCAACTGTTGCAATTGTCACAACTGAACAAAAGCATAAACTGCAAACCGTGTGTGTGTGTTTGCTGTAACAAAACTGTGTTTGGGGAGTAGCAGGGTCCAGGATTTGTTTAGGCATGCTCGACAATAAGCCCCCAGTAGGTCGCACTAATCTGTTTTATCACCTCTTCATCCCTCCATCCCTTAATCTATCCGTTTCCAATTCTGCCGGTGTGGAGTGCCAGGCTCTACCGTGGCTGTCTGAACGCAGCGAGAGCTATGGGAGGGCCGCCAAACACTCTCCAGCATCCTCCCCAAACATATAGACACAGTTGTCATCGAAAAAGAGTTGCCCCCTTCACCTGGGATGTCCCTTTCCTGTTGGGTAGAGGTAAACACACATCCTTTACTCAAGTAGAAGTACAGATACTCGTGTTTGAAAATACTCTGGTGAAAGTAGAAGTACTGACTAAACTTCTTTACTCAAGTCAAAGTAAAGAGGCTTTGAAATGTACTTCAGTAAAAAGTACCCATAACTAGCAGCTGTTTTAAAGAGTACCTGACCTCCCTTTATATTAATGGAACAATAATGTCATTGTTAGCTAATGAATGTTTCCATGCTGAACAACGGCAACATGACAACGTTTCCATTGGTCCCTCTTCTTTAAAGAGCCTGTGACAGCATCCCAACAACTGTTGTGCAATGAAATATTGGGCTACTAGTCATCTCGAACCGTCAGTTTAAAAAAGAAGATGCGATACCGTTCCGATAAATATCAATAATTTCGAACATCGTCATTTTGAAGTTTTGGGGGAAGCCGGAAGTGACGTCAATGCGGGAACTCTTCACTGTGCGGCGAGAGAGCTAAACACGGACAAAGTGTGTTGTCATGCGTAGAAATTGTGAATTACTGAATTTAGGCACGTTAATAACGTTTTAATGAAGTTGACTACAGTATATTCATATTTGTCAGTGCTTTCATGTCAATTCGGCGAACATAAACATAAATGATCGTGGTGAAGATGATGATTAAATTAGGATTACAAATCGGTAGTGAGAGCTGCTGAATTTCCTCCCGTAGGATGTGATATAAAAACAAATCGATTATTTTTGTAGTTGTAAACTCAAGTGGATTAAACTACATTTATTAGTGCTTTCATGTCAATTCGGCGAACATATGATACATTAAATGATCGTGAGAATGATGATTAAAAAGCGTTTGTTTGAGCCGGTCTGCATTTCCTGATGAGAAAACAAACCGATGCTTTTTGTAGTTGTAGTACACCAACATGGATTAAACGTGTGTTTTTTTTTTACCACAATGTTGGGGAAATTAATGGATAAAATGCACGGATTATTATTATTATTCCCACTCCGATCGGGACACTAGGTCCACCGTTTCCCCGCAGCGAGGCTCCCCCCGTTGACAGTTTACGTGCTGGGTGCAGTGGCGGACTGGCCATCGGGACGAATCCCGATGGGCCGGTACCGAAGTGGGCCGGTCGGATAAGTCACTAGTACATCCCCATAGGCGGCGCGTGAGGCTCAGGTTTGGGAAGGCTAAATAATTTTTTTTACCTGACGCTGCCCGACTCCGGCGTCTATAGAAAAGAGATCAACTCAGTGTGCGGAGTTTAAATCTCTCAAGTTATATTACAGGATAAAGGAAATACTGTTTAAACTGCCGTATGCAGAGAAGACGCCGACGTGTCGCACTTATCATTCATATCACATCATCAATCAGATCATCGATCATATAATATCATAATATATCATATATTTCCTTATCTGAGTCACTTCTCCAGCCGTATCTGGCCGTGCAACACTTACAGTGTCACATACTGTATGCAGAAGTATTATTTTAAGCAACACATTATGTTGACGAAACACTCAAGTCAAATGTAATTAAAGTCAGATCCACTCGTGTCTTAGACGTGAATGCGCTCTCAGCTGGTGAGAGAAACCCTGGCTTGATTTACCGAGTTAATAACCAGCGTCGTAGGACCGCTTAGCGAGATCTCGTTTGTTAGTTTGTTGTTGTTAGTTTGTTTGTTACTCAAACATATCCAGGGTATGTTGAACTGGCTTCGTAGTACAGGGCACAGGTGGCTAGCAGCGCTAATGTCAAAGACACAGACATTATACATTATATTTGTATTTTACCAGGATGCAGTGACACAAATATTTGGGAAGGCTTAGCCTTCCCCAGCCTACAGCACCCGCCGCCCCCGACATCCCCCACTCCCCCCGTTGACAATTTACTAGCGGTACCGAAGTGGGCCGGTCGAGAGTCCCGGGATGATTTTTAGTCCCAGTCCACCACTGGTTACATGACCGTATGATCGCCCATATTGACGCACCTAATTCCTAAACTTCTAACAGATACAACATAAACCGATCCTTCAGCCTCATATGAGCTCTCAGACACGTTCAAAATTAAACTGTCATCGCTGTCTGAGCTTGCTGCTGTGTGCACCATCGTGCGTTTACATGCAGATGCTGGGATCCTGAACGGTGCAGCTGGAGCGCTGTGCCCGCAATGACGTCACCCATAATTTGGCGGGACTTGAAGAATCCCCGAGAAGATCCAGAAAATGGTCAACATTGAAGGGCAGATTAATGGTTATCAAAGTACAAATATCCAAAATCAGTTCAGTAACGGTTTCAAGGGGACAATATTTACTCAAATTGATGGGTTTGGATGATGGGGGAAACTCGTGTCACAGGCTCTTTAAGCCACTGTCACACTGTCCCGAAATTGACACACAAATATGGAATTGTGAATTTCGCACGAAGATGGCCCCGAACTTGGTCAACAGCCAAGTAACAGCCAAAGCAAGTACAATGCCTACAGAAGGCCACACGATGGCACCCGAACCACACACGGAAATATGGTCGTAGACTTTACTGATGATTTAGAATGTATCCAGACTCAACGTAAGAGCTTGTGCCTCTTCGGGGGGTGCTAACATTTAAACATACACTTTATTCTTTATTTTCTCCGTCTTTATATGTAGATTAGAAGATATTACTTATCTCCGTCATGTTGTTTCCATAGCAACAACAACTTCCTGTCAACACCGTAAACTCGCCTTCAAAATAAAAGCATCTAAATAAAACAGGACGTTAACCTACATTACATTTAAGACATACAACTGCAACGAAAGTAACAAACAATGTAATATCCTTTTCAGTTTCACAGAACACAAATTGGGTTATTTACATAATATGTTTACATGATTTTGTTGTGCAATAAATGAAATCTCGATGTCATCGTACTATAATACGATGGCTACACGACGGCATTGCGAGGGCTACACATAGTCGTGTTGCCTTCCTAAGACAATCGGGAAGCTTCTTGTTTCCTTCGTATTGTCTTCGTTAGGCGAAAAATGCCCGATGGCACCGATGATCAGACGAAGATGACACGATGGCCTTACGAAGGGCAAAATGGACACACAAATTCAACACGAACATGAACCTTTGCAAGGTCCTTTTGGCATGCCGAAGATTTTGCCACCGCTCACGAAGTTGCTGCCGGAGCCTGAGAAACTCCACCGGCGGTCATACGATGGCTTAGATGCCCTCACGAATGGCCCGATGTTGTTATGATCAGAGGCGAATTTGAACATTTCCTTTATCGTGTGTCCATCTGGTGTCAATTTCAAGACAGTGTGACGGGGCTTTAGAGAAGACCCGGAAATGATGGATACACGGATCGTGTTCAAATCAAAAGGCACGCAATGACTCTAAAGAATAATGATCACGCCACCAAACACACATTCAGACTAAAGGAACCAGCTGTTTGGGAAATGAGAGAAGTAGAAAGTACAGGTATTTGAGTTCAACATGTAAGAAGTAGAAAGTACAGGTATTTGTGTTCAACATGTAAGAAGTAGAAAGTACAGGTATTTGGGTTCAACATGTAAGAAGTAGAAAGTACAGGTATTTGAGTTCAACATGTGAGAAGTAGAAAGTACAGGTATTTGGGTTCAAGATGTAAGAAGTAGAAAGTACAGGTATTTGAGTTCAACATGTAAGAAGTAGAAAGTACAGGTATTTGGGTTCAACATGTAAGAAGTAGAAAGTACAGGTATTTGGGTTCAACATGTAAGAAGTAGAAAGTACAGGTATTTGGGTTCAACATGTAAGAAGTAGAAAGTACAGGTATTTGGGTTCAACTTGTAAGAAGTAGAAAGTACAGGTATTTGGGTTCAACATGTAAGAAGTAGAAAGTACAGGTATTTGGGTTCAACATGTAAGAAGTAGAAAGTACAGGTATTTGGGTTCAACATGTAAGAAGTAGAAAGTACAGGTATTTGTGTTCAACATGTAAGAAGTAGAAAGTACAGGTATTTGGGTTCAATATGTAAGAAGTAGAAAGTACAGGTATTTGTGTTCAACATGTAAGAAGTCAAAGTAAAAAGTCGTGGAGTAAAGTACTGATACCAGAAACATGTACTTAAGTATCGTAACAAAGTATTTATACTCTACTATTTTCCATATTATGGAGAGGCCCAGGTGGGAAAAGGAGGGGATGTTTCTCAGCCACCCTGCTATCGATCCATACTTCCTGGGCCTCCTCCTGCCATGTGGAGCTCCTTTTGGGATGGAGGCGAGGAGTGAGCGAGAGCCGTGTGCATTAGACATGCTAATCTCATTAGCATGATTGAACCCTGTAGGAAACTGCGGCCGCTGCCAGGAGAGACGGAGCAGCTTGTGTATTATTAAAGGGCTCGCTCTCTCACGGGGGATGTAGAGGTTTGGATAGGGAATAGACAGAAGGACTGAGAGTGAAAGTGCAAATGAGTAGAGATGCACAGAGCCATATTGAAGAAGGATCATTGAAAGGCAAAAAAGGGAGAAGACGGTGATAGAGAAGTGGAGAGAGTGAAAGTGCAAATAGAACAATTTGGGAGAAGGGGTGGGATTAAATGAGTGTAAACTTCTTCCACCCCTTTCCGGATGTGTAATTAGCTAGATAATTTGTTTGTAAGTCAATAATATTTTTGTTTATCAATTTGATACTGCTTAAGTTTGTACGGTATCATAATTATCTCGTTTCATTCCATTATTATGATAATTTTTTTTATTATTGTTTTACATATTCTAAATATGTTCACAAGCTAAAGCTTTCACCTCTTTTTGTAATGTCTTAACCCTTATGTTGTGTTCGGGTCTCCCGTGACCCGTTTCCAGTTAAAATGATATAATAACTACGCTCTAGTTTTTTTATTGCAACAAGGCTTCATGATATCCTCCACAACAGCTATATGAACACTACAAAACTGATTTGGACCATTTTAGCCAAGTCTGAAGTTCTCTAGAAAAAAAAGTGTATCATTTGGTGTTGGGGTCTGGGGGAGACCCAGCAGAATATTTTTGGGTGACTCGGGACAAATTAGGCCCAATCAAGATTTATCTTTGACTTTAGACACCCCTCCCCCACGCCCCCCCCCCCCCCCCCTTCATCCAATGTAACAATATTTTTTTTGCAACATGCACCTGGTCTCCCCTCCCTCTGCTCCCCTCCCCCCACGGGAACTCAACCTTTCTCAAAGAATATGTACACTAACACTTAAACCTGAACACCCATATGCACGTGTGCAATATGTGGTGTGATGTGTTTTGGGGCCATAAAATAAACTAAAAACAGGATTGTACGGTTATGAATGCATTATAAGTTAGTTATGACGTAGTTAAAACAATTTTGGATAATAGTCATTTTCTGTGTGTGTTTTGGACTGAGATAAATCATGGGTCAAAATTGACCCGCGAACAGCTTTCGAACACAACACACGGGTTAAACCTTTCCTTATAATATTGTATGAATAGTAGGGTGTCCTTGGGTGCTTTGAAAGACGCCTCTAAATAGAATGAATTATTAATTATTATTATTACTACCTGCTGTAAGGATGCTACTCTTTAAATACTCTGACAATTGAAGTATGTTCACAAGCTGAAGCTCTTACCTGCTGGAACGATAATACATCAAATCAAAGCAAATGAGTAGAGATGCAGAGAGGCATACTGAAGAGGAATCATTGAAATGCAAAAAAGGAAGAAGACGACAATAGAGAAGTGGAGAGAGGACCATTATACTAGAACTATCTGAATGAAAAGCAGTGGAGAGCGAACAAAAGCCAAGTTCGAGAGGTGGTGCCGAGAGAAACTGATAGAACAAATGAAAGTTGGCTTAGCGCTGAAATATAAACACAACGGGGAAAAAGACATCTCTAATTGCCCAATTACAGTCAAAATTACAAAGTAAAACAAACAACATCATCAGGAAGGAAGGGAAGCATGACTGAATATCCACAAGCCTTTTAACAGAAACTTGTGAATTGGGCTTTTATTTATTTGTTGTGTCTATTTTTACTGCAGCGAGAGTTGCCAAGGAAATGTCTTTGTACTTTGTATGATGACAATATTCTATGTATATATTCTATTCTAATGGAACAAAAACTCATGAGAAAAGCAACATGACGTCTAAGAGAAAGGAGATTTAAAGTTATTGAGAGAAAATGAGAAGAGGCAGAAGACTTCTTCCAAGTCAAAGTGGAATCCATTGGTTTGTTTCCAATAATTCTGATTACATTTCACATTGCAAACATTTAATCAGACAATATACATCGATGTATTTGCCGAGCTGCGTGTTCAAAGAATGACCGGACACCTACTTCCAGAAGTCCTTCATTTTGAGCAGAAATAATGCGTTGGAAACACAATAATCGACGCAAAATGACAAGAATCGTTTAATTGAGAGATGTCCATTATCCTTAGCTGCCCTTGCCTCTGTATTATTCATCAAAGTGAACTCTTCTCAGATTTTTTACTACTCACTTTGTATGTGTTATCTTCCTGGCCGTCTCCCCTGTCACTTTATGGCAGTTTTGACCTTTTGCATGCTCCCACGTGGAACCAAACGACAAGAGCTTTTTGAAGCCTCACTAGACAGCGTCCATGTGACAAATAAAAAAGCCTTTCATACCTTTCTCTCTCAGCCTTTTATTTGATCGTACCAGACCCGTTGAGATTCTGAAGGGAGAACTAGCCAAGACATAAATAAACTGAAAGGGAAAAAGTAGACGCAATTTAAAGGGAATATAAATCACAAAATAGACATTTAAAGAAGCCCTATTTGGCTTCTGGGAGTTTTCCCTCTCCTGTAGTGTGTTCTATAGGATTTAGTGCATGTAAATGGTCTGCAAAGGCTCACATCCCTGAGTTCCCTACAGGACTCTTTAAAGTAGAGACACTACATACTGATATACACCTGAACATCAGCAGGAGAGGACTCTTTAAAGTAGAGACACTACATACTGATATACACCTGAACATCAGCAGGAGAGGACTCTTTAAAGTAGAGACACTACATACTGATATACACCTGAACATCAGCAGGAGAGGACTCTTTAAAGTAGAGGCACTACATACTGATATACACCTGAACATCAGCAGGAGAGGACTCTTTAAAGTAGAGACACTACATACTGATATACACCTGAACATCAGCAGGAGAGGACTCTTTAAAGTAAAGACACTACATACTGATATACACCTGAACATCAGCAGGAGAGGACTCTTTAAAGTAGAGACACTACATACTGATATACACCTGAACATCAGCAGGAGAGGACTCTTTAAAGTAGAGGCACTACATACTGATATACACCTGAACATCAGCAGGAGAGGACTCTTTAAAGTAGAGACACTACATACTGATATACACCTGAACATCAGCAGGAGAGGACTCTTTAAAGTAGAGACACTACATACTGATATACACCTGAACATCAGCAGGAGAGGACTCTTTAAAGTAGAGACACTACATACTGATATACACCTGAACATCAGCAGGAGAGGACTCTTTAAAGTAGAGACACTACATACTGATATACACCTGAACATCAGCAGGAGAGGACTCTTTAAAGTAGAGACACTACATACTGATATACACCTGAACATCAGCAGGAGAGGACTCTTTAAAGTAGAGACACGACACTGATATACACCTGAACATCAGCAGGAGAGGACTCTTTAAAGTAGAGACACTACATACTGATATACACCTGAACATCAGCAGGAGAGGACTCTTTAAAGTAGAGACACTACATACTGATATACACCTGAACATCAGCAGGAGAGGACTCTTTAAAGTATAGACACTACATACTGATATACACCTGCACATCAGCAGGAGAGGACTCTTTAAAGTAGAGACACTACATACTGATATACACCTGAACATCAGCAGGAGAGGACTCTTTAAAGTAGAGACACTACCTACTGATATACACCTGAACATCAGCAGGAGAGGACTCTTTAAAGTAGAGACACTACATACTGATATACACATGAACATCAGCAGGAGAGGACTCTTTAAAGTAAAGACACTACATACTCTGAAAAAATTAGCATCATCAGTTTGTCCTCTTTCAAAACAATGCGCTTATTATATGTCATTGAGCTAAACTCTTTAGTCCAAATTGCCTTACATACCTCCGTATCGTAGTCAATTTGGGCTTCGGTATATTCAAACCATGTAACGTCTAAAAGGTACACACTTATTTACCCCCTGAGCCTCATCCGCCTACTTTTATAACCAGGTCCATTTAAGAAGATTGACACCTTAAGGAAGTTGTTTCTCAACTGCAGAATAGTGTGTTATAATTGTCTTGTACTTTCGCCTCCATATATTTTTTCCATTTCCCTCCTGTATCTTTTCTTCATCCTCAATTTAGTTTCCAGTACATCATTTGTACCCTGTCTCCCTCGCTCTTCTCTGCCCCCCCAGGGGAGTTTATTCTTGTTTTTTCTGCTGCTCCAGTTGATTCTAACCCCTCAGTTCTGGAGTTGTCCTCTAAGCAGTCTGTTGTCTTACGGTTGGTGTGTGTCTGGGACCCCGACAGCTTCACTGTGGGAACTCAGTGGGAGAGGTTTTAGCGTGGGTGTGTATGAGACGCTTTGCTTTCTGTTTCCTCTGTTTGTTGGAATATTAGCACATGTCAAATCTGACATGTTATGGCTCCATGGCTGTCTAAATCCTGCTTCCTCTTATTCCCTGTTATGTTCTCTTTCCTGCATTATTAAAACCAATATTTTGGAGCGTTTTAATGGAACTTTTGATCAATGGTATATGTTGACAAAGTACCAGAGCAGAGTTTGTCCATGTTGAAGTCATGTTGAAATGGAATTGGTCCTTTGGCATACGTGAGCACAAAAACAGTTATCTGCATGTTATCAATATCTCATGCATTACTTTTTTATCTCACTTGAATCTTGTCAATGACTATAGCATTAATACAGTGTAAATGCAGTTGTGAATATATCAGTTTTAAACAAACCTAACAAACATATTTTTTAACAAAGTTGTTACTAAAATAGATCGTAAGCATGCCACATGTCAAATGGATGAACTCAAACAAAACAGCCCCTACGATGTTTCGTTGCAGATGGAAACAGACATTACTTTCAGAAAATTCACTCTGATGCCGTGTCTCTGCCGCTAAAACCAGAGGTAAGTAGGGATGTAAAGATATATCGAATATCGCGATATCGCGGTAAATAAATGCCTCAATACCGTCGTGAGACTGACAAAATATACCGCGATTTAAAAATAACATTTTAAATTTTTTTTTTTTTTTTTTAACCTTTATTCAACCAGATGGTCCCATTGAGATCATCAATCTCTTTTTCAAGGGAGACCTGTCCAACATGGCAGCAAGTAAGTTACAACATGAACACAAAAGGACATTTACAGGGCTACATGTACACACCTAGGGACATTGACAAGTACCAACAGTATATTTATATCTCTGTCAATAAGCCTCACCTTCTTGGCAACAACTGTATTGTTTTTGAAGTGGTGGAGAGACAATGCACAGTTTGACCCACTGCTGTCACCCATGGCCAAAGCATATCTCTCCGTCCCAGCAACATCAGTACCAAGCGAGAGAGTTGTTTCCACAGCAGGGGATTTTGCAAACGCCCAAACATCCCAGCTTCTACCTGGAAATGTGGACATGCTCATATTCCTAAAGATAACCTTGATGACGCTGAGTGAGTGAGTGAGTGAGTTAGTGAGTGAGTGAGTGAGTGAGTGAGTGAGTGAGTGAGTGAGTGAGTGAGTGAGTTAGAGTTGAGTTGAGTTACTTGAAAAACTAAAGTGAAACTTGAGTTATTCTATTGCAGGGTCTGATTATTATATTGTTGACACTTTAAAATACTACTATCTACTAAAATGCTGTATAAATCACATTTATTATTTAATAAAGAAAAAACAATTCAAGTAAAAGAAAAAAACATTTTTCTCCCTTTATTTTTCAATATCGCGATAAATATCGTACCGTGGACTTTTGGTATCGTTACATCTCTAGAGGAATTCGTTAAACCAGAAGTGTCGTAAATCATAACAAACACATTTAGTTAAAGAAGAACTCATACAATGCCTTCAGGGGAGCACACCACACATGTGTCTTCCCTGTCACAACTTGTTGCCTACATTACCCATAATCAGGGGTTAAACTGGGCGGGGCTGTCTGGGGATAAGCCCCGGCACATATGACGATGCTCTGACGTCATCACCCTCGCACATTTGTCATATGTTTACAAAAAATTATATATATGTTAAAACCTTCCTCGTTCTTAATATAGACTATATTTAGGGTCGGTATGTGTTGACTTTGACGGTGTACTTTAAAATAGCAGATCACTTTGACCGGATATCGTTTCTTCGGCTTAGTGAACGTGTGTCTCTTCCTTGGAGGAGCAGCATCGCCCAGACTCCGCTGCTCCTCCGTGCAGAGAGTCTGACAGTCTGTCAGCAACGTGCAGTCAGGGGAGGCACGGATTGGCCATCGGGAGATTCGGGACTGATCCCCCGTTGACAATTTCCGAGCGTCGCACCCCCCCCCCCCCCCGTCGCACCTTCAAACAAAGCCCCCCCCATATATCGAATCCCAATTGAACCCCTGCCCATAATGCAACTCTACAGTTTAGTAATCTATTTGGGTGTGTTATGCTAGTAGCAGCTACAATAGCATCTATGCTACATCCCCCAGATGTTTTGTTTAACTGTCAAACTTGTAGTCTTGACGTTCTTGAAGCTGTCATACTGGGTCTTCTTCTTCTTCTCTCCGTCATTCTTTTATTATTATGCTGCTGTGTTTATTGTATCTTTGTAACTCTGGCACACCAACCTCCTTTGGGATAAATAAAGTCTTATCTTATACCTTGTTTTTAATGCCACAGTTTGGGTATTTTTCAGTTCCTTTCCATCTTCCCCATCTCTACTTATGATTTACATTCTTACGTTTTTACAATCGCTGCTCCCTTGTGATTGTCCAGCTCTCGGTTTGTTTGCTGTCCCGTGTCTCTGTGTCAGACTCATCATCCAGATGTCGTTAATAGGGCAGTGGTTCAGCAGACCTCTCTGACTCTTGTTCTCGTGCCACAGCTAATATTTCCCCTTTCATTTCCATCGTCCTCCATCTCCTGACTCCTTCCTCCTTCACCACTTTGCATTGTCTCTTTTCATTTCCTTCACTTTGTCACACAGATGACCTTTTGTTGTGTCCCAGACTCTCTGTCTCCCCTCCTCTCTTCCTCCACCTGTGGTGTCCTCTCTCATTCTGTGTCTCAAGACGTTTGCTAGATCTCTTCCGTTCTCTTTGTGTTTTTCTCTTTGTGTGGATTCACTGCATTACTCCATGCTTATCTCAGGGTCGCAGTCTCACTTTCATTTGGTCCAAACCAACCTGGCGTCCGAAACGTTTGGATTGGCATTTTTTTAGATTTGTGATATCTGATGGCATTTTGAAGATCGCTGGAGACAGGAAATGCTTTACAGGAAAAGTGCTGTCCCCTTTTCATGTTGTATATTTGAAAAGTTTCCACACAAAAAAAAATCTGTTTGTTTACAGTGCATTCTAATTTGCTATCTCTGATCTTACGTAATGTTTGGGAACTTAGTTACTCTAAAGTAGCACGGGATCTCTGTCACCAACAGATTACATAAGAGTGTATTTAGTTTAGAGAAAACGGCAAAATGTGATAGAGCCATCATCTCGTGACATCAATTTAAGTTGTTCAAATACTCATAATTCCGATTCCTATCAGCACAATTATTCACCCGAGTGCTTTCTTTTCCTTTCGTCCCTCTTAATTCTCTCTAACAAATTGTTTCAAATGCTTGTAACTCATATCTGAGCTACTAATCATTCCATCACCTCCCTCCTCTTTCGCAAAAATGTCTCAATTTTGGATCAACAAAGTACATCTTATCTCACCCTATTTGTGCATTGCTTATTAACAATGTGCTTGATTCAGGAATTTGTTGGAGGTTTATTGTCATGCCCTATTTTATATTCAGTTATTTAAAAAACAAGAAGGATGATGACGAAGTTGTTTATGTATTGGTGGTTCATGATTACATTAGGGATGTGATTTTCCAAAGCTTTTCCAATTTCTTGATTTTCTTATAACATTTTAAAATGCCCCTTATTTCCCTGATCAATTCCCCTCTTGACATTTATTTGAGTTTCTCTTTCTTTCCTCGCGTTTCCTCCTCTCCCTCCTCTTCCTGCTCTTCCTCCTCTCCCTCCTCTTCCTGCTCTTCCTCCTCTTCCTCCTCTCCCTCCTCCTCCTCTTCCTCCTCCTCCACCAGGGTCACAGCCATCCATCTAACAAGTAGCAGACTTTTTCTGTCATGGACGCCCCAGAGAGATAGAAAGTGTGTGTGTGTGTGTGTGTGTGTGTGTGTGTGTGTGTGTGTGTGTGTGTGTGTGTGTGTGTGTGTGTGTGTGTGTGTGTGTGTGTGTGTGTGTGTGTGTGAGAACTGGTGTAGGCGCTGCTGCTTCAGGGAGGATGTTACATCTGTGAAATGACAAATCACACTTATCACCTCGGCAGATTCATTAGCAAGAGCTGCAGGCTCGTCTGAGACAGAGACAGTGGTGAGGAGAACACCTATACATGTTTATACACCATGTGGGGACGTATTAACATATTTCAATGTCAGCCAGAGGTCAATCTTTAAAACTGATCAGGGTTCGTGGGGTTACTTCAAAAGAATAACAATTATGAGTTACATGTAAAACATTTTCACTCAATGCGAGTATCATATTATTAAAGTATTGTAACCTGATTACTTTCCGTTACGTTATGATAACTCAATGTCAAATACACTGCAGATAAATCCAACGGAGAATAAATATCATAATTTATGTTGTAAGTCGAAAGAACAATGTGACCTTGTGAAGAAGAAACCAAGATATGTTATTGATAGGAAATGCTGCCTTTCATTGAGCATCTCCAGGAACCTACACCAACACTGAAACAGCACAAGTCAGATTGTTTTCAAAAAAGTCAGATTTTTTAAAAGAAGTTAGAATTTGTATAAACAGTCCGATTTGTCAATCGTCAGGAATTTGAAATAATATTTGTTTTTGAGGAAAAAAATGAGATTTTTTATAAAAAAATAAGATAGAAATATGTTAAAAGTCATGAATTTTAAAAAAGTGAGATTTCTGAGAAAAAAGTGGGATTTTTGGAAAATAAGTCAGAATTATGAAAAAAGTCAGGAATTTTGAAAAAATAATCAAAATGAAATGAAATCAGGATTCTGAGAATATTTAAAAGAAGCTGATTAGGGCCAGATTCAGGCAGTAGGCGTTTAGATTGACACTTCAAGTATTATCTGACAGAACAGTACAGCTTACAGAGAAGAGAGAACATCTGATCCACTCAAAAGAGAGCATTTTGAAAAGAAAGTAAGAATTGTGTAAAAAAAAGTTTTATCTTTGAGAAAAAAAGTTTGATTTCGAGAAAAATGTACGGAGCCCTGGAGGGTTCATTGAGAGAAAAATAAATAAAACGTGGCCACGTTTTACTTTCTCGTGCGCACGCTTTAGTAACTCGTGCGCACGCTTTGGTAACTCGTGCGCACGAGTTACTAAAGCGTGCGCACGAGTTACTAAAGCGTGCGCACGAGTTATTAAAGCGTGCGCACGAGTTACTAAAGCGTGCGCACGAGTTATTAAAGCGTGCGCACGAGTTACTAAAGCGTGCGCACGAGTTACTAAAGCGTGCGCACGAGTTATTAAAGCGTGCGCACGAGTTACTAAAGCGTGCGCACGAGTTACTAAAGCGTGCGCACGAGTTATTAAAGCGTGCGCACGAGTTACAAAAGCGTGCGCACGAGTTACTAAAGCGTGCGCACGAGTTACTAAAGCGTGGCCTCGTTGTATTTAAATTGAGGGATTCCTGTCCATGACTCACAGTATCTGCTGCCCACAGCTGTTTTATAGAAGGAAAACCTCCTTCACTTTATGAAATCTCTGTGGCACCAGTGGCCTGTACTACGAAGCAGGATTAGCTATTTACACTATTCATTCATGAAGTATGACGCTGCGCTGTCAGCACGCGTCTCCATGTTTGTGATTGGTCAAATGTTGCTAACCCCGTCCCTTTCACGTGAACGCGCTCTCAGCCGGACAGAGAAACCCTGGTTGATTTGCTGAGTTGATAACCAGCTTCGTAGGACCTGCTTAGCGACATCGCGTTTGTTAGGGTTAGTTAAGCCGGGTAAATCAAACATATCCAGGGTCTGTTGAACTGGCTTCGTCGTACAGGGCACTGGAGGCAGTAACGTGTAACCCAGCAGAATCTGAGAAGAGCAGCACCAGCTGCAAAGAGCTGTGCCTTTTACTGTTTACTTCACTGCGTTTCCCTTCATTAGAACCGCTGAATAGAGATCGAGGCTGCTACGTTTAACCACACACACCTCTACACACATCGAACTACCAGAGTATTCCCCCTCGTTTTATGAAGGAGATGTCCTGTCACCGGGGCGCATGATGTGTGTGCGTGTCCGGTGTGTTTGTGTGTGTCCGACACCACCGGCATTTGTTTTAAAATTACCACGAACAGTAATTTACACAAATCTGGTTCTCCATAGTTATATGTGTATTCCCAAGTGAAAGAAATTCGTTTAATCTTAATCTGGATGTGCCATAGTCCTGCCGGAGTGCACCGGAACGAACGATACTATCATAAACAAATGCCCATGCGCCCACACACACACACACACACACACACACACACACACACACACACACACACACACACACACACACACACACACACACACACACACACACACACACACACACACACACACACACACACACACACACACACACACACACACACACACACACACACACACACACACAAAACGAGGCCATGCTTTATTAACTCGTGCGCACGCTTTAGTAACTCGTGCACACACTTTATTAACTTGTGCGCACGCTTTAGTAACTCGTGCACACACTTTATTAACTCGTGCGCACGCTTTAGTAACTCGTGCACACACTTTATTAACTCGTGCGCACGCTTTAGTAACTCGTGCACACACTTTATTAACTCGTGCGCACGCTTTAGTAACTCGTGCGCACGCTTTAGTAACTCGTGCGCACGCTTTAATAACTCGTGCGCACGCTTTAGTAACTCGTGCGCACGAGTTACCAAAGCGTGCGCACGAGTTACTAAAGCGTGCGCACGAGAAAGTAAAACGTGGCCACGTTTTATTTATTTTTCTCTATGAACCCTCCAGGGCTCCGTAAAAACTTTTTCAGGCACATTTTTTTTTTTTTTTCAAAAAAGACATTTTTTTAAATTGTATTTATGTATTTATGAAAAATGAAATCGTATTTTGAAAAAAATCCGAATTTTGAGTGAAACATTTGAATTAGAAAAAAAAATCCCCAAAATGTTTAAAAGAACCCATAAAGCAGATTCAGGCTGGAGGCAGACTCAGACTTAAAGTATTATCCTACAGCACAGAACAGTTTACAGAGAAGAGATAACATCTGATCCTTTACAACAAATACTCTTTTTTACTAACATTGTAATCCTTTCTAGTAATCCCCACATGTTTTAAATGTAACAGTAATCTGATTACATACAGCTACACTTCTTTTAATAGTGACGTCTGAAATGAATCAATGTGTCTTGTGGACTATATTTTAATTCGAGGTGACAGGTTTACAGCTCTTAAACACAGTAATGGCACATTTCCACTGCAGCGGGGTAGCCCCGTGTAAGCGTCCCTAAGCGTCCTCGCTCAGGCCTCGGGCTGCCTCGCTGGCCGTCCGAGGCCGTGGCGCATTTCCATTACAGTGTAGGACCTGGGGTAGCAACGCAGTGTAGGCGGGCGATCGGCTTTGTTGTTCCGTCGAGCTCCCGCTGGATGTTATCATCCCCAATGAGATGTATGAACGTCGTCACCTCCTCGGTCGACCACGGCGTGCTTTTCTTTGGCGTTGCCATTTTTGTAGCTCCTCCGTTTACAAAAATGCTGTGTATAAAAATGCTGCAAGCTTGCTTCTAGATATATATGCGACGCTAGGGATGATTTTGCGCGCGATCTTGTGACGATTCTCTCTGACCAATCAGCAGTCGAGAGTGTTGACGTCACTAGTTCAGCCCTGGCCTGATAGAACCACGATTTTATGGGGCCGGAAAAAGAGGGAAAAAGTACCCGCTAGCCGGTGCGACGCTACATGGAAAGGACACCAAAAACTGGCCTGGCCGCTTGAGGACGATTAAGGACGCTTAAACGTACTACCCGCTGCAGTGGAAAAAACGCTATAAGCTGCCAGTTTAACATCTGGTGAGCAGATATATTCAGTCTGTCGACAGTTTGAGGGGAAAGCGCGTAGAAAACAGCTGGCGGATGGAGACAGAGCTGTAGGGGTAAATACAATATTTGTGTTGCTCAGAGAGGAGCGATCTCCCAGAGGCTCACACACTGTCAGTGAGTTATCGGGCTTCACTCAACCCAACAGTGATGATCCGAGCTGACTGATATCACACAGATGGTTTTCAACCGACTCTGAAAGCAGATTTATCCAAATAAATATCATCTTCACATGACAGAGCACGCAGTGATTTTTCATGGCTGCCTAGTCACACACATCAGCAGATGCAATATGTTTATTTTCAAACTCTACGAAATGAATAGGATTGTCTGTAGGGAAATTGATTGTTGCACAATTACACAATACAACGTGTTTAAAGAAACTAAAGAAAAGTAAAGTGCGTATTCAGTTTTCTAACCCTAATCTGTTGTCAGGTGCAAAATCTCAAAGAAGTTTCTGCAGCAACAGACTGCACTTCAGACCTCACCAAAGCGCTGGGTCTGATTTTATTGATTTAGAAATGTTCATATTGCTTCCGCTCGGGCGGTAGTGGCGAAGTCCATAGGGACTTGGCAACTGGAAGGTCACCAGTTCAAGTCCCAGAAAGACCAAGTGCTACTGAGGTGTCCCTGAGCAAGGCACCATTCCCCACACTGCTCCCCGGGTGCCGTACATAATGGCAGCACACTGCTCCTAACACTAGGATGGGTCAAATGCAGAGAAACCGTTTCGTTACATAGTACCTGTACTACGTAATGACAATACGTTGAATCTATCTAAGAAAAAATAATAGTACCAATCAAGGTTTTTTTGTAACGTACTTCCTGTCTGACTCCTGCTTTTCCTGTTAGTGTTAACCTCCTTTCTGTCTTCTTCTGCTGTTCCCTTTAGTGTTTACTTCCTGTCTGTCTTCTTCTGCTGTTCCCTTTAGTGTTTACTTCCTGTCTGTCTTCTTCTGCTGTTCCCTTTAGTGTTTACTTCCTGTCTGTCTTCTTCTGCTGTTCCCTTTAGTGTTTACTTCCTGTCTGTCTTCTTCTGCTGTTCCCTTTAGTGTTTACTTCCTGTCTTCTTCTGCTGTTCCCTTTAGTGTTTACTTCGGCCCATTCCCAAACCGCCCCCTACACCCTACCCCTACACCCTACCCCTCCGTTTGCGCGTTCACGCGGAGGGTCCGCCATATTGAGGGCTGTTCCAAAGCAACGAGTGTGGAGGGGGAGTGGGCTATCAAGCCCTCAAACAGCGAGTCTGCATCGATGCTGACTGGAGACCGGTCTCTACCTGACCGGAGTCACGCTGTGTGTGTCCGTCAGGAAACAAGCTGTTTACAAGTAGTTCCAGCAAACATCCACTGATAAACTGCGATGTTAACAACCTCATGATAACCTCATATGTTTTTAACTTAGGATCATACCTGTGTTTAGTCTAGAAAAAGGTAAATGTGTGCATTTTATTATAAAGTTGTGTATATTTACACACCGTTGCAAAAACTAAGAATCAGGTTTAAAACTAAAAGAGCTTTGAAACACAATGAAAGATGTTTGGAGTTTTATTTGAGTTATTCATTTAAACTTTTAGTCTAAGAGATGCTGATTTGAAACCGTTGTTACATACAGTTACGGCACTTCCTGTTTCTGCCGGAGAGAGGGGAGAGAGGGGAGAGAGGGGAGAGAGGGGAGGCCGTCCCAAAGCTTGCTGCTGTATTTACTCCCTCCATCTGACAGGAGGAGCCTCGTTGAGCAGCGAGTGTGGCTACAGACGGAGTTCACTCCATCACGGAGGGGTAGGGTCGAGGGAGTGGTTTGGGATTGGGCCTGAATGTCTGTCGTCTTCTGCTGTTCCCTTTAGTGTTTACTTCCTGTCTGTCTTCTTCTGCTGCTGTTCCCTTTAGTGTGTACTTCCTGTCTGTCTTCTTCTGCTGTTACCTTTAGTGTTTACTTCTTCCCTGTCTTATTCTACTGTTCCCTTTAGTGTTTACTTCCTGTCTGTCTTCTTCTGCTGTTGTTCCCTTAAGTGTTAACTTCCTGTCTGTCTTCTTCTGCTGTTCCCTTTAGTGTTTACTTCCTGTCTGTCTTCTTCTGCTGTTCCCTTTAGTGTTAACTTCCTGTCTGTCTTATTCTACTGTTCCCTTTAGTGTTTACTTCCTGTCTGTCTTCTTCTGCTGCTGTTCCCTTAAGTGTTAACTTCCTGTCTGTCTTCTTCTGCTGTTCCCTTAAAAAAGTATTCCACAGTGTTTCTGATGGAGAAAACTAATGCTAGTTGTCCACTGCTGACGTTAAATGGACAGGACTTCTTTCTGCGCATTGATATGACTGCACATAGTCCCTTAATGTTCCTATTGCAACTGTCTGTTGGAGAGAATTAACAACCTCCCAAATATCCAAATTGACCAATCAGAATCAAGTATTCAACCAACCCGTGTTAGAATCTAATTTAGTTTCACATATAGGTGATAATGAACCTATTAGTGTTAGGATCTTCACTAATCCAGGTTCACTTATGCAGTCCATACAAAAAAGACTGATCACATTCTGTAATGAAGGTACACAGCTCCTGCTTGATTAGTACATGACTAAAGCATGAATAAATATATATCATGCACTCATGATTAATGCAAATACAAGGTTGAGTCACTGTTAGTTTTATGGAATTAGTGTACATTTAAAATCATCACTTATCTTCAGTTCATGAACCCATAGACGGAGGTCGCTGGTAAATGTAATCATCTGTAATCACATTTGCTAAGTGGACAAAAGCATTTCAGACCTTAATGCCCTCAGTCCGTGTCTCCATGAGTAAAACATGACTTTCTCTTAATGCATTAAGTATTATGAAAGCATACAGTACGAGTGTTTTGAAAGCAGATGATTTAAAATGAATTCCAGATAGTGGCATATCATTTTCGGACCTTCTTTTTGCCTGATTGGTTGTGCGGAGATTGTCCAACTCCTGCATGTTGCTATCTGCTATCTTGGGAAAGAATGAGAAGCTGAACATTGGCACGGTGAAAGGTTGTGAAACGAGAAAGAAGAGGATACAAGTTTAGAGACATAGAGGCAGGAGAAGGGGAATGAGTGGTAGAAAAATGTCCAGTAAATTGGTGTGGAGGATCAGCCATCCACATCTAACACGGCCTGTGGGCCTCTGGACTCACTATAGCAAAACAAACACTGGATTATTAGTGTGTATCGAACGTGTGTGTGTGTGTGTGATTATGTCCTGTAGCAGCTCACTGTCTGCCATGCTGACTTGCTGGCCTCCGTACTTCATGGCAGATGGAGAATTGAAGAAACTTTGATTTGTGAGGTTATGTTTTTTTTAACAAGGTTCTATATCTCGCAGAAACTGTAATTAAAACTCACACCCATAACCCCGATTGATAACATGAGAAACAGTGCAGTAAAATCCATAAAGCATCCCACAATATCACGACTGACATTTAAATACAGATTGCAATATTGTACATATTGGATTGTGCAGCAACAATTGAGAGAAACATCCATGTTCCTTAAAGGTTGAATCCATTGTCATCAAAAGAGAAAGGAAAGAAACAAAGAAGAATTAGGATCAACCTGTTGAGGCGGAGCAAAAACATCCAATCTACAAAAGAAAAGGGTGAAAATGGACACTTTGAGGAGATTATGAAAGACATAGGATCTCATGTATTCAAAAAATCTAATGTATAAAATGAAATGTTGACTATTCTGTAATCGTCAGACGGCTAAAAGTAATTGTGTTGAAGTAAATCAGAGCATGAGTACGTGCTGGTAATTGAAGCTGCTCTTAGATTATCTGATGGGCATCGGCTGCTCCATTCATGCTTCAGTCACTGACTCATTCATCAGCTGTTTGGCAACCAGCGGACCAGTCACCTCAAATCATGTCCACTACGGAGCAGCCGCATTATTCTCACAATGTAAAGACCTGACTTTTTCCGAGGGTTTTAGTTTTGTTTTGGTGAATACATATCAATATGGAACCCAACTAGCAATGAGAATGTGAAAAAGTGCATTTGAAACGACACCGCAACCACTTGTTTGTTTTTTTTACCGCTCAGATCCTATATGTCTGGCAGACACTTTGGGGGGCTGGGGCTCAGGAGGTGAATAAAACATTCTAAAATGTCCCAATTGGGATCAATAAAGTACTTCCTATCTCACATGGTTGTCTACCAAAAGGAAGGACAGTGGTTCGATTCCTCAACCCTTCAATCATCTAGTTCAGTGGTTCTCAAATGGGGGTATGCGGACCCCTAGGGGTACGTTGGAGTACTGCAGGGGGTACGTGACATTTATTTTATGTTAATGAAGAAAGAAAAAAACATAATTAATGCATTTCAACAAACTACTAATAGTAGATTAACTACTCAAAGGTTTACAGAAACTCTGGATAATAAAATGGGAAAAATAAACGGGTGCTCTCTTTTCCTCTCCCTCTCCTGACAGCCCGTCAGGCTCGTGCAGCTCGCTGAACCTGTAATCATACTTGCCAACCTTGAGACCTCAGAAATCGGGAGCATTTCAAAACCACCGCAGGGGGGGGGGGGGGTGGGGGGGTGTTAGTGGATCGCCAGAGCTGTATTAGATTAACATCTACACATGCTTTTTGTAGTTGTAAGTGCACTGTCTTGCAGCCTGTAGCACCATCCTTGATGGAGCAGGCTGGACCTGTATTTTTCAGGAAAGGAGTGAGCAGAGTTGTCGATTCTTGTTCTGTTTTCTGTGACTATCGGCTCACCCTCTCAGACTTTCAGTTGCGCGCGCTACTAAAGAGACGCGCTACCATGGAAACCAAACAATGGTGTAGCTGTATTAAAGTCAGAGTGGAAACAGTCCTGAGTAAATCTGATTTTGTCAGAAATCGGGAGAAATATGACCCCGGGAGGAAATCGGGAGAGGGCAATGAAATCGGGAGTCTTCCGCGAAAATCGGGAGGGTTGGCAAGTATGCCTGTAATAAGTGACCCGACAGTAAATAATACACATATTTATAACTAGTTTAGCTAGTTCCGGAGTAGATAAACTAGCTAAGTGTGTTAGGTCTAACTCTTAGTGTATTTTGGTCCGCTCACCGGTCCGGCGGAGCTGTGATCCGGAAGAGCTGCGTGTTCTCCGTCAGCAGCAGCTGATCTGATCTCTGATCTCTCTCTCGCGTCCGGTTATACTTCACTCGCGTTTATGTCCAAATCTATCAGATCTAGCTAGTTCTAGCTAATTATATGACTGCCTGCTTATCAAGGACACCTAAACAATAAGCGTTGCTTGGTAACGGCGTGTGGCTGCAAAGTATAGCGCAGAGTTACACATATTTCATAACGCGAAGTGTAATATCTGCAGTTTGCCTCCCTGTCAGAATGACAAAGATCCTCAGTGAAGCACGAGCCCATGTTTCACTACATTGTAAGTACAACTTATTAAAAAGATCAGTTCAATGTAACGAATGTCGTCTTAGTGTTATTGCATGATGTTAAAATTGGTTTGCCATGAATTTAGTGATGGATTGTAAACATTTGAAATGTAGCATTTAAGTGTTTCTCAGTTACTGTTGGTGTTTTAATAAATCAGACACTGATGGTGCAGCGCTTTACTGTACCTCTTTATATAGGCTTTTTGTCCCTGCGCTGATCAGGGGGTACTTGGTGGAATATCTTTTTCAAAGGGGGTACATTATTGAAAAAGGTTTGAGAACCACTGGTCTAGTTGTTGTGTCCTTGGCTAAGAAACTTGACTGGAAAAGCAATGTAACAATGCATGTCCATTTACTATTAGCACAATGTTATGGTTATACTGACTGGCAGAGATACATGAACAACATTGGTCACTCTGAAGGAAGACTATTTAGAGATGTCCTAACCTGCCTTTGTGAGTTGGCAAACAGGCTAAACGGCTTGTTGCTTTCAGCACCATCGCTCCATTATCATTCAGGTGCTTTCTCAGTTCACTGTTCAAAATCAACACTGATGTTCTTACTTCCTTGACTCTTCCTCCAGTAAACTTTATCTGAAAAATGTTGCTGCTAAATTACCCGAAAGTATATCTGTTTACATTTTTCGTGCTACATGTGCCTCGCTCAATGTTTGCCAGCTAAATGTTAGGAATATCTTTCTTTAAAGATGTCGGCAGGTGATTCAGTAAACACTGGGCTCCATCATTCATCAATGTATCTCCCTTCTTTTGATTCTTTCTTGTTCATGCAGGATTTCCAGATGCTAAGTGGTACAGAAATACGTCTGCTTGCCCTTCGTTTAGTGTGTACAACGTCCCACTTCAATTTAACACCATTTGTTAAATCTTCACCTCTAACAAGATGTAGTTGAAACCGTTTAGTAGTCTGAAGCAATCTTTAGAGAAGCAGAAATAATCCCTCACAGCATTGCCACTGGGTGTTCAAAAGGATCAACAGCATTGCCATGTTCTGCTGTTTGTAAGAGGAAACAAGACAGAGAGGAAAAGGCAAGAATGATGAGCAAATGCTCACACAACTATTTCCTCCGGGCCCCCCGACAAATCTAGACCAGTAAGAGGAACCCAAACAGAAACCTCCCCTATGATCCGTCTGTAGCTCTTCATGGTCTTCCTCCATTGATCTCCTTATTCTCTGCTTCGTCTTCCTTCTTTTTGTCAGATTTCATCAGCTGGCCTATCCCAGGGTCGGTCTCTTGCTTTCAGATTGCACTACTCCCCAAAGGCCGGACTCCCATTCATCATCTTCCTCTGTTTAGCCCCCCCTCTCTCTCGTCTGGCTTCAGCTCTCGGGGGTACGAGCATCCTGTCATCTCAGGCCCTCCATCCCCTCTTCTTCCTTTTCCTTCCGGTCTCTAAAGACCAGACCCATGCCTTCTGCTGTTTCTACTCTGACAAAGAAAGAAATAACTTCTCCATATGGAGCCATTGCAGCAGCTAACAAAGGAATCACAACAAGATAGGAACATATTGAAAGACATGGAGAATTAGACTCTGCAGGATCAAATCCATTTCCTATTAGTTCTGCTTTGTATTCTCGAACACAAACACATATTGGTTCTGCGTCCGAGTTTAGGACAGAATGCATGTAGGGAAATGTTGTGCTGGGGAAACAAAACATTGTACTTTAAACACAGGAGACCAAAACCTTCAGCAATGTCTTATTTTTACCACAAGTTTTCAATGAACCTTACCAAGTTTTTGTGCACTAACTTAGCCAAACTTATCCAAATACAATGTGTTGTATCTGAGCCGCCATCACACATTATGGTTTCAATATTGTTGTGTTCTGAAACAGTCTTTAGAGAAGCAGTAATCCTCCCTCTCAGCATTGCCACAGGGTATTATAATAAGCTTTCACTCAACAGTATACAGCCATGTTGTGTCTTAACCAAGCCAAACAATAAACACAGCCTTGTAAGATCATTTAAACAGATACCAGTGTTGTAAGGTGCCAACATAGATTATGTTCATCCAACGGTATGGCAAAGACATTGTCGGTCTAATTTGGAGAACTCAGGAATGTTTTCCCCCGTTGGCTTTTACAATCGAAAAGGATGGAAGCAAGTCTTATTGCTTTGTCTATCAAACTAAATCTTTAAAGAATGAAATAACTTTCTTGTGACAGATGATTTTACAAGACTGTACTTTAATCAACCTTTAAAATGTCTAAAATCTGCACTGGACCGACCTTCTCACAGACTGGTAAGCCCCTTACCCTAACCACAACAATAACCCTTAATATTGAATGGAAATGGTAACGTGTTGCTTATGATAAGGATAGATCATAATGCTGACGTTACCCAATGGCAAAAGTTTCATACAGTATGAATAAAGTCAACCAACTCAATGTGATGACAATAACGCGATATAACAATATTAGACAATTCTTCAAAACTATAGATTTATCACAAACGCCAATGCGTATACATTAGTGAAAAAAGTACATTTTAAATGCTCAAATCTTACACACCGAGTGACTATTTTCATTTATTATCTGCCCCTCGACCTGGAACACACTTCAGCAGGAACTTAAGCTGACCGGTTTGATACCCATCACGGATTTTAAACTCATTTTAAAAAAGCTGGGGAAACCATCTGTGGGAGTTTGCACCTGCTATGTCTGACTGTATATGGATTTCAATGACTACGTTTTTACGGTGTTGTATTTGAGTGTTGCCTCTGTGTTTAGTGTCCTGTCTGTCTGTGACTTTGTGTGGTGGTGTTACCACTGAACAGAAGTAAAAGTAGAAGTACTCAGATCTTGTACTTGAGTAAAAGTAGAAGTACCAGAGTGTAGGAATACTCTGTTACAGTAAAAGTCCTGCATTCAAAATGTTCCTCAAGTGAAAGTAGAAAAGTATTATCATCAAAAATAGTGAAAGACAGTAAAGTAGTCGTGCAGATTGGTCCATTTCAGAATAATATATATGATTGTTTTATAATGATTGATCATGAAAGTGTTCTCAAAGCTGGTGAAGGTGCAGCTAGTCTGAAGGACTTTGTAGACTGCCAGGGTAGCTGGTGGATTTACTCCAGGTGGAACTAAAGTCTGATTTAACACTTGGTTATATTCACATCATCATCTGTGAAGTAACTAAAGGTATTAAATACATGTAGTGGAGTAAAAGTACACCATGTACCTCTGAGCTGTAGGAGTAGAAGTATGAAGTAGCAGTACATGGAAATACTCAAGTAAAGAACAGGTAACTCAAAATTGTACTTAAGTACAGTACAAAATTGAACTTTCAGCATATGCGATAATGCTTGATGTTGAGTTGTTTTCAAAGCTGATTGTTGATATTTGCACGTTCACTCTTTGTCCTCTGAGGTGATGTTTCCTATACTTGGCACTAGAACTGAAATGTTATCTAAAACACAAAATATATTGTAATTGTATCCCTTTTTACTGCACAAGTATGCTCTTACCTTACAGCATCTTGACATTGTGTGTGTGTGTGTGTGTGTGTGTGTGTGTGTGTGTGTGTGTGTGTGTGTTGGTGTGTGTGTGGGTGTGTGTGTTGTGTGTGTGTGTGTGTGTGTGTGTGTGTGTGTGTACATGGTAGAGTGTGTTCTTGGCTCCACGGTCTGACAGCACATGATTGCTTTCTGCCCTTGCAGCAGAATAAATCCTCTCTTCTTGTCTTGTCCGTAATGGGGACCGGAGGGAGTGGACAGTGCGAAGGAAAACGGAGAGGAGGGAAAGAGGAGCTGGGGATACTGGGAACATGAACTAATGGAAGAAACTGGGAGACACATGACAGAGAGGAAGACTGGTGGCTGGAATATTACAGAGTTAAAGAGGTGGGAAAGCTGCTGAGACCGGAAGTGGAGGAAAGTCTTGAATCTTTCACTTCAGATAATTGAATGTTTATGGAGCCGAGGGTAGCTTAGCGCTGCTTAAATGTTTATCACCTACAAATTATTCAAGTGCTCTGCTTTAATTATTAGTTCAGTGGCGATGGTCAGTGCCAAAGCAGGAAGTAGAGTGACATTTTGAAGTCAGGGAGAAACTATGTGAAGGTGCGGTGGTGGATGTGTTTGTTGTCCTTTTTTCTTCTTGCAGTGTAGCAGTGTGAGTTAGTGTCATGATCAGCATCAGTGTTACATATAACATGTATGTACAATCCCAACCCCTAACCCTAAGATCGTTTGATTTCCAATAACATCCACAGTTTAGTTGCAATTGAAGTTACATGAAAGCCTGATTTAATATGATGAAGGAAACTAATCCAGGCTGTAATTATTGTACATATTGATGGTATCAATATTGTTAGGAAACGATCACAGGTATTGCAAAACCATGCATCGTAAGGCGTGGTCATGAAGGGCGCAGATGCGTAACCACCACATGCTCCCATGGTCTATGGTATAAAAAGTGTATTGTATTTTGGATAAAACCGTTATCTTATTACACTTGGTTAGGAAGCGGAAAGATTGTAACATTTGTTTGTTTTCCTGCACGGACGCAAACCTTTATATTTTGCATAGATATGAAGCCTTGAACATCCTGACCTCCAAACTATTTCCTCTTTAACAAATAACAGATATATTAGGCTGTCTGGGCTCTTACTTTTTAATTGTAATTGCCTTGGTGATATATTGTTTGCCATTTCTGCAACTTGCCAAGCAACCTTATTGAGTTAGTAAGAACCATACATCCTCTGCAAAGCATTAAGCCAACTAAGAAACAGGAGGTCAGGCAAACAATACGTGTAAAATAAGAAATCCAAACAGTATTGGCTTATACACTGTAACCACGAGCAACGTCAATACATTAGAAATAAGAAAAAATGCACTCCGTTAGCTGACATTGTAACACCGGCATTTCAAGCAGACATACAATACAGTCCCTTAGAGGCAGAATTAGCAAAACCAACTTACATACCAGAGAGCAGTGGAGAAGAAAGTGTAGGAAGGGAATTTTAACATAAGCAAATAATGAAATAAGAGTGAAGCGGTAACGGAAAGGCGGCAGGGAAATGGAAGAAAGACTTAAGTAATGAGAGAATATGGCCAAGAGCAAGAAATAGACCCAGAGTGGTCGAGGGAACGGAAAAGGAACGTTTTAGACATACTGAGACCTGGATAATTAGCCTGGCAGGCACAAGAGTCTTCGCTTAAATCACCATACCATGCCTTATTAGCTCAGTATGGCTCCGTTAGATCCCTGCAGTCAGACTCACGGCTCATATCCAACTGCTCAATGCAGAGTTCAGCTCTCAGGTGTTATTCACTGCCCTCAACGATGAATAATGATTATCCTTTACAAAGCTCCAGATCTACCCTGGTTCCAGACCTATCAATAATGATACACCAGTTAACCTTTAATCGAGCGATTCAAAGGTGTGCCGTAATGGTGCGTTTTAGGGGTGGGAATCCCCAGGCTTTCCACGATACGATACTATCGCGATACTTAAGCCACGATACGATAGTATTGCGATTCTACGACATGCTAAGTATTACGATACGATAAATTGCGATATTGCAAATTACATGGGTCATATCCATGTCCGTCTTCCTTTCCTGGTTAAAAAACGTATTTGCAATATGAATAGTTTATGTGAATAACCCAATTTGTGTTCTTTGAACCGGAAAAGGAGATGGCATTGTTTTTGTTATTTTCATTGCAATTGTATACATGTGTTAACGTAACTTCCTGTTTTAGATACGACCATCTTTCGGAGGGATATGTATGTCTGTTTGCGCCACAGGAAAAAAAAAAAAAAAATCCTGTAAGTCATTATATTGACTTACTATCTCATTATATTGAGACTACTATCCCACATCTCTCCGAAACATACCCTGCGCTACCTAAATGTGTGTCTACTGAAGGAGGCCTGATTTGAGATATTAAGTCAATATAATGAGATAACTAAGTCAATATAATGAGATAACTAAGTAAATATAATGACATAGTTTTTTTTTCCTGTGGCGCAAACAGGCTTCCATAGCCATGCTACAGTTTATATAAAAAAAATAAAAAAAAGTGTATATAATATCGATACTAGGCATCCGTGTATCGATACAATATCGCCACGCAAAGTATCGCGATACTATGATGTATCGATTATTCCCCCACCCCTAGGGTATCTCGCTTTATAAAACGGACAAGTCAAATCAAGCAATCTGATTGGTTCTTAGCCGTGATATACTGAGCGTATACCACGGGTAGAATTGTAAGTTACTTTTCACAACAAATCAGTATCCCTCCGCGTCTGAGAAAAACAGTATATCGTTGGGCTGAAAAGCAAACTGCTTGCAGTTTGCTTTTCATACTGGAACAAGAAAGCAGCGGAGAAGTAACGGGGCAGAAACCCTCCTTTTTACGCAGCGGTCCAGACATAGACAGCAAAACATATTCAGTGTGCAGTTCCTTTGGCATTAGGGCAGGGGTATCTAGATACTTTCCAATGTTTGACATCATGAGTTGTGCTACTTTTAAAGCAAGCAACGCTGTTTTCAAATCTGTAATCAAAGAGGTCCGCAAAAACACTATCGACCAATCAGATTGCTTGATTTGACTTGTCAGTTTTATAAATATATTTACATTTCTTCCGTTACAAAACAAACTTACAAAGCATAAAATGGAAACATTTAAGATTAACTTCGACCTCTGGGGGCGTCTTACTATGGAGGAGTGGATTGAGGAGTGCCTATCTCCCGAAAAAAAAAGCACCTAAACGACGACAAGCAGAGCTACGTGAAGAGCAGGTAGACCAACTGGGAAATTACCACCATTCACAAGCTTTCTGATGCGGGTCTTGAAACAAAGCAGAGAGATGATGACCGTTAGTGGCCACAGGTGCGAATACTCTCTCCAGAGCTACTGGAAGCCCAATCTCGGGGACCGGATAAAGTGGAGCAATATTCTCGCCACGCCAAGCAACAGCCTAGAACAACCTCAACCTATACAAGTAACCACGTAAGCCATTCTACTAATGCTGGACAGTTTTTCAGTGGCTGCACAATAAACGGCAAGATACAAATGAATGTAAATAAATAGCCAAATAATGGATCAACGCTCTCTGTCTAATATGTTCGCTAGCTGTTAGTGTTGTTGCATAGCAACCACCTCGCACTATGTTTTGTGCAGAAGGCAACGGAGGGACTATTTTATTTTGAACATCATTATTTACTAATAAAAACTATTTAAATTAGAGTGTGTATTTTTCTTTCATATTGCCACACTTGGTAACCGTTTTATAAAAGCAATAGCTCACTTCAGGCCGTGATATATGCTCATTATATCACAGCTAAGGGGCGTGGTTCGACCCTCCGCTTCGCGTCGGGCATGAGCATATACCACGGCCTGTCGTGAGCTATTGCTTAAGTATACTGATGAAGTGTGTTTTTACTTGTGTCATTCAAACAAGAAGGTGTGGCTTATCTCCATGTAGATACATTACATTACACGACATGTTACTTGTTAGACGCTTTTATCCAAAGCAACTTACATACTCAATACTCTGGGCAATCCCCACAGGAGCAATTTGGGGTGAAGTGTCTCAGGGACACAACGACATGCTGACTGCAGTGGGGTTTGAACCTGTGACCCCCTGATCCAAACACCAACGCACTAGTCCACTGCATCACACGCCTCCCCAGATACCAACAACGTTTCTTCAGCCATGGACTAAATACACTATTGGTGCCTTATGCATGCTATGAAAGTCCCAGATACTGTATGTTGGGAAACCAAATGGCACCTTTTTGGTTTTATAACCGTTGACTCCTTTGAAAGCAAACTCAAAACCTATCTCTTCGCATCTAGCTTCCATCACCTCGTCAAGGGGGAGCATGTAGAGTGTGAAAAGGGTGGGGCCGAGTACTGATCCTTGAGGGACACCACAGGTGATGTCGTGGGTACCCGACTCTGCCTCGCCCAAGGAGACGTACTCTGTAAAAGCACTTTGAATTGTTGCGTACAGAGAAGTGCTATATAAATAAACTTGCCTTGCCTAGTTTTGGCTCATCGTTACCATAATTTGCTTTTATCACATGGCAATACTTAGGTACAATGTTTTGATAATTGTTATGCTATGAAGTTTGTATTTTGTTTTTGTCTTTGCTTCTGTTAGCTTTGTACAGCCCTTTGAGGCATTTATTGTGATTTGGGGCTATAATACATTTTAATTTGATTTGATTTGATAACACCAACCAGAGACACAACTAGTACATTTCACTAAGCTTTATTAGCTGAATATAGAAAGTGAGAAAAGCTGAATCAAATCTTGTTTACTACAGAAAGGAATGAAGTGATTTCATTGCAATAAACACATCAAAAGTATGCCGAAACAACAACAACAACGTAATGATACTGATTAGTACAAATAACCTGATTAGTCAAGAGTTGATTACGAGTCATATTAAAGAGTACTTCTTCTTTTGCAAGGACATCAGATTTAATGAATATGTCTTGATAAGGGAGTTAACTGTATTTTGAGTAGCTTGAGTGAACTTGATTTGAAGTGTTGGAGCTCTGCTTGAATCTTAACGCTTTACTAAGAGCACAGGATAATTCGGTGCTCGTTGGAACTACTGAACTGTAGAGTTATTGCCCCAGTCAACTAGAATAGGAAGGAGAAAAGATAATTGTACATTTTTGTCAAGTGTTAAACATAGCTTTGACTTCAGATTCATATGAATACAGTTAATCTTGGTCTGATGCCAAATGCCTTGTTGTCTCCTACATTAATGTGCCAGATGTCAAAGCTATTTAACCACATTCACTGCTTGTTAATTCATCTAGTTGAAAGTGAGATGGATCATATTCAGAAAGAGGGTGTTGAGGTGAGAATGAATATAAGAAAAGAGGAATATCATAACAGGAAATGTGGTCAAAGAAATGCCATTTAAATTAATAAGGAAGACAAATCTAATATTCTGTTTCCAAAAAATGTCAAATTATTCAGTGTTTGTATTGACGCTGATGTGAGTAAAGTGAGAAAATGCCATAAGTTATAAAGCTTCAGAGAAAAAGGCTGGTGACTAAACATCTTCAGAGCATAAGAAATTCAATTATGTATAACAAACAGCGCTCCCTAATGAGTGTGCCTCCAATTTACATCCATGCATGTGCCCAGAATAACCTTTTTAAGAGAATCCATTTGAGGGTGGAAGACGTGTTTTGGTCCACACAGGAAAAGTTACCATTTTCAAATCCCTAAACAACATGGAAACCAATTATAAAGAACAAGTTAATGAGACACATATTCCTTTCGTTCGGCTGCTAATTCTCTTTCAGCGTAGTAGAGGACTGGGGTTGGACGTTGAGTCTCCCATGAGGAAAATAGGTAATGCTATTCATTTTAAACCAGCGTGTATTGCCTAGTGTTTACTGCATAATTATATCAAATGTATCTAACCCTGTCATCTTGGTTTGACACTACTTAAATCCATTTAGACTTCTCAAGGAGCGATCTTGTTATTCCGAATATATTAACCTTGCATAGTTAACAATTGAAACCTCTGGATCCCATTTATATAAATAAAAGCAGATTTCCATAAGGCCATAGAGTGACGTAGATTTATCTTAATGTGAACATGTCTACATGAGAAGATGCACTGACAGACTCATCGCCGAGCAGTAGTGATCAAAGAGACCTCGGTAATTAAATGAAATCGTCAGAAACAATGTACATGCATTTAAATATTTTTGCACAAATGACAGAAAACATCTTGAAGGGAGAGAGAGAGTACAGAGGTCGCTGTAAAGCAGTTTTACAGAGGCGGATTGTCATGGTAATTCAACGTGAGATACAAGGGAGTAGTGGTTATTATTGCCAATATTAAAATGTTTACCAAAGGCAGAAACATTAATGCCTACGATATCTAAGAAGTCTGTGTTTGTTTGTATTTAGATCTGCGTAATAAGGGTATCATATCCGAACACCACATTGGCGCGAGATGCATGATTTGTAAATTAGGTGGTTCAGTAAATAAGAGGAAGCCTGGTTTAAAGAGGACATATTCTTCAGATTCATATCAGTATGTAGTGTCTCTACTTTAAAGAGTCCTCTCCTGCTGATGTTCAGCTGTATATCAGTATGTAGTGTCTCTACTTTAAAGAGTCCTCTCCTGCTGATGTTCAGGTGTATATCAGTATGTAGTGTCTCTACTTTAAAGAGTCCTCTCCTGCTGATGTTCAGGTGTATATCAGTATGTAGTGTCTGTACTTTAAAGAGTCCTCTCCTGCTGATGTTCAGGTGTATATCAGTATGTAGTGTCTCTATGTTAAAGAGTCCTCTCTTGCTGATGTTCAGGTGTATATCAGTATGTAGTGTCTCTGCTTTAAAGAGTCCTCTCCTCCTGATGTTCAGGTGTATATCAGTATGTAGTGTCTCTACGTTAAAGAGTCCTCTCTTGCTGATGTTCAGGTGTATATCAGTATGTAGTGTCTCTACTTTAAAGAGTCCTCTCCTGCTGATGTTCAGGTGTATATCAGTATGTAGTGTCTCTACTTTAAAGAGTCTTCTCCTGCTGATGTTCAGGTGTATATCAGTATGTAGTGTCTCTACTTTAAAGAGTCCTCTCCTGCTGATGTTCAGGTGTATATCAGTATGTAGTGTCTGTACTTTAAAGAGTCCTCTCCTGCTGATGTTCAGGTGTATATCAGTATGTAGTGTCTCTACTTTAAAGAGTCCTCTCCTGCTGATGTTCAGGTGTATATCAGTATGTAGTGTCTGTACTTGAAAGAGTCCTCTCCTGCTGATGTTCAGGTGTATATCAGTATGTAGTGTCTCTACTTTAAAGAGTCCTCTCCTGCTGATGTTCAGGTGTATATCAGTATGTAGTGTCTGTACTTTAAAGAGTCCTCTCCTGCTGATGTTCAGGTGTATATCAGTATGTAGTGTCTGTACTTTAAAGAGTCCTCTCCTGCTGATGTTCAGGTGTATATCAGTATGTAGTGTCTGTACTTTAAAGAGTCCTCTCCTGCTGATGTTCAGGTGTATATCAGTATGTAGTGTCTCTACTTTAAAGAGTCCTCTCTTGCTGATGTTCAGGTGTATATCAGTATGTAGTGTCTCTGCTTTAAAGAGTCCTCTCCTGCTGATGTTCAGGTGTATATCAGTATGTAGTGTCTCTACTTTAAAGAGTCCTCTCCTCCTGATGTTCAGGTGTATATCAGTATGTAGTGTCTCTACGTTAAAGAGTCCTCTCTTGCTGATGTTCAGGTGTATATCAGTATGTAGTGTCTCTACTTTAAAGAGTCCTCTCCTGCTGATGTTCAGGTGTATATCAGTATGTAGTGTCTCTACTTTAAAGAGTCCTCTCCTGCTGATGTTCAGGTGTATATCAGTATGTAGTGTCTCTATTTTAAAGAGTCCTCTCCTGCTGATGTTCAGGTGTATATCAGTATGTAGTGTCTGTACTTTAAAGAGTCCTCTCCCGCTGATGTTCAGATGTATATCAGTATGTAGTGTCTCTACTTTAAAGAGTCCTCTCCTGCTGATGTTCAGGTGTATATCAGTATGTAGTGTCTCTACTTTAAAGAGTCCTCTCCTGCTGATCCACAACAACCTATTCAACAAACTACAGGAAAGAGAAAATATACCTCTTCTAAACATTATTGAATATTTCTTCACTATATCAGAATACCTACATTTTTCGTAAAATTTGTATTTTAATTTAAGGTTTTTTCCCACTTTCAAATTAAAAACACAAACAAAGTTTATATATTTATATCACAGAAGATAGACACTTACTCCCTGCTGAAAAAACAGAGACACGTGTCATTGCAAACCCGCAGTATTCCGTAAACACTTCATATCAGGTCAGACTAGGTTGCTTCTGAATTGCCTCGTGTCCTTTCCTCCTGCCTGTTGATGTTTGGAGGGTTACTCCAGGGATTTACTCCGAATCTTACACTCAGAAACTTTCAGCAGAGGCAGAGATATCGTGAATTTGATTTTCTAGTGGAGTATGAGGTGTGCTCCGAAAATACTTGATCTAACATTTCCCCAAAAGCATCTTTCATAAGTGTTGTTATATGTTTAGACATCCTACATCTGATTTCTGGATATCTAGTTTCTGAGCATTTTCTATAAAAAGACATTATTATTAAATTAAATTACATTACATATCATTTAGCTTTGCCGATATATTCCCTTTAAGCAAGAGCATACCACAGTCAGTGCTGGTGTATAAGTTACAGGGCCTAAATTAACTGAACAAGTGCTTCGTGTTTTTTCATTTTTTTCAGCAGTAACTTAATTGCCAAGGTACAGTCGAAAATATGCGTTTTCAGATAAAAACAATGATTTATAATGTATTTGACAGTAAATATGATCTATAAGTAATCAGTTTATGTTTTGCCCTTCATCTTCCTCACCTTACACACACAGGCACACAGATACACACTTTTCTGCTCCTCGTGCCTCAACTCCCCTTTGAACCAGGTCAAAGAGGTATTACTATGGCAACTGTGACGCTGGCAACAGTTGCCATAGTAATGCCCGTCAGTCCAATCTCAATGCCCTGCCCTGACACTTGTAAACAAACCAAATGCAAGTATCTCTTGACTGGAACACTTTTGATAATAAATGGCAAATGGACTTATATAGTCTTTATCCAGGCTCTACGCCCCCTCAAAGGTCTTTACATACTACGAGTCATTCGAAAAATAATAATCAATTGTATTTATAAGCGCACTTTTCATTTGAGTAAACACAACTCAAAGTGCTACGGAGTAAAATGGTTGAAATAAAACATCAAAAACAAATGAAACAACAAAATAAAAGCAGCGACGTTTACGCCGGCATGGCAACAAGCTGGGGTTTTTAATTAATTCACTAATTCACACAGAGCAGTACCACTTGCTCTAGGGAAGCTAACACTCACACACACTCACACACACACATCAGGGTTCAGTATCTTGCCGAAGGACACATCGACATGTTTGGCTGGGATCAAACCAAACAGTCTCCCTCGAAGCCACAGTCGACCTAATACTTGGTAAAGTGCACTTTGGTCAACAGTTTAAATGCATTCGTAACCCCAACCCTAAAATAACCCTGGTCAATAGAAACTGCAATCCACAACTGAAAAAGACAAATCATCATGCATTTATGAGCTCTGTGTCTCATTGAAATTCAAATCCTATTTCAAGAGAGACCTATCACCAAGAGGGCAGCACAACACAACAAACAGTTCATATTTAGAATCCTGAATCGTTCTAACAGTTCAATAGCAACACTTTTCTCCCAGAAGGACAAAGAGATTTAGAGACTTTGTTATCCGTTTCCTGCCAAATGCATGAACTCAGCAAGTTCTGAATGATCCCAAATCAGCTTAACTTTGTGATCTGATGAGCGAGACCCCATCCTTATCTGCCCACAGTGTTCAGCTAACAGAGTGTGTGTGTAGCCCTGCGTCACAGTGTACAGCTAACAGAGTGTGTGTAGCCCCGCGTCACAGTGTTCAGCTAACAGAGTGTGTGTGTAGCCCCGCGTCACAGTGTACAGCTAACAGAGTGTGTGTAGCCCTGCGTCACAGTGTTCAGCTAACAGAGTGTGTGTGTAGCCCTGCGTCACAGTGTACAGCTAACAGAGTGTGTGTGTAGCCCTGCGTCACAGTGTACAGCTAACAGAGTGTGTGTGTAGCCCTGCGTCACAGTGTACAGCTAACAGAGTGTGTGTGTAGCCCTGCGTCACAGTGTACAGCTAACAGTGTGTGTGTGTAGCCCTGCGTCACAGTGTACAGCTAACAGTGTGTGTGTAGCCCTGCGTCACAGTGTACAGCTAACAGAGAGTGTGTGTAGCCCTGCGTCACAGTGTACAGCTAACAGAGTGTGTGTGTAGCCCCGCGTCACAGTGTACAGGTAACAGAGTGTGTGTGTAGCCCCGCGTCACAGTGTACAGCTAACAGAGTCTGTGTGTGTAGCCCTGCGTCACAGTGTACAGCTAACAGAGTGTGTGTGTAGCCCTGCGTCACAGTGTACAGCTAACAGAGTGTGTGTGTAGCCCTGCGTCACAGTGTACAGCTAACAGAGTGTGTGTATAGCCCTGCGTCACAGTGTACAGCTAACAGAGTGTGTGTGTAGCCCTGCGTCACAGTGTACAGCTAACAGAGAGTGTGTGTAGCTGAACATTGTGCCTGCCATATGCTTGATTACCTTCCAATCTCCTAACACACACACACACACACACACACACACACACACACACACACACACACACACACACACACACACACACACACACACACACACACACACACACACACACACACACACACACACACACACACACACACACACACACACACACACACACACACACACACACACACACACACACACACACACACACACACACACACACACACACACACACACACACACACACACACACACACACTTCATCCCTCTTCATTGAGTGTATGGCTTCATTTGTTTCGCCACTCTCATCCTTCCTCCTTTTCCTTCCTAACCTTTACCTGACCTCATGTTTTGGATCCCTCTTTCTCCTTCTTCCTCATCATTTCTCTCTACTCCCTCTTGCCTTTATTCTGTCTCTCCTTTATCTTTCTCCCTTTCACGCTAAAAAAATCATCCTCTCGCCGCCTGGAAAGAAATCCGGATGTATACGTGTAATGAGAACGTTTAAGCCCCTCAAAGAGGATTGTGGCATAGCGTGTTCAGAGCTAATCTTTTACAGTGTGGATGTGTCTGTGCGTGTGCATCCATATGTATGTGTTTTGAGTGTGCGTGAATTTGCATATCTTTGTTGATGAGTGTGTGTCTGTTTGCATTCACTGTCATTACGTTTCCTGTCTGCCCTCTAGCTGTTTTATTTAAGATCTTGCACATTTCCATTTTCTGTCAGCAATGCTCAATCTTAAAGTGAACGAGTAGTTTGTGATATTTTCGGGGTATTAGTTTGTTTACACATAGCTCTATTATACACAACTAGGACTTCTAAATACATCCAAACTTTAGAAGAGTCTACAGTAACTTACTGGACAGATTTATGTGGTCGACCTTCATTTTGCAAGATTGATGCTTCTGTGCTTGATCTTGTTGTAACTCTTCTATTGTGGTATTCATTCTAGAGAGGAGAAAAGGTTAGCAGCACTGGAGCATTTCTATATCAGGATTTCAAAACATTGTTCATTCTTTATTAGCTGGAGTGGGATTCAATTCTCTGCCTCGATTAACTGGACGTCATTGTCCATCCAAACACTCATCTACTTCCTGACTCTTATCTGGTTACTATGGCAGCCGGTTTCCTGGGGAAAAGCCTCATTCCCAAATGGGATACATGGTCCCTGCAGCATGTTCTAGGTCTGTTCAGATTTCCAAATCAATAGCAATTCTGAATAAAGCCAAATACCTAATTAATCAAGCTTCTTTGTTTATGCTGTGCTGCTCCTTCATACTTCCATACGTGATGTATTGTGTGGAAGTTTGGGGGAACACATATAAAACAAATACACATCCTATCTTCATCCTGTAAAAAAGAGCCATACGAGTTATACATCAAACTACGTACAGAGAACCAACAAATACATTATTCATCAAACTAAAAACACTAAAACTACAAGACCTGGTTGACTATAAAACTATTCAAATGATGTTCAAAGCCGCAAATCAACAATTACCTCATAATATCCAGGGACTTTTCACACGGAGAGAAAGCATGCACATGTTGAGAGGAAACTGCATTTTCAAAAAACCACTCGTACGAAGAAATGCCTTCTGCATCTCATCAGAAGGTGTTAGTCTGTGGAATAACTGTAACGATGCACTGAAATATTGTACAAGTCTATCTAAACTGAAAGTGTTATTGACATTACATTACATTGCATTTAGATGACGCTTTTATCCAAAGCGACTTACAATAAGTGCATTCGACCAGGAAGACACAACCTTGAAGAAAACAGAATCATAAAGTACATCAGGTTTCATAGAGCCAAACATTTCAAGTGCTACTCAACTGGCTTTAGGTAAGCCAGTCCTTAGTTAGTATATAAGTGCTTTGTTAGTAGTTCTATCGCTCGAAGTGGAGTCGAAAGAGATGAGTTTTCAGTCTGCGCCGGAAGGTGTGTAAGCTATCTGCTGTCCTGATGTCAATGGGAGCTCATTCCACCATTTTGGAGCCAGGATAGCAAACCCACGTGTTTTTGCTGATGGGAACTTGGGTCCCCCTCGCAGTGCGGGTGCAGCGAGCCGTTTGGTTGATGCAGAGCGGAGTGCACGTGCTGGGGTGTACGGTTTAACCATGTCCTGGATGTAGGAAGGGCCAGATCATGAATGGTTATGAACAGGACCTGTAAAATCCCATTTGTTGTTGTTTCTTGTAATTGTAAAAGTAATTTCTTTCTGATTGTTTTGTAAAAAAACAAAAAGCAAACAAATTAACAAGACAAACATGTCGCTGATGACGATGACCTAATGTTTTATTTATAAGAAAAATATATGCTAGAGGGGGGGGGGGGCAGAAAAGTGTTGTTAAGCTTCTTCTTGCCCCTGTTGAACATGACAGAGACTATTTGAGAATTATTGCTATTTTTTTTCTTTTTTATTATTTTTTTTTTGTACTTTGTTATAATTATTAATTTGAGTGAGACAAAAAGGAAAAAAATAATATATATATATATATATTATTGTTGTATGTTTTAAAAAAATAAATAATTCTAGACACCCAACCTTGTGCCCATTGTTGATCCTTGAACATTGCCCAAAGCTCATGACCATTTGTGAAGGTTCACTATAGTCCTTTACAACGTTACACTGGCCGTTTACACAATGCACCAAGTTTCTAGGCCACTTAGACTGCAAGAATATCTTAAATATCATGTTCCCTTAATGCCCACACCTTTAGTGAAGACCTAAAGTCACAGGATGAAGGTAAAACTTGAACGAAGATGTATTGAAAGTAAATTACAGAGCCATTGCAGTTGATTTCAATCCAAACTTCATCTAACCTAGTCTATTACCTTGATTATCGAATATTCTATAACACATAGGTTTGAGCAAGCTCTCTGATTGGTCAATAGGCGTGTTTGATTCCACGATCAAACAACGATCAAATAGAACGTAATCACAAAGTATCCAGTGGCCTACACACGCCACTAGCCTACCGAAACTACTTCCATGAGCCTACATCGTGTGGTTTCCATAGCGACGTTTAGCGAAACACAGCCGTTACACTGTTATACATTGTCTCTCGTTGGAAAGCTCTTCCTATAACGTAGTCCTACCCGTGAACACCACAGCACCACCTGCAAAAAACTCTGGCATGGAGTTCATGGAGAGCTGTTTCAAGAATTGCACTTTTAATGGCAGCATGAACATCCACCTTCATTCTGAACCCAAAATGTTTCAGCACCATGGACAGCCTGATTTGATTTGTTCCGCTAATCCCGCACAGTGATTACTCAGATATTTAAATAGCCTAATACAAGAATTGTTTTCAATAAATTGGTTAATAATATATTATTTACTATAATTATATCAATAACTGTAAGCGGGGTAGCAGGAGTGTTTGATCGGCTATCGTTACCATGGGAACTACTTTCTAGGAACTACTTTCTGACGGAGATTAACTCAAGCAGAAAGCGTAGGTTTGGGAGCAAATTAGCCCACATTATGAAATTATTTTACGATATTGTTGATTACAATGATAGTTTGTGTAATAGAAACGCAATCATACACGAGAGGCCGTTCTTGAACGTTCAAGAACGGCCTCTCGTATATGATTGCTTAAGTATATACAACAACACTGCATTTAATAACTATAACATGGTTATACCGTTACCTGGTCATAACTTATACTACTTTTAAATAGAAGAATAGCTTCAACACGACGAGACGCCGTTACTAGAGCTCTCGCTAACATGTTTATATAATCATTGTACTGTATAGGGTACATTGACGACAACTTCCCTGTGCACGGAAATAATGTCACTCAGCACTTTAGTAGGGAACAGTTTGCACTTTATTAGCGTGATTGCACAGTACAGTTTGGCATTGCATATTTGTACATAGTTTATACTATGTATTGATGTAGTATTTATTAAATGATTAAATTGCATTAATTGTATAAGTGTTCACCCCCGTCTTGTCTGTTGCTTCCGGTCTCTGTGTTCACCCCCCCCTCACCTGTGTCTTGTGTGTTTGATTAGTCCTGGGTGTATTTGCTGCTTTCTGTTAGTCAGGGTTGTTGAGAACTGTGTGGTATACTGGCCGTTTCTCAATCTCGAGGAAACTGGCTTCCAAGCCAATATTTCAAGGATGCTACGTCATCGAGTGCCGCCGAAGGACTGTTCCAATCTCCAGCATACTTGGAATTCCACCGAGGCCGCGTCCTTGGTTTGGGGGAAATTTCGAGGCTGCACATGGGTAGACTTTGCGTCCTTAAAATCCCCACAATGCTTTGCGCACGGACCAATTTCAGAAAGTAAAGCAAGTTCATAATTAGATAGACATCGTGAGGTATTTATTTTCGGTACAGTTTATGTTGAAACCGTTAGAGAGAGTGGCACACTTGTTAGTCTGTTCCATTCTTCTTCGTTTTCCGAAGCCGTGGCTTGGAAGCATTCTTTCACACACAGTGACGTCACGAGCTACCCACAATGCAACGCGCGCCATATATATATATATATATATATAAATACGCCATTTTCCTGGAGGTGCAAATTTCCTGGAGGTGCTAATATAAACAGCTAGCTAACGTAGCCAGGCAGAGCGCACTAGGTTTTTTTTCTGAATTAACGACCGAAGAAATCGCTGCATGTCTTCGGATTACATCTCTGGACTTGAGGGGTGTGCTCTAGGTCGTTACCAGCGTGAACTAGAGCTGTGTGGGTTGTCGGATTGCCCTTACAGACTGCCTGCAGATGTATGGAAACACGACCCTCGAAAGTGGCCTTCGTCGATTTTGGCTGCATCTACGTCTAATTTCTGGAAACACCAGGTGAATACCCCACTTCTCACAATAATATTATCATGCCATATATGTGGTATTTTAGAGTTGACTAGATATTGATTAAGGCAATAGACTATGATATTCAGTACAGGAAGCTTAGCAACACCTAGACGGTGTACGGCTAAACCCTCGGCCTGCTTGCACCTCGCGTAAAATGGCAGATACCGGAAGTACGGTGTCGCCCTCGGCCCAATACCCGTATGTGTGTGTGAAAGAATACTTGCTTCATTTCTGAAGGAAGTGACTTGGAAGTACGCGACTACCAAGCCAGCATCCTCGAGATTGAGAAACGTGGTGGAGGGCCGCCATGTTGTCACAGTGGATGGAAAAATAAAACAGTTGTCTGTGGAAAAACACCAACCTGCCTGCTTCTCCTATTTTGCCTCCATGGCCGCTCGTCATTCTCACACCAGCAGTGTGCGATTTAAGGAAAATCATATATGAAAACATTTTTGATTCAATGATATTTCAATGATAACGTGCTTTGACTGAAAATATTTATATAAAGAGATGTTTTCATCATGCTCAGTAATGTGGATATAAGCGCATAAAGGCACTACAACAGCTAGAACACTCCTAAAAGTTTACATACACCTCTAGGAATATGCATTGGATGAGCATTTTCCAGTTGTTATTAAGAAAGAGTCCTTGTAAAAGCATACATGTATAAATGCCTTCAAATAAAATTGTGAACATATACAACTTTCGGAATCTTCATTATATCTCAACCTCCCACAACCCCTTTCAATGACTTGTGCCTGTATTCCCTTTCGCTCTTAACACATCTCAATGTCAACAATAGAGTGATTAATAGGTATAATATATCATGGGAACAGGAGTAATATTTCGTCAGTATGTGTTGTTCTGACCTCTGCACTTCTCACTAATGAGTCCTCATAACGTCGGCAGTGAAATCATTAAAACAGATTGTGTTGTTTCTCTTGTTGTGAGCTGCTTAAGTAGAGAACACCATTTACTTAATGACTGATATGTAAATGTAATCTAAATCAGAGGTTGTCGTTTGGATTGCATTGAAATTAGTATAAATCACCATGTTCCCTTGATTTCATGAGGCATATCGTTTTAAAATAGATGAGAAACAAGAATGTGAAAAACATTGTTTCATCAGTGGCAGCTACTTATAAGTAGATTTGTCATTTGTCAAATGAATATCAATGCATATATTACCAGATGGTTTCTCTTTAACCCCTGAATTGTCTTTTATGAAAGTGGGTGAAAATAATCTGACTAACCAAAAATCCTCAATATGATGTGAAACAATTGTAAAAAGTACTTATTTTAAGGCAAATTAAGTAATGTTTTGACTGAAACCTAACCAATGCATTGATTTCTAACATTTATTTGTAATTTTTGGCAAGGAACAGCCATATGATTTAAGTTAATCAGATAGTTATGTGTAATTCTATATTGATATTGTGAGCCACTTTTAAAATCCTCTCTTGCAGGTTGTGTAGTGTGTGTTCAGAGTTAATTCCACTCCCTGACTTTTCTTGTACGAAGCATTCTTGGTCAGTAACACAAATGACCCTCAAAGGATTAATACCTTTTATCGGTTGCACTTTATCCATACAAACTGAGAAATTAGTAACTTCTCCATTCTTGCCCTTTAGAGTAACATAAGCCTAATTATTATTCTCCGCCTCATTGTTCTCTTCCCTCTGGTATTCCTTGTTGAGCCTGTGAGTTGTTGCTTCCCAAAGACTTCCAATTAACACCTGTCCACATCAATTAAAAGTCATCTTTCGTGCCAAACAGCCAATTAGTGAGTCTGGAAGCTCTGACCCAATCAAAGAGCACTGGCCCCGAGAGCATAGGGTCATGAAGGGAAACATCTCCAGGGCTTTGGAGAGTTCAACACCCCTCGGCTACCATTTTCTCTAGAGGATAACTTTCTTACAACATAGTTTTGACATTTAGACAGTGTTCATGGGTGTGTGTGGGAATTTGTGTGTAGAGGTCAGGGTTGATGTAGGTGAACTCTAGAGTGGTGCAGTAATGAGTCCTCAAACCCGGAAAATATTTACCATTTTACCACTCTTTGTTTTCTTTTCTCATAGTCAATGGTTTATTGAACACGTTTTTGGTTAGAAGTCTGAAATAAGGTCTGTGGTTAACACAAACTGAATATTTTAACATTTTTTCTTCGACATAAAATAAGTGTCTAAATGAGACGTCATCATGACCAACATTAACCGCCTATAACTTAGCGTTGGTGAAGTGAAGTCATGTGACCGTGCTGTAGTTCCTTTATAGCCCAACATTAGCCTCCTTTAGCTTAGCGGTGGTGAAGTGAAGTCATGTGACCGTGCTGTAGTTCCTTTATAGCCCAACATTAGCTGCCTTTAGCTTAGCGGTGGTGAGGTGAAGTCATGTGACCGTGCTGTAGTTCCTTTATAGCCCAACATTAGCTGCCTTTAGCTTAGCGGTGGTGAGGTGAAGTCATGTGACCGTGCTGTAGTTCCTCTATAGCCCAACATTAGCCTCCTTTTGCTTAGCGGTGGTGAAGTGAAGTCATGTGACCGTGCTGTAGTTCCTTTATAGCCCAACATTAGCCTCCTTTAGCTTAGCGGTGGTGACGTGAAGTCATGTGACCGTGCTGTAGTTCCTTTATTCCCAACATTAGCTGCCTTTAGCTTAGCGGTGGTGACGTGAAGTCATGTGACCGTGCTGTAGTTCCGCTATAGCCCAACATTAGCCTCCTTTAGCTTAGCGGTGGTGAAGTGAAGTCATGTGACCGTGCTGTAGTTCCTTTATTCCCAACATTAGCTGCCTTTAGCTTAGCAGTGGTGACGTGAAGTCATGTGACCGTGCTGTATTTCCTTTATAGCCCAACATTAGCCACATTTAGCTTAGCGATGGTGACTTGAAGTCATGTGACCGTGCTGTAGTTCCTTTATAGCCCAACATTAGCCTCCTTTAGCTTAGCGGTGGTGACGTGAAGTCATGTGACCGTGCTGTAGTTCCTTTATAGCCCAACATTAGCCTCCTTTAGCTTAGCGGTGGTGACGTGAAGTCATGTGACCGTGCTGTAGTTCCTTTATAGCCCAGCATTAGCCACCTTTAGCTTAGCGGTGGTGAGGTGAAGTCATGTGACCGTGCTGTAGTTCCTCTATAGCCCAACATTAGCCTCCTTTAGCTTAGCGGTGGTGACGTGAAGTCATGTGACAGCGATATTCTGTAGTCTGTTCAAAGCATTACGTTGGCTTAATATTTCTGCCAATTACATTTACCCTTCAAAAATCACAGTGGTGTTTATATAGTATCCTGCTGAACAAAATATGTTAAGTATAATTTGCCAAAGATCTTATTTTCTGCAAAATTCAGCCAATGGTATTTCCCAATTTTTGGGGAGGGAACCAGGGGGATGCTAACTTCCAGGTTGACCTACGAGAAAATATGTGAGCACTGCACCAGCCTATATCTGTCTTTGTTTGTCAATAGACATAATGAATTAGATAGATTGGGTAGGGTATTGTGTTGGTGTTTTTTCATCCACTACACAGTTATCTAAAATGTGTGTGTGTGTCTCTTTGGTTATCTGCATGTGTGTTAAAGATGCATAGATAATCTGTTGCGTATTAAAAAAACTGGTGAAATCAAATGAAAATAAACGCCAGTTATTTCTTAAACTCAGCGATGAAGCAATCAAAGTCTTCAGCCCAAATACAATTTTCAGGTAAATTCAGAATTGTTATCTTATTTTTTGGAGGTAGCATGTGTGTCATGACCGAAAGAACGAGATCGCGGATACAAGCGGCCGAGATGGGTTTTCTCCGCAGGGTGGCTGGCGTCTCCCTTAGGGATAAGGTGAGAAGTTCGGTCATCCGGGAGGGACTCGGAGTTGAACCGTTCCTCCTTCGCATCGAAAGGAGCCAGTTGAGGTGGTTCGGGCACCTAGTTAGGATGCCACCTGGACGCCTCCCTAGGGAGGTGTTCCAGGCACGTCCAGCTGGGAGGAGACCGAGGGGTAGACCTAGGACCAGGTGGAGGGATTATATCTCTTCGCTGGCCTGGGAGCGCCTTGGGATCCCCCAGTCAGAGCTGGTTGATGAGGGGAAAGGAACATTTGGGGCTCTCTGCTGGAACTGCTACCCCCGCGACCCGACCACGGATAAGCGGGAGAAGATGGATGGATGGATGGATGTGTGTTTAGGTTCCTTTGAAAATCTCAAAAAGTCCTTTCTACTTCAAAGAGCTGTTTTATTTTTCAATTAAGATACTCCATTGATTAGAAATAAGCATTAATTCAAAACCTGAGCTGAAGAGAAAACTAATTATTGGCCGAAAAAACTTGTTTGAATAATGAAATGTAATCTTGTTTTTAAATCTTAACAAATCGCTTTTCTGTGTGTTTTGGTGGGAATAAACAATCTGTAAATGGTTGATGAACTATACTATATTAAAGTCGACATCACCATGGTAAATTCGTCAAAGAAACTTTCAAATCCTTTCTTTAACCTTTTTTTTTTTAAATTACGCCCATGCCCATCACAGCTTAAATGTTTTTTTCTTTCATCCCTTCCTCCTCATCCATATCCACATCTTCATCAGTTTGTTGAAACTAGTGATTTCTTATAAGAAGTTAGTTTTGTTTCCAGGCAACAGGACCTGCGTGTGGCCACGATGGTGTTCACTGCGAGTGTGTGCACATGTTTATGGAGGTCTCGCCTCATGAATTGTGTGTTAACATGCATCAGTTCATGTGTGTGCGCAGTTGAAGCCCATATGCCTGTACAGAAAGTGTGTGTTTGTGAGTGTTGATGTTGTTATGCCCTGTTTTATCATCGGCTGCCCTTTGAGGTAATGACTTGGACAGAGCGAGGAAAGAAGCCGTGTTTCAGCGGACTGCAGGGGAACGGTGATTACACTGATTTTCACTTTAACTAATGGAGTCAGAGCATGAGTGTGTGAAGCTCAGGAGGGGAGAGACAACAGATGAAAGACGCTGTGAGAGCCACATGGAATGATAGATGTAGTTTGGGCTTAATGGGGGCAGGTCAATTACAGTTAACTTTTTTAGTGGCGTTTGTGTTGAGGTTTTGTTCTTGCGTTAGGTCACACCCCCCCTTCCCATACTATTTTCGGTCAAAATTGACCGGTGTGTTTTGCACAGTCATATCTCTGGAACCCCTTATCCAATTTTGATGGTTGACATCTCATTTGAACAGTCAAAGCAAGTAGAATCAAGGGGTGACAGACATAATGACACCAGGGGTACATTATAATTGTGCAGTAAGTTCAAAGATAGAGCTTACTGTACATTACTGTATATTATAAAAATGCTTGCCATATAGGCTGTGTTTACTGGAGATGGAAATGCTTTGGTTGGTGTTGTAGCTGATATTCTTCCCGTTCCAATGATGTATGGGATGTATTGATTTGATACAAGCAAGTCAGTGTTTCATTGTGTACTTTCAACTACAGTATACGGTCCGGACCCACCGGTGGGCCCCATCAAGTTCAGCATTCACTGCATTCACTGTGATGAATATAAAATAAGACACTGATACTGTTTTCCTCAATGAACATTTAGAGAAAAATAAATATTCAGGGCTCCTCTCCCTCAGGGGCCCCTCCCTCAGGGGCCTCTCCTTCAGGGGCCTCTCCTTCAGGGGCCTCTCCTTCAGAGGCCTCTCCTTCAGGGGCCTCTCCTTCAGGGGCCTCTCCCTCAGGGGCCTCTCCTTCAGGGGCCTCTCCCTCAGGGGCCTCTCCTTCAGGGGCCTCTCCTTCAGGGGCCCCTCCCTCAGGGGCCTCTCCCTCAGGCTCATAGTCTCTGGATCGCTGTTGTCTTCCATTTCTGAGACATCGTCCTCTATGTCTGGTTCAAAACATTTATCCAGAGCCTCTCTGACAGAAAATCGCCTAATCGGTCGACTCGGTCACTTTTGACCCGAAACACAAGAGACGGGTTAAGGTCTTTTGTTTCCTTTTATGTCACACATCAACCCCAAAGTGTTGGCTATTGTTAATGGTTTGAATCAACCACCAACATATTGAGGCTTGCAAAGAACATTCTCTCTGACCCCAGAATATGATTTTTACCATGAAATCGTAGATACAGGGTCCCAGGATTTAATACGTTTTGACTAAAGCAAGCTTTTGGGCACCAGTCAATCCTAATATAAATATTTTTCCTGAATCAAATGTACACTAGGTCTTGAACATGCTGTCTGCAGAGATTATAATGGTATTAAATGACTGACCTTTTGTTTCTTCTCTTAAATGTTTTTATTTTTCTATGTTGCACATGGAGCTGCTGCAATGCAAACAACTTTTGTCACGAGTGTACAAGGAGTGGACCCAAAAGCACGAATGCAGACACAGGATTACCTGATCTTACCTGACTATATAAGTGAACAATGACCGTAACGATAACTAGAATAATTTGGATAACGCTGGAGAGTTTGGCAAAAGACACAAGACAATCTGGCAAAAATCAAAGGGAGACAGGACACTATATACAAGAGGTAAGTGGACACAATCAGGGGCGGGGCAGACACTGACGATGGCGGGAAAACAACCAAGACAGGAAGAAAAGGGACCAGAAACGAGACAAGTGGAACATAAATATCTAAACTAACAAAAAACATTTAACACAGTTGCCGACGCACAACAACTTTTCTTTCTTGATCCGACCTTATTGATCTGCGTTATCATATCGTATTGTATGTCTTTGACTCCTCTGGATTTTGTGTGAACGTGAACTGTAGGACAGATAATGTGGTGATGTTACCTGAGTCAACATCAATGTGTCAGTTAATTGTTCAAAATCACCTGGATTGCTGGATTTTACGACATATCAAACTGGTCTTAAAGCATATTTTGAAGGGATTCTGCTTCTCCATAAAAACCCTTCTGCTCCTAGACGATAGCTTCTCACAAAATCTCACATATTGAGATTTAGAGTTTGGTTACACTGAGGATTTGAACGTAGCAGCTGTATGGTAATGGTCATGGGGTTAGGTGAAGGATTATGTAAACAAGAGTCCTCATAAGTAATGCATAGCTTTAGATTACAGTGTGTGTAAGAAGAGGCGGCTCCAGAGGGGAAGATAAAGAAGAAACCGAGAGCAGATACACCTCTGCTGGATATGCATAATCAGATTTGCGTTGACACTGAATATACACCTTGTAGATTTCAGCACACACAGATATGTGTTAACGACATCACAGTTCCCACCTTTATCTTTGCAAGTCAAGAGATGGAGAAGAGCTCTCTTCTTGTGTACCAGACTATTCTCCATTTCTATCTGTTTGTCCCCACTTCTAGTCATTTCTTTAAGGAGCCTTTTTTTGCTCTTCTCCAACATTTGTCCTTCCATGTTTGTCATTCCTTAATTCCCACATTTTGCCCTTCCTATAATCTTTCCTTATCACAATACTTGGCCCCAATTTGCCTCCACCCCTCTTTCCTCCTTGTTTTCAACATGGCTGTTATCCCCTCCCTCCTACCACCTTTTTTTCTTTCCTCTCCTCTTGTAGCATATGGCCCAAGGTCTCCGAGCCGGCTCCCTCCGGACAGGGAGTCGTGCCCGTTGTGTTTTGGACGAAAGTTATAGAAGTGGATGAAAAATGAAGTGGAGGAGGGGGGGTTTGGTCACGACTGGAGAGGGGACCTAAGAGGAGGAGGGTGTGAGGGATGGAGCTGGAGGCTTATTGATCGAGCTTGTTAGAACAAGACGGGTGGAGGTACAGGAAAGGAGAGACGTTATATAAGTATGTAGGAACAAAGATGGATCAGAAGGGTCTCTATGAAGGGGGTGTATACGTTAATCTGGTCATGTCGGGGTGTATTTACAAATACAAACTGCTTTGACTTGTCTTGCTGGGTATTGATCCGCCCATCAGCCGTGGTTTCACTGGGTCACTAGTTCCCATTACGTTAACAGATCTCATCAGTTTAAACTGCTCCAAGCATCTCGCTCGTATACTCTGCCCTCACGCTCAATCACCTGCTCAGGTTCAGAGGCAGATTACTCACAGTCTACGAGCTTATTAACCCGAGGCTCCTGCAGCGTGGGACAATCTGTGTCATCATCTTACACGCCGCCTGGTGCAAACATCCAGCTGGATTTTTGTTTTGACACGCTTTGAATCATCCTCAAACCAAATTTGTTATCGATTTACTGCCTCCTGTTTTCCTTACACAGTTTGAGTCACAATGAGCGAAATGTATAATGTGGCGTTTTAGCTCCGTCTTTGGTTGTTACCCTGCCAGATAATGAGATAAAGAGGCTCAATATGGACGGGATCCAGACTCAGCCCAAAATACAGCCAAGGATAATAATCCAAAAAAAACAACTACTTTTGGAACGGCGAGATGTGTCACGATGTTCCTTCCCTTCACAATTCCCACTCTCTATTGCCTTAAAAAACAAATGATTTTCATGTGATGATATTGATCAGGGTTTATGGACGGTCTGTATTAATACAAATACATCGGCATCACTTAAAGCAATATAATTAGATTATACCCAAAACCTCATAGTTTGGTCTTGGATTAAAAAATGGCATATCCTCTAGGCGTTGCACAAGGAACCTGTCTTGGTCCCCTCTGTTTTCATTAAATACGCTACCACTATAGGTCATTTTCAGGAAACACAATGTTGACTTTCATATCTATGCTGATGACACACAATTATACATTTCTTTCGAGCAAAACGACAACAACATCACTCAATGTATGAGCAATTTCTCTTTTTAAATTGAATATAGATGAGAAAGTATGCTTCATGTGTTCTTGCTGTATGTCTGCTAATATCCCAAAACACATCTGTGACGGCACCAATTTGTCTTTGTTTGAATCCCAATTCAAAACTAACCTGTTCAGAACAGCTTTTGATCTGTAATTAAAGTTGTGATGCAACGTATAGTAAGAAACTCCCAAAGAACCCCCACAGAAAAGGAGGGGAAAAGGAAGAAACCTTGGGGAGAGCAATAGAGGAAGGATCCGGCTCCCAGCACAAAAATACATTTATAACGTGTTAGACAATATCATGTGTGTTTAAATACAAATAAATAAATATGGATCCAAGTGGATGTCACAATCTTCTGGGTGCCACCGAGAAAAGTAGAACCAGCCATGACTCATGATCTAAACTTAGCCTTTAATTATGGCAACCAGCAGCAAAGTGAAAAGAGTATTCCACTTTATTCAACCTTTACTCTGTTTTCACGTCGCTCTTGTCAGTTTACAGAAGCTCTTGTCACTAAAGCTTTGCTACCATTAATTACAGAGAGCATCATCAGAGTGTTTATGGGGCCAAGCTGTTGGTTGTTTCACGGATCCAGGCAGTGACAGATGGTGGCAGGTTAAAGAGTCCGTTTGCAACTCACAGCAGCCAGCTCGCCTTTTTTTAGACTTTCCGTCTGAAAATGTCTGCCATAATCATGGGTCACCTTAGGCCAATTCACCCAAAGCACCAAAGCCATCTGATTCCTACAAAGCACTATTGCTATCGGGGCAAAGCCACACAGCTGCAAGGCATTTACTAATCAGTGTAAAAGGGCAGCAATTGTTCTAAAGATATGGATCATGCATTAACTGATTATGTACTAAGTGCCTTCTAGAAGGATGAAGCTACCTGTTCCAAAAAGCTAATGCTATTGCTGATAAGCTGTTCTGTTTTGTACGGCCTATTTTAAATCAATGTGTCTTTTCGTCAACCTGGTGATAACCATTGACCTTTGACCTGCATGTGAATGGCTTTTCAATAGCTCACATCGATTTGAACTAACAAACAGCTGGTTACCATAACCTTGATTTTGTCTTCTTCTGTTAGAGCGCCTTGGCCCCAGTTTAAGACCCAGAGGAATCCAAACAATCTTATCTGCCTTTTAATTTAGTTTACTTGGAAACACTTGTATAAAATCAGTTTGAGTCCCACATGAACATCCTCTGGCTAAAAGCTGTAAAGGTGAAAAGAGAAGGATGGACATACAGTATATAGACTGTCACATGACTGAAGGTGAGTTCCCAACTGTGTTCTTCTAAACCTTAAGATACCTTGAGTTTAGTCATTCTAATACCACACCATAAAGAAATACATGTTGCCCAATTCAGGAAGCTTTAATTAAGGATATACATATATATTTTACAGACATGTACAATGCCATAGCAGGAAGTACTCTGCCCTCTATGTTGCAAAGCAGAATGTAAAGTTGTGAAGTTTGGGGTGTTGGATGGTGTGTAAATGACATAAGCTGCTCATAACAAATTGCCCCTTGCAGGATTAATAAAGTTGTTGATTGATTGGATATGTTTCAAATATGACCTCCACACAAAGAAACTGTTTACAGTATTCTATTGTTCATGACTTGACCTTTTCCTCAATTTAACCATACTGACATGTACAGATCATGTGAAAGGAAATAATACATGGATGCAAGAAACATTCTCATCTGAACAAGTGCATTAAGCAAAATCAATCCCTATCAACATTCTTGTCCGTCAATAAACCTCAAATGTGGATTTGTCGTAAAACGGAGCTTGAAGAAGTTTGTTGTCCTCAAATATAACGCTGAGACAGATTCAGTGTTGCAGTTCATTTCCTCTTCAACTGCTCTTTCAATCAGGATATATAAATGTGAGGAAGGGCAAAGGAAGACAGAGATGAGGAGGAAGAAGATCAAGAGAGGAAAATAACAAAGCTGTTTACTTCTGTCCCGGGTATTTCTAGTTTACTTATCTCTAATACTTCAAATAAACATGATCTTCATACTTCTAAAAATGTAATTGGAATATGATCAAGAGAGGCAGGAAGACAGATTCAATTAGAAAGAAGAGAAGGACATGTTCTCAGGTGATTTTATAAGACTCTGAGACAACACCAGATTCCATATTGGAAATAATTAGATATTCATTTATAAATGTCCTTTTGTATTTGAACTAGTATGTGGTATAATATTAAATAGAGCAAACTGGATGAAATTAAAATGATAAACGAGGCAGTTGATGCGTCTCAATTCACATACCTTTGTACTTACATGTTTGCTCAATGCAAAGAATGCTACAATTAACTACACTATTGAGTACCTGGGTTATGGACTCATGAAGGTAAACAAGTAGTGTTTGGAGGACACCATCTTGTAAAGGAAGTTTCTCCACCAGCCACAGTTGCTGTTGGACCAATCAAAACAGCTCTATGCAAATAGTTTTTCACTTTTTAATAAACTTACCACAATACAGGTGTCGAAAAGAAGCTACTGTTAATTGTATTGGGTTAATTGAGCAGTCTGTTATGATTTACATAAGAACGAAATATCACTATTCAATGAACGAGCTAACGGTGCTAGCTAGGAGTCAGACGGCTTATCTAGGGTGTAGTTAAATGTGCTCTACGGAAGCATGGCTGTCCCAGAATAAATCTGATAACAATGTTTCCATCAATGGCTTTCAGACTGTTTTGGCAATGTCTTCATCAACAACGTTTCGTTGATGGCTTCCGGACTATTGTTAACAACAAGGATTGCACCGAGAGCTGCGATTCGCTACAGTGAACGATAACGTTGCTAGCTATCTAGCTAACAGCGATGATCGGTGAGGGCACATCAGCCGTGTGAGATTTAAGACAACCCTACCTGGTCCTAAGTGTTAGTACAACATGCAGTGTGCTAATGGAAAAGTATGAATTGAGAAACAGCAAGAGACAGCAAAGAGAGGGAGATGAGGAAGTAGGCAGAGAAAATCACAGATGGCGTAAAGGATGAGACAGGTGAAGTGACAGTTAATGAGAACAAAGAGATGTGAGGATAAAAAAGTGCTTAATGAGAGAGAGACATTGAGAAGCACATGAGTGATGGCAGAGGGATAGGTGGAGAGAAAGCTGTTCTGTCAGATCTAAAGAGTCTTTATGTGAAGGGTTTGAAGTGCAGCAAAACACATTCCCCCGGGAAAGTCAGAAAACTAAATGGAGGGAATGAGAACAATCAGTGAAACACCATTTAAAGAGTGGCTCCTCGCTCGTCTGATTGTCACCCTCTAATCTCTGTCACCCATCTCAATTGCTTCCTGGTCTCTGTTTTAGTCTCTCTGGTTCTCTCTTTCTGTCACCATCTTCTTCCATCTCAGTCTCTAAAGATTTAAGTTGTATTCCATCTGAAGCCAGCCGAGCTGCTCTGCTCTACAGGGGCATGGAAATTAATTCCAACTCCCATCAGGAAAACAAGCTTTTGATGGTAATCAAGATAAATCCGGGCTGGGGCGGCGCTATCAGCGGAGCATCTTGATTGTTCACTGAGCACTTAGGAGCCAGGAGAGTGTTTGAAAATAGAGATGAGGCGCTCCCAAACTTCTTATCTTGTTTCTGTGAGAGAAGAGGAAGGAAGCATCCACCTGTGACGATGGTTGGGGATTACAGGCACTGAATCCTAATGGGACAAATTACACAGACGGGTGACAAGAAGGAATACTGATACTGCTGTACAAAATCAACTGTTAAGTTTGTTTATAGTTTGTTTTCGGTACTTACCAGAATGATAACATTTTCTTGTGTTGTTTGGTTCCTGGTTCCCAAATGCAACTAGAAGTACTTTGTTTTGATGGGCTGGTGTGCCATGGAAGTATTATGTACACTAACCGTGTTTGCATACGTTTGTTTAGCTAGTCCGAGTAAGACTTAGATATACTTGATACTAGGGCTGCCCCCAAATAGTCGATTAATCATTAGTCGACTAAGTCTTAATCGAGCAATTTTTTATTAGTCGACTAGTTAAAAAAAACAAATTATATAAAAAAATATATTCATAATCATAATGTATCATAAACGTGCGACGATTAGTCGACTAATCGCCTTAATTGACGACTATTTTAAAATCTTTAGTCGAGGGCAGCCCTACTTGATACTTGAGTTAATTTGATATTTAGTGTAGTTTGGTTTAAAAGTGCACAAAGTAAAGCGGACCTAATTAAAAACATGTATTTTAAGGTAGAGCGGCGGAGAGGCACTTAACTCTTTCGTATTGGGTAGAATTGTGGTGGTAATATGCTAACACGGAAATCAAGGTGGGAGAACTGTAACCATGTAACATGATGCAGAATGTGCCATGGATATGTCTGGAGATTCTGGCAGTAATCTTAGTAAACTGACAAAAACATCCGGAACATGTTTGGAGCAGATACTCAGGTTTTGGTCTGAACTATCAACAACAAGTTGATCTATACTTTCTGAAAAGGATGCATTTCAATGAGACCGCAGTGTTTTATTTCACTTCCTGCAATTGGGTAAAACACTGATAGAAATGTGTGTGTAGTTGTTGATACATTGCTGACTGAGGGAACTACGTTTGAATACAGATTTAAGAACTATCAGTTTTTGAGCATGTCATAAGCATGTTTTGTCTTGACTATATTACAACTATATTATAATAAAATAATATATTTATATTATTGAATTTTATATGATTATTATTATTAGTAGAAGTAGTTTATTTGCATTAATTATATTTTAATATTTTTGAGGCTAGTATTTGGCAGGAAATGCAAAATTCACCTGTAAACCCACACTGAACGACATACATGCACATTTAGCATTTACCTCACTGTATAAAAAAGTAAATGTGTTAATAATAATAATAAACAGGAATTATATTTGCTTGTTTCCAAAATACATTTTTTCACTCCTGTCTGGTGGGGGGTGGGGGGCTCATCTCACAATGTCGCTTGGGGCCCCAAGTTGGCCAGGGGCGGCCCTGAGCATGTGTATTCACTCTCTGTCCTAAACGGCTTGTTGAAGCTCCTAAAAAGTTACATTTATAAAAAAAGAAAGGGCACATTCTGAGAAAAGGCATATTGAGAGTTTGTGACTTTGCAGACCGTTTACATGCATAAACACCTTCATAACACACAAGGGGACGGGTAATAACCGGGAAAGCATGACATGGGACCTTTAAGGAGAACCAGAAACAGATAGACATTATTTAAGACACAACTATTCCAGGATTCCTACACATAAAGTTCAACACTGGGGTTAATTTGGTTGAAACAAATCGTACGTATATTTAACTCGACGTCTTTTTAACGTCTTTTGGATGATTATTTCAAATATATTCATTCATCATATATCCATTGCAATGTAAATACTGTTATATTTTACTATATATTTTTTCAATGTTTCTAGTTCTCTACCTGTGTTTTTAATTCTTGTTTTTATGCACCACGACATTAAGTCAAATTCCTCGTGTCTTTCGACTTTCAAATCTCTAAATAAATGCTTCCCGGGGTGTAACAAGCTTATCTGCTGTTGGCATGTTTGTCTCTTGCCACTCAAGTCGTCAATCCAGCTTGGCACAAACAGCTTTTGTCGCTTCATGTGTAGGATTTAGATTGATGAAGTGAAAGCTCTGTGTGCCGGTGTGGTTCTGTGGAGCACAGCCATTAACACCAGGCCTGTAAACAAAGGTCACATGGACTCACAAGTCACTCAGTTATTGGACAGAGGTTTGTTAACCTGTCATACTGCCTGCGTTGACATTTCAGCAGTCAAACTCAATCTGATTCCCTTCCTTGTAACTCAGGCTAAGTATTATTGACTTACAAGCACAGCTCCTGTGGATGTTTTACCAACTAAGAACACAGGAAGAAGCAGATTAAAATCAGCAGCAGTCAAGATTTCAGTTTACTTTGTTCTTTCAGGCTTTGCAAGAAGAAAGAGTGGATTGTTATCTGATGTCAACATGGCTTTTCTATCCCTCTGATTCATTGGATAAAAACATGAGCATAACCTGAAGTGCTATCTTAAAAGAGCAGTAAAGGAAAAGCCAATGAGAGTTTGTCTAAAGTTCCCTAAACCATTTTCAAGCCAAATGCTTAAAGTGGTCCTCTTTTGTACAGAAAGTTTTCAATCAGCTTAAAAACTCTTCCCAGCTAAATAAATGAGCATTCCCCATTTATATAGGAAATACCAAATGCAACCATGGCTTTCTATCATGTTGCTAATGAGCAGGTCCACTTGAGTTGAGGAAATAGGAAGACTGTCATTCCTTTCCACACACTAAGTAAAGCAGTAACGTTTTACAACTTGTGCTCCCTTGTCTTCCAAATGAAGTATGATTGCCTGCGAAACCATTAGAAACTGTGCGACATCTTTCAAAAAGCCCTTTTCTTGGTGATTTCATCAATTTTCAAACCAGGGTATCGACATGCATATTGTTCGTAAGTGGCAGAATGGATTTTCTACGTAAAAAAACATCTGGGTACTTTTTTCTGTGTAGAAAGTTGGCTCATGACTGATGGGAGTTTAAGGACTTCTCGTCTTAAAAACCCATTTCTCCGGCCGGCCTTTTCAGCCGTCTCCTCGGATAACCCCAACGAGCATCGCTGACATTCAATCATCCATCTTCTCCCCTCTGTACAACTGCAGTCCTCCTGCCTTTTCAATCTATAAAGAAGGCAGACAACGTACATCATTTTGCAGAATGTGAACATAATGTGTTGCAGTTTTTTGAAGAATGCACAAGGATCTTTTCAGAAGACAGTGTCCCAGTATTCATGTCAAACTCGAGACCAATGTTTTCAGCGCTGACTGTAATCTATTTCAACTCCCACCTCACAAACTATCACTTTCTCTTTTGTCTACAGTTGCTTGCGTTGCTCTTGGCCAGCCCAGGTGTTACCCAATGCTGTCGAACCCTGGTGCGAGTGTGCACAGAGGTAAGCTTTGACACTTTTGTTCATAATAATACATTTTATTTCTATAGCGTTTTTCTTGAACCCAAAGACATTTGGGAGGGAGGGTAACCAAAAAGAAACAAAGAAACAAAACAAAACAGAAAAGCAGTCAGGAGGAAGTTGGGGGGGGGGGGGGGCTTATGGATGCAGAGTTGAAGAGGTGGGTTTTGAGGCGGGACTGGAACAGGGTGAGGGACTCAGACTCACGGAGGTCTTGGAGGAGGGAGTTCCAGAGCTTCGGGGCTGCCACAGAGAAGGCTCTGTCCCCGAAGCTCCGGAGTTTGGCCTTGGGGATGGAAAGCAAACCGGCTGAGGTGGATCTGAGGGACCGGGGTGGTTGGTAGAGGATGAGGAGGTCAGTGAGGTAGGGGGGGGCAGATGGTGGAGGGCTTTGAAAGTGAGGACCAGGAGTTTGTAGAGGATGCAGTGTGAAACGGGGAGCCACTTCATGCATGCAAACTATCTTGGCTTTAGATTCCTTGCTTCTATGGATGCTGTTGAAGCCAGTTTCCTTTCATCATTATGGTTTGAATGTTTGGCTTAATAATATAAGGATTTAGAGTAAACTCTTAACTATTTGTTTTTGTGAGTCACACTACGGTTTACAAGATGTTAATTTAAGTCTTACTTATTTGCTATCAAATGTGCGCTGTCGGGTACGACGTGCATGTCTATATTCCTATATATGGCATGACAATGGTACACAGCTGAGTTTGTGATTAGACGGGAAGCAGTATAGTCTTTTGACCGTATTCTTTTTGTCCTATTTTGATACGGAGAACTTTTAGTTACTTTAAAGCGAGGAAGTTTGTCTTCATGTTTGTATGCCGCCTGGCTCAATGAATATATCTGATGTGATTCAACCCTAAAACGATCTCCGCAAAGTTTGTTTGGAAGCAAAGAGAGGCGCCCACAACCCCCGAGAGAGGAAAGTGGCTATTGAATGTAGAAACGGAATAAAATGCCATGACAGATGCACTGGAGCAAAACCAAGCAAAAACTCACTCTGAGCAGCAGAGCACCAAAGGCACTGTGTGGAAGTTAAGTTTTAGCCTTACTGTTTGATAAAACGAACTAGCTTACTAGCTTTTCGTTAGCTCTCATATGCATATTGCTACTGGCTATTACGCTGCATCGTAATCTGTTAAAGTGTCATTCTAACTGACAAGCATAAAAAATACATCTTGTATTCTACATAGAAAGTAAAGTTTGTCAGTTATGTCTTTAAACGTACCTGTTCGGTAATGAATAAATACATAGAATGCTATCCCAGCAAGACATGATTGGCTCTAAAAACATTCTGAGAATGTTACATTCATTGTTCTAGGAATGTTTTCAGCAGAACGTTCTTCTGAAAGGTAGGATAACGTTCTCTAAAAACATTCTTAAAATGTTTTTGATAACATTGTTAGAACATTATGTCCTACTGTTCTTAAAATGTTATATCTCTCACAGGCTCCGCCCTCTACTGGACTCTATCCTATCCTCTATGGGCACTACCTTATTAGGCAAGCATTCACCTACTGAGATTTCTATAGACGGGGCGGGCCTACCTGAATGCCCGCGCATCTCACTTCCGTATAAAAGGAGGCCTCGCCTCTCGCTCATCATCCTTTACTCGACAGCGAGCGGAGGTGATAGCCTAGCACTGAGTCCGAGAGAAAGGAAGAAAGAAACGAGTATTTTTTTAAATCGTGCCCTGGCTTAAATAGCGGGCGCCGATCCCCACCACCTCTGCTTCGAGTGTTTGGGGGACCAGGATATGGCCGAGGCGGTGCCATTCCTTCCGAGTCCGGCGTCCATGGAAGTCCACCGCCCAGGGCTGTACTCTCCCTGGATGATGATCATGGCGGCGGGGGTGTGGGCTACTCGCTCATTGCTAGAGATGCCCCCGCCTCACCAGGTCAGAGCGATTATTGGGCCGCAAGGCCGAATAATTAGCTTGGGCCTTGTCCCAGGCCCGGTTCCCCCGGGGACCGGTGCTCGGTGGCTTCACATGATATAGGGTCTACCCTACTTCATCACAGGCCGCCGCCGCTGCCTGCCGTGTGATGTCCCTGGGATATCACGCCGCATGGCATTTTCCAAAGAGGACTGTTGATCTCCTGGGAGCCCCCGTCTTTACGGAAGGGCTCTTTGGATCGATCTCCTTGCCCACGGAATAAGGAGTAAATGCAGCGTGGCTGCTTCTTGCACATCCCCAGCGGAAGAAACACTGTCCTACACTCCCCGCCCCTGCTGTAAACCCCAGTATAGGGAGCCAGCAGGTGGGCGTGTGCACGTGAGTGGACTAAACCGTGTGCTGTCAAAGCACTGTGCGGGTTCAAGAGACGCTATTGCCGGCGTGCTGTTGTCAGAAAACACACCTTGCCTGGTATAATAGCTCCGATTAATGCATTTCACCGTTGAATGGGAAATACAGCATTGAGAGTGGCCGCGATGCGTTCAGGGACCTCCGCAGGTGAACGGTGGTTTACGTTTGTAAACTCTAGTTCTGGAGTGAGGTGTGTGCGTGGGAAAAATGCATTCAGTAAAAACGATTGCATTTATCCCAGAGTAAGAGTCATCTCCCTCCACAATTCCACTTCTCCCCATAATGTCCGTTTCAAAGAGAAGGCATTGTGACGGCATACATACAAACACTAACAGGGGTTTCAGGGACGGGCAGTGATAGTGTGTCCGTTCTTCTCTATGTGTTAATCGATCCATATGACCATAGAGATATGTGCATAAACAACAAAGACACTTGGAGTATAATGTTCGAACAATGTTATCACCAAACATTTTAAGAATGTTTTTAGAGAACGTTATCCTACCTTTCAGAAGAACATTATAGGAACCAAAATAAAACTTGCAAACGTGCAATATCATGAATTATATGCTCGTATTTTTTTTTTAAAGGAAAATGTGGTGACATCAGTTTTTAAACATCCTTTTCAAACAAATGCTACAAGTTTGTTTTTTAAAGCGCACTACAAATAAATCTGACGTTGACCGTGTTAATATTTCGCATCACAAGAACATTTTATAAAAAAAGAATAACCTCCTGAAAACATTATCCAAATGTTGCTTTCAAAATGTTCTTCTTTGGTTATCATGTAACATTGAGGGAACGTTTTATAAAGAACATCGTTAATGTGTTACCCAACAACATCCAAAACACATCCTCAGAATGTTGCAGGCAAAACGTTCCACCCTTGTTAACATATCACATTAAAGCAGTGTTTCTCAAACTTTTTCATACCAAGGACCACTTAACCAATAAAAAAACACTCGCGGACCACCTAACTCCACAAATATCCAAAAACACATCGTTTTTTACAAATCGCCTGAAAATGGTACAAACAAGTGGCCACATGTGTGATGAAGGTGTTGCGCTGGGCTATATCAGGCAATCAAAAGTGAAACTTAAGCTCGCTCCATTGCGGAGATATTCCCGCGAGAGTGCGGAAAACTTAAATGTATTTATTTATTTCAAATGTGAAATTTTACCAATATACTCACGGACCACTAGGGTGCGCTCACGGACCACCAGTGGTCCGCGGACCACACTTTGAGAAGCACTGCATTAAAGGAACGTTTTATTAAAAAAAGTTCTGTCATCTCAGGCCTCAATAACATCCTCTGAATGTTGCAGTTAAAACGTCTTAGTTAACCTTAAACCTTATAGGAACAGTTGAAACAATAAACATCCTAAAAAGGTTCTTTGAACATCAGATTAAAACGTTTCTTTAAAACCTTATTAGAACCTGTAGGTAACGTTCGCCGCTAGCTGTGATATGTTTCAGAACAACAACGCTCTGATTTAAATGTAAAGTATAAACGATATACTCAAAAGTTTAAAAATATGTTGCTCACACTTTGCATTCAAAACAAAGTTGGCGTATCTCTGAATTGGCATACTGCCTAGGTCTGCTTTTAAACCACTGATTGGGAACTCTCCTGAATTCAAAGAGCACGCCGTTATTAAAGAAGCACGCGGTCAACTTTTGGCAGCCAGGATTGCAACATCGGCAAATTGGCCTGTAACTGACATACACAACGCTGTCACAGTTTCTCTCAGACAGGCTTTCTAATTGGCCTGAGCTGAGTGAATACTATGCAGGATCTAAATATGGACGCCACGCCAAGTCCGGATCGCTGTCATGGTTGGAGGCCAAATGTCAGATTCCACAAAATATCATATTTAGAGGCTCTATCGGAAGAAAAACACAATTCATAAGACACACGTTAAGTACATCTAAATAAGCAGGGAGTTATTTTTCAGAAAAGTCTACAGCAATTTAGTTTGAAAGTCAAATATTTAACCAGGTGGCAAGGTAATCACAAATTCCTGGAATTAATCAACAAACCAATCAAACCCCCACAGATGGAGTGTGTGCTTTGTTCTGTGGGGGAGTAATAATCTCGCTATTATCCAGGGGTTAAAGCGGGATTTGGGCAGCGAGGTGTGTGATTATCCAAAGCAAATTTGACGATACTAAAGAACATCATCAGCGTTTAGTTTGTTGGATCACGGCCACTTTACAACGCCTCCCAAGTCCTAAATGTAATAACATCATTATATACATGATACTCATCTGAACAGATAGGTCTGCAGAGATCTGTAGATGCAATGATCATTTTGAACAAGAGAATTGTGGGCTTAAGAAATGTTTTATTTCAATCATCTTCAAAGCACATAAAGTATTGATAAACTCTACACTCACATATCAAATATATTATCACAGACAGCAGTTCAAGTTTATTCAAAACGCTCTGGATAAATAGGCATCTAAGGTCAGTGGTTCAATTTCAAGTGTCCTTAAACCTCAAATTGTTAATGTAACGACAGGTTTAAAAGTAAACATGTTAATTTAAACTTAATGATAACAACATGGCTTGGGAGGAAGGAAGAAGTGTTGGTATTGACTAAAGAAAGATACAAATATCAACAGTTTTTATGAATGAACCTCGGCTAAAAAAGTTATCGTTTTCTTTGACTAATATATGGCTTGAATTCCAAGACATACTATCAACCAAAACTGGATAATTGACACTGGACTAAGACTAGATTAAATTGATAAACACAATAATAACTGAAATAAATAAAATACAACTACTAACAGCCATCGATACTTTGGTGTAGCCCCTGTTTGGCTCTCTGGTCATTGAGCGTGTAGACTGGTGAACAAAAGGCCACTCTGCAGCATATTGAAACTGGATCTGCACCATGTATACGATATACTCGTGTACTAAGGATACATCCCAACCCAGTCTCACGGCATTTCGTGTTATAGTCACAAAATTAATCTATTGATTCGTGTTCACCAACAAGATTGTTTTCATAGAACGATTTTAAAAGCAATGTATTTCTATTGGTAGTATGTTTCGTGCCTGCACCTCGTCTTTTTGTCCGGTCGGGTCTTGGAATACCGGAAGCGGTCATAAACGAAATGGGGCTCAGAGCCTCAGCATACTGAAATATGTTATTATTTGGTGCAGGCACGAAACATACTACCAATAGAAAGACATTGCTTCTAAAATCGTTCTGTGTCAGAATACTGAAATCTGTATTTTTTTAAATCTCTTTTTCCTTCTAATTTACATTGCTTTTAAAATCGTTCTGTGTGACACGAAAAAAATGGCAAAATGGTGTTGGTGAACACGAATCAATAGATTAGTTTCCTGACTGTAACACGAAATGCCGTGAGACTGGGTTGTACATCCAGGAACAATGACTGATGTTCCTGCTTTGGCTTTAACAGGATCGTTCCTGTCTCTTACTTCTTTGCAGACTTGTGGATTTTCCTCCTTATCCGCAGTATGTACCTCAACCATCCATCCGTTCTCTTTCAGCCAATTTACAGCTTTTCTTATCCCCCTCACTCTTCTCTGTTCAATTCTCTCAAACCACCTTTCTCCATCGCTGCATTGATCTCTACGCTAATTGTTTTTTAGGTCTCCTATGAATTTAAAGGCCCCTTAAGACCATCTCCCACACCTCAAATGTCTCCTCCTGTTTTCTGACTTCTTTCGTCTCCTCTATTTCCTATCCTTTGTAGTTTTGCCGTTCCCTCCCTACCGTCTTTCCCACCATAACTTTTGAAATGTATCCAACGACTCCTTGGCTAATGAAATGGGGGGAAAGCTGCTGAGAAAAAAGAGAATGAATATACGGAAAAATAGAAAGAGCTAGGCCAGTTTGAGCTTCTTAAGAAAGGAGAGTTGGATGTGCATCTTGGACGTTTTAAAGAGAAAATCAATGTAACAACACAGTATTGAGCTACATGTTTCAATGATACTTTTATTAAGCTATGTGTGTAGTGTAAGGGAAACTTCTGCAGCAATGGAGAGTCAGGACTCAGAGAGACACGAGGAGAGTTGGAGCTTTGATGTCAAACAATGATAGTTTATTGCAAGGATACGGCCGGAGAATTCATATCACAAGTCACAGCAGCAAAAGGTTCTGACTGCACGGTGGGTTGTCATGTCAATTCTGCCGCGCCTATCTCTCGATAGACCTTTTAACTAGTTTACAGAGAGTTAATGAGCATATTGGGGGAAGCGCAAACATCTGTGGAGCTACAGGAGATGTCTCTCACATCTGTGGAGCTTAGAAAGCCAGCATTCTCACAGTCGTAAACCCCCCTATCAGGCCATAAAACTGACCCTTAAGTGCTGGAGCACATTCCTTAAAGGAGATAACAGAATATTGGTTGGTTATTAACGTCAACAGGCAATAAGGTTAAATATCTAGGAGACAGAATTATTCCCTCACATGTACTTTGATCATATTGTGACCTTTTACTGACTGTACTAGACATGTTAACTCTTCACCAATTGATGGGTACCAAACTAAAGTCAGAAATGACTGCGAAAAAACACAACTTTGGCCTAAAGTGTTTTTTGTAGCCTTCCTATAAGTTAATTTTGTCATAGATGCATTAATAGAAAGGCAAGCACTTTTACTTTGCACACTATTTCACCAGATGAGATTAAAAAAAAACTCAAATCTGCATACATCTTTTTAAAATATCGACTTCCATCTTTAAAGGTATGATCACAGCACTTTTATTCGCTGACTTTGATGACTCACTAACAGTGTGTGAAACATGTAGCTCACTATAACAGTATTACAAAGATAAACCTAGTTTTAAGGAAAAAAGAATTGAAATTTGAGTTTTTAACTTATAGTTCATTAAAGTTTTAGACAATTGTAGGGATGTCCTTTTCCGACAATCCTCTAATAATAAAATGTCTGGTCCCAGTGTTCTTCATAGAGCCATAAAGATAAGACTTACAGGAATTGAAGTGTAGTAATTCATTTAAACTGAGTAATAAAATAGTTCTTGATCCACAACAGAAAGTTGTCTGTTGGCCGGAGGAGAAAGGAAGGATAGCTGTTGACTCTGCAGAGGAGCAGGAAAACGTAATCTGCTCAATGTGTGCATGAATGCAGGCGGAGGAACAGAGCGAGAGACTGGCAGGTTCTCTGCATTGCAATGCGTTTGAATCTTGGCAAAGTTCCTCCGGCAGCTGACGTGTCTGTAGGAAAAAAAAGCCTAAACTTTGTGAAGTGATGTAATAAATATGTCATAACAGATGCAATAGTTGAAAGCTTGCACTCCTGACCCTCTTATTTAAAGGCATAAACAGTTCACCAAATCACATTAACATTCATTTTGAACGCCTGGTTTTAATGTAATCAGCACATTTAAAAGCCATTATCAGATGTTGTCACTACCAGTCTAAATTACTCGCACGTATTTCAGGTGAAAGTGAAACTCATATTGGTAATGCTTTAAAATGGAAATAAACAACTTGTTGATAGGGTTGGGAAAAGTTCATTGTTTGGCACAAGATTAGTACGTTTGTTATGTTGTGGACAGCATTTTTCCAGATGAAAGTGATGTCTTTATATGACCAATCCCTCCTCTCAGACCTCCAGCCTGCTCAGACCCGGCGCCAGAACAAATCTACAGAGAGGGCACACAAAACCGTTATGTGCCGCGGCCCGATATTTTCTTTTGGGGGTGCTGTGGGGTAGCTTGACGTTTCATAGAGGTTGCTCAAACATTTATGGTTTCCCATTAATGTACCGGTCGCTACAGTTGAATTGTCTACTGCAACACTCCCCACACCCTCGACTGTTACAATGAAGGCTCGGTAATCAGCTCGGTAATATAGGTGTAAGCAGAGGTAAAGTGCTATTTTTTATAAGTGGGGGGTGGACCTAACCGCCTCTAGGGGGGTCCGGGGGGATGCTCCCCCGGGAAGATAATTTTTTTAATATTGAAGTTAAAAGCATCAATCTGGTGCACTTTGAGAGCAACATTGAGAGATCTATGGACACATCTCTCAACACCCATATGAAACAGAACTAACAGATTTACTTTTTTTTATGGATATTTTAAAAATCACTCCCCTTTAAAACTGTATTCTTGTTTTACTGTCATAGTATTTCATACCTGTTTTTCATGTATTACTCTTATATATATATATTACTATCTGACATCACATACATCGTAGCATTAAAGTTCACAGTAAATTTATAATAAAAAAAAATATATTTTTAAATGTTGTATTAATAATCAAAAAACGTGTTTATTGGGGGAGGGCCTGGCTCTCCCTGGCCCTCCCCCGGCGCCGGGTCTGAGCCTACTCATTGTATTATTACAAGTCACGTGGTTTTAGTATCTTTGACATTGTGACTGCGGGGGGCTGGGATTGAACCCACAACCTCCCAAGTAAAAGGAAGTTGTGGTACCTTTTTTTGGAGTGACTTTGGACTCATTATTTTTTCTTTCATTGGGATTATTCAGCCATATCAAGAACACTGCATTCTAAAGTTGGACATTGCCAGAGAATTACTCCAGTTATAATTTGTGTTTGTACTTTTGTTGGAGGTGTTACATGTGTTTAGGCTAATTAAACTGTCTTTGAGACGCCAGACTGACTCTGTCTAGGTTTTAGTTTGGGGGGGAACTTTATTATTTAGAGGACACACTTAATGTATCAGTCACTCTCTTTGCCTGGTTAAATGACCACAGCAGCTCCTGAACTTTTTCAATGGTAACGAGGCTTAAAATATAAGCCGATTGTTACATAACACAGTCGTCACAGTTGCTCATGATTGCTACTATTACACGACACATCATCCTGTTTGAATCGTATTGGCAATCAAATCATATGAATAGATGATAACGGCTTTAACAACCTTCTAGTAGGTGTAGCATGTTCCCTCTAACACATATCTATGATAACCAGTAGGGTTGAAAAATCCCGGGAATTTTCAAAGATGGGAATTAACGGGAATAAATTGGGAATTTTCTAAATTGAAGGTTGGCTCTTCATAGGGAACTTACATATAGTTGGGGAAAATACATTTTAGCATAATATTGACTAAAACGAACAGATGCCATTCAAGTACACTTGAATATCCATGCCATAGCACACTGCTTACTGCATGGCTATTGAGACCACACCCCCTACAGGCACTGTGCATCGATCAGAGTGTGATGTTGATGAGGCCCAGGAAGAGCCCGTTGACTGAAAGGGTTTAGCAAAAATGCAGAGGATTGCTTGAGGGAAGATTTGCATGTGTAATGGGACTGTTTGGAGGGAGAGGGGCTCTTTTCATTTCACATTTTGAAGGGGACTTTGTGGGGATTAAGGATGGGGGGTGCATTTTTGTTCATTATTTTATGAGTGGGGTTAGGGGGGATGAGTAATATTTATCTCAACATTCCTGTTTTCGTTCTTCAATGAAACAAATAATTGTTAAATAAAATAATTAAAACTTGTTCTGTTCTACTTAAAAACATTTTTATTTTTAATCTGTTGAAATGTCATGTTTTTTGTTTAATTTTGCTTCAAATATTTCCAAAATTCCCCAGCTTAACTTCCCATGGAAACTCTCCGGAAATGTTCCCGCCCCTTTGCAACCCTAATAACCAGTGATAACGGCCATTCAATCAGGGGATTACATCCGAAACTGGTGTCCATTTTTGTGTTATTTGGGAATAGCGGATGTAAATACTGTATGCCCAAATGAGATGGACAGCAACCCCCAGAGCACATATCAAAGAAGGGACAATGTAATAGTTATTTATGCTGTATAATTGACCGCATGTCATGGAGTGTAATAAGGTATCCGTAGACCTTTCTATGACAGCCATGGTACATACACGCAAACTTCTCGATGCAGGCTTCAACACATACTACTCAGTATCACTCCGCGCCACATCAGTAGCATCCTGATAGTATATGTGCGCGACACTATATACTACAGACAAGATGACAACCAAATACCTGTCTGCTGTGGTTAGTGGAGGATCAGTGGAGGGAGGGATGGACTCTGAGGAGGAAGAGAGGACAGCAAGAGACGACTTGATGCGTAGCTCCGGGAATCAAAGCAAATCAGGGGAGGAAGTGAGATGTGACGGGCTTTTCAAACTTTCAGGGAAATGGAAAAAGGGGATTGAGAGAGATGGGAAAAACTGATGAGAGGGAAGAAATAAGAAGTTAAAAAGCTGACGGACTCTGGGCCTCATTAAAAGACTGGACAGAGGGATGACATTAAACTCTGCAAAACATAAAGTATGGCAATATTATTAAAGCACACAGTTGAAATTCAATGAAACAAAGACAACATATTAATGAGCCTGATCGATTAGTAATTTATTCACACCTATGTGAAACTGTAAATGGATTGTGGGGAGAGCTTCATGGCAGTCTCTGCAAACTCAAAGAAATAGTCATTTGCCAAAATTCATCTTTAGAAAGGGAAGAACTGGCGAAGACTTCAGCTGTGAAGATATATTGGAGAAGTACATTTTTAACAACGAAGCTCTACTTTGATTCAATTAATTAAACATCGTCAAATAAAAAGCCAAGTTGTAGAAAATGACTTAACACAAAATGGTTTTAGCCAGTTTTTACATTAAAGCATTAAGTACTTTGCTTCCAATTACTGAATTTGCTCTCCAAGACTATAAAAGCCACTAAAATAAAATCCTCATCAGCTAAATATGATTTCATTTTCTAACTGTCCATTAGAGAGACTGTCCGGGAAGCAGAAGTCACAAATTCAACTCCTGCAAAAGACCATAATATTCTTGATGAGCAGATACCGTAAACAAAGGGAGACTTGTATGTTTTTTTGTAAGCCAACCTCAGCTCCCTCAATATAAATGGGATTTTTCCATACTGCAGAACAATCTAGATATTTGGCAAATTTAAACATTTATGATACTTACACATTTCGTTCAGCAGGATAATCTCCACATATTAACACGACTTGGAGGATGGATGCATCGCTTTAAGGTTTAAATGCATCACAATATTCAAGTTAGCACCTCCCTAGTTCCCTCCACCAAAAGCCAATGGGATTTTTCCATTGTAATTTTAAATATTGCAGAAAATAATCTCTGTGTCAAACAAACAAACTTCACGTCACCACCGCTAAGCTAAAGGCGGCTAATGTTGGGCTATAAAGGAACTACAGCACGGTCACATGACTTCACGTCACCACCGCTAAGCTAAAGGAGGCTAATGTTGGGCTCTAAAGGAACTACAGCACGGTCACATGACTTCACCACCGCTAAGCTAAAGGAGGCTAATGTTGGGCTATAAAGGACGTTTAGTCGTCTCATTTAGACACTTGTTAACAACCGGTATTTTTAAATTCACCATTGGGGTATTTACTGAAGCATTTGATGTAGTAGAACAGGGGTGTCAAACTCAAGGCCCGGGGGCCAAATCCGGCCCGCGACCTAATTTTATGTGGCCCGCAAGAGCTTGCAAAGAATATAATATAAATTACAATTGGTGTAATTGTTGAATATTTACTTTCAATTATTTGCCCTAGACTTCTGCTTTCAGACGTAGTTATTTAGGAAGATATTACCAGAACTGATAATAATCCAATGCAGGGCCAACAATGTAATACATTATTTAATATATATTATATATCTACATATGTATATTTTATATATAATTAAAATTACAACCGGCCCTTTGAGTGCAACCATAATGCTGATGTGGCCCGGGATGAAATTGAGTTTTACACCCCTGTAGTAGAAGAACAATCTCTTCAGCTTGTGTAGACAGTATTTCAGGCTAACAAAAAAAAAAAAAAAAAAAAACATTGACTTAAAGCACGAAATTAATCAATTGATTCGTGTTCACCAACACGATTTCACCATTTGTTTCGTGTCACACAGAACGATTTTTAAAAGCAACGTAAATAATAGCAAATTTGAAGGAAAAACAGATTACAAAAAATACAGATTTCAGTATTCTGACACAGAACGATTTTAGAAGCAATGTATTTCTATTGGTGATACGTTTCGTGACTGCAGCAAATAATAACAAATTAGAAGGAAAAAAAGATGTATTCTGAGGCTCTGAGCCCCATTTATCGCGGATCACAAAACAACTCAGACATTATACAATTTAAAATAAAAGGGATAGGGTTAGGCTTAGGGTAAGATATTGAGTAAGACAATGTTTTTATGAACCACACAGCTTCCGGTTTTCCAAGACCTGACCGGACAAAAAGACGTGATAAAGGCACGAAACATACCAATAGAAATACATTGCTTTTAAAATCGTTCTGTGTGACACAAATCAATAGATTAAATTAATTTCATGACTATAACACGAGATGCCGTGAGACTGGGTTGCTTAAAGACAAGCAAACAGGAAGTGGTAAAATGCTGACTAATTTTGGGGTTATTTGGACTCATTCCTCTACAAACTCGCACTTAAGTGAGCACACCTGGATCACATCGGTATACCAGCTGCTACAACCTGCTGAGGTGTATCAGCTGGAGAAGGAGGGTGAAAAAGCAGGGAGAGATAGATATTGAGGGGGAGGACGGTCTGTACTGTCCTCCTTCTCATTGTTGGGGAAGATTTATACAGTCCATAGTGTGTAACGTCGAGGAGAGGAGAGGAGGAAGGTCAGCCGGAGATCAGAGGGAGAAGATGAAGGAGATGCAACGAAAAGAGAGGAGACACAGTGGAGGAAAAGTCCAGAAGGAGCCGAGCCGTGACAGATTTGTGGCTGTGATGAGGCGTGAAGAAGAGGAGGGAGGGAGGAAGAGGCTGAGCATGACTTATAAGAGATGGAGAACAAACGTGAGGGACACAGAGAGCGAGGCGGAGGGGATAAAGGGATGAGAGGAGCGAAGGGGATTGAGGAGAGTCAAAAGCTGCTGAAAAGTGTTGCAAAGTTATGTAACGCCACCCTCTCCTATCAGGGAGGTTGTTGAAAACGCAGCAAATTGTCCAAATTAACTGTGTGAACACCAACCGCTGGGAGGAACTACTTTATTATTTAAGGCTCATGTTGCGCAGAAGTTTCTTCATGCATCACTTCAGGGAGAACAACACTGCTTGTAGGAAATGTAGAAATTAAGGAACTGGTACAGCAGATACAACATATTTCATCAGATTAAATGTTCGAGTAAAACAATTTATTCTCAATCAACCACAATATGTCTGAGTTCATGCAGAAACACCAGCGCAGATACAGACATATACTGTACATGGTCAGTTGAATGAAAGCTTAAAGGGGACCTATCATGCCGAATGCACTTTTTGATGTCTTTTATACATAGATATGTGTCCCCGGTCAGGGAACTCACAAAGTGTCAGAAAATAAAACCCTCTCTCTTTTCCTCCGTACCCACATCTCTAAAAACGGGGGGAACAACGGAGCTGATCCAGATTTGCGTCCGATATGACGTAATATCTGAAATGTGGGCTGGCTTTACACCCACGGCCCTATCCGAAACGTTGCTATCCGAAACGATGCCTGACGTGTTTTGGACGTAATATGGTCTTTGTTTACATTAGCATCGCTAACACTCAGAGCTAACCTGTACTGGAGAGAGTATGTGTAAAGAAACAGGAAATAAAAAAAGAGTTTGAGCTCCATACTGTTTCATAAATAATCCTTGATGTGGTTTTGAACATGATGGCTTTTAATCACGGCAGCATGAGCAGGCATAAGCTCCGCCCTCTCTTTTGTTTTGCTTTATACCCAGAATTAGCACTTATCAGTAACATGGTTGAAAAAGAGGGGTATGAGGCTAGTTTGGTATTTTGAGCAAAACACTTCATAGACATGTTTTGTATATATTTGTATACATCTGAGACCTATGGTATTGCCTAAAAATAGCATGATTGGTGACCTTTAACATATCAAATCAAGTTATCATGCCCTAACACAGTGAGGCTGCGGGCATATTGAAGCCTAAGAGAGACATTTTCATTATCATAGTGACTCCTGAGTGCAGAAGAAAGCCAGCACCAGGCTTTTAGTCAAATACTCTTTTTGCTTGGGAAGGTTCCTAACGGAGCGAAATGATCAGGAAATATTCAAGTGGCAGACATGATAAGGGTTGTAGATGATAGGAGAGGAGCTTCAATGCTTCCCTGGTTCTCGTTTTTCTAAGAATATTGCTATCCCACAATTCCTTGCTGCCACAATTGGGGCATTCAAGGAAAATATGATTGTGACCTACAAACACAGATCTTGCAGGTTACAGTAAGTACAATAAGCGTTTTCCATCTTATGACATTACTTGCCAAATGTGCTTTTATGTTTTAACTCACAACAATATGTTAAACCCGAAGAGACACTATGAACTTTATGGTGAAATTATCAAATAAAGTCATGGTTTGGATTTCATGTAAAGCGTATTTGGGCATTAGGAAAAGCACTATATAAATCATATGTATTATCATGTTGTTTACTTGGTGTTTCTTAAGCTATTTAATTCATCGGATTCTCTCAGTTGTCTTTTCCTAAATTCATGAATTGTCCATCACATAATCTAACCCCGTAACATTGTTCAACAAGGGTTAGGAAAAGACATAGGATATGTTCTGATTGAATCGATTGCAGCTTGGGTTCCAGGAGACTCTTTCAATAGGCGCGTTCACACAAAGTACTTTTCCCAGGAACTTTTATTTCCTGGAACTATCTAGTAAATCGCGTTCACACCGGAATAAGTCCCTGAGGGAGCCTCTGACGTCACTTATTCTTCTTCTTCTGCTTTGGGTTTACTGGCAGGCTGCAAACAACTTCAGTAGGGGCTCCCAGCAGCTTCTACTGAAGCCTTCTGAGTAAATCGCCAGAATGCCGACACCTCCTCATCACTCCACCGCTCCCATGTTTTTTTTTTTGTGTTGCCATAAGTTAGTCTCTCTCCGTTGGTGCGTGGGGCTAATGCTAATAATGCTACTGAAGCCTTCCGAGTAAATCGCCAGAAGCGCTGACACCTGCAGCTTGGGTTCCAGGAGACTCTTTCAATAGGCGCTTTCACACAAAGTACTTTTCCCAGGAACTTTTATTTCCTGGAACTATCTAGTAAATCGCGTTCACACCGGAATAAGTCCCTGAGGGAGCCTCTGACGTCACTTCATCTTCTGCTTTGGGTTTACTGGCAGGCCGCAAACAACTTCACGGCGTATACTGCCACCCGAAGTCCCCGGAGTTGGGGAGTAAATTGCCAGAAGCGCCGACACCTCCTCATCACTCCACTCCTGCTCTCTAGCAGGGACTAAAAAGGGGTGAAAAGGTTCACAAAAAAAAGTTCCAGTTCCAGATCTTTTTGGTGTGAACGCAAAATCCCAGGAACTATCGGAACTATTCCTGGGAAAAGTACTCCGGTGTGAAAGCGCCTATTGGGTCACAAAGCAGCTGTTTTTGAGGCTACATCTTAATACATCAGCAGTTGCTTTGAAATGCAGAATTTAAAGAGATTCTCCCCACCAGTGATAGTGTCTGCCACCCTCCTTGTTATATTATTTTGTCTGTAGTAATATATCAAACCCCTCATTATTTGGATCATTATTTTAAATTCATCAAACACGGTTCATTTGAATTACCCTGTGGTCCGCCCACACAGATGTTTTCACTTCTGGCTAATTACTCGTCTGGACTCTGTAGGCGTGTACATACTGAAATGATTGACACCAGCCTCACTTTCCTTACAATTACTGCTCGTTTGACTAATATAGCTATTTCACAGAAGACATACACCCTTTAGTAGGTCAACAAATACATTTGAAAGTGTTGCATTAGGAAAGCACTCATGTGGAGAGAGCACAGATGTTGATAATAAATGAATGACAGCCACATTCATATTTATTAGTCTGGTTTTGTGCTCACTGTCACACCGTCATGGCCACTTGACTAGAATGGTACCATCGTTAATATTGTTGGTACCACCTGTGATTTTTACTAGGACAAGGCAAACAGCCAATAGTGCGTGATTACTCTCTTATGGCTTTCTGTGGATTGTTAAGTTGGTTAGTTAGACATCTTTTCATGCACTTGCGAAGGCTGTTTTTTCAAGATATAGGTGGTTTGGAAGCCTGATGACTTATTTACTTTGGAAACATAAAGAAAGATCCATTGATGGAGGTTATTATTCAGCAAAGCTGGGTTATAAACCATTGGCCTCCATTAGCAGTTTATCCAGTTCCTTGAATAACAGTTATACAACTCTTTTGTAAAAATGGTTTGCAGTTGGTTAGTAGTGTCTCAGATCTTAGTTGAACTTTTAATCACAGAACATATTTCTTCTGAACATGGCATTACCCTTTGAATATTAAAAGTAGTTTCTGATTGAGTGTGGTAATGCTTTATAGTTAAAGGTCCCATGTCATGCTTCTCTGGTTATTACCCGTCCCCTTGTGTTATGTAGCTTTTTCTGCATGTAAACGGTCTGCAGAGTCACAAACCCTCAAAGTACACCGAGTAAAACTCTAACACAGAGAAGACCTGTCTGCTGCCCCAGAACGCCTCGTTGGAGATTCGTCACTGATACGTCATTGTCCAATGTTTCCTCCGGGTACGGCTTAACGTCATGCGGTACCCGGAACTGTATGAGAAACCAATGTGAGTTTGGAAAAATGCACAATATAAATCTGTCAGGGTTGAGAGAGGCAAGCAGGACCCAAATGCAGATTAACAGAAAATACCTTTATTTCAAAGTTTAAAGACAGAACTCTTCCCAGTGAACACAGTCCAACTACAACAAGGAACTAACAAAGACTAACAGAAAACACAGACCCTAAATGCACACATGACTAATCAAACAAACAAGAGACAGGTGAGGAGGGAGGAGAAAACACAGGGGCACCAGGTGAACACAATCGGGTAATCAGGGAGGGAAAACAGACAGAAAGCAACAGGCAAAACAGGAGGTGAACACTTTTACAAAATAAAACAGGAAGCCAAAGACAGAAAAAGACAAGACACAACACAGACAGATCGTGACAAAATCTATTCTAGTAGACCTCAACAATGGAGTTATGATCAGTGGAAATGGCCATGTCATGGGCCCTTTAATAGAGCTCTGTTGAACAGGCTGTCAGCCGGCTGGCCTCCAACTGGGAGGGGGAAACCAAGATCTGTAAGAAGATCAAATCAAGCATTAGTACTCAAACATTTTGAGGGTATGAAGGCTCTCTAACTGTAATGTAATACTTTTGAATATAATACCACCAGTCTTAACAATTCAGTCTTGGCCTAAATGATTACAAGTTATCATCCATAAAGAATCACAGTTGCATTTTGAAAGCTGAAGATTGGTAACTCTTTTAAAATGGTATCATGAGCCCAATAATCATAATCAAATAATGCAATCTCAACAACAAGCACCACTCCACTCCAATTAATCAGGTACCATAACAAATGGCAAATATGCACGAATACAGCTGAGGCAAGTCCAGGAAAAAAACAACACATCTGAGCTGGGAATCCCACTTTAATCCAAGTGGTGCTCATGAGGCACGACGAGCCATCACACTTTGAAAATAAACACATGGTGAGAGCATTGCAACCATTTTAATCAGACCCTGAGACGCAATAACAACCCATTTACAAAGCACTGAGGGAGCTGAGTACTTCACATGACAACTGTGGACATCAGAGTGAGTAACGTGATGTTTTGATCTGTTTCTAGTTACGTTGTAAGAACACATGATGTTTTTCCAATGGCCTGCTTGTAATTCATCATAAGTGATGTAAATTATGCAGGCTGTGTGTGTGTATGGGGGGTAGGGATGTGCCAACACGTGACTGCAGCTGTAAGTGAAACATTGTAAGCTGCTTCTCTGTGGGGGGTTCTTGAAGTATTGTCTCCACTTCCAAGCTCTATATCTCTCCCGGTGCATGCATATTTTACTCTCCAACATACAACACGGTGTGCGCATGTCTTCCTGATATCTATGTATGTATTCCAATGCATGACACCGCTGCCTAATATTCATCTCATGCGCTGATGTGGTTGCCACGGTGAGCCTTTGTTATTCTTCTTATCTCTCGTCTATATGAGTCGTTCATCTGGAGAGGACGTGAGGCAGGAAATGCCCGCCCCCTCTTCTCACCAAGAGCCTCTCGGTAGCTCATTTACACCTTCATCTATAATACAAACGAGATATGACCTTTTCTCACTGCATGCGTCAACCATCACGTGTCAGATTGTTTCTACAAGAACTGTTAGGAAAGTTCCATCTTTTCTGCTGGTTTACGGAATTTGAGGCCATAAGAGGAGACACCACAAGGACAACAATAAGGATGATAGCAGCCTCAGATCTGATGGATTAGGATGAAATTCCAGGATTAGAAAGCATTAAAATGTTCTGAATATGAAGCAGCAGTCAGTGCAGGTTGTCTTACACCATCAATATCAAATTACAGCAGGCGCGGGATTGGTTTTCTATTATGAGCTTCTATAAAGAAATGAGAAGACTTTCACAAGCAAGGAATCACATTATGTCTTGTGTTGGCACTAAAAGAAAACATTGGGATTTGATGATGTTCTTTAAAGAAGTTACATGATGTGTATTCCAGACATTATAATCTTTCAATGATTTGGTTCAGGATATTTTATTGAAGTTGACAAAATATAATTTAAAGTGGCACTTTTATTCTCATTTTCAGGTGTATATCAGTATGTATGTAGTGTAGTGTCTCTACTTTAAAGAGTCCTCTCCTGTTGATGTTCAGGTGTTTATCAGTATGTAGTGTCTTTACTTTAAAGAGTCCTTTCCTGCTGATGTTCAGGTGTATATCAGTATGTAGTGTCTCTACTTTAAAGAGTCCTTTCCTGCTGATGTTCAGGTGTATATCAGTATGTAGTGTCTCTACTTTAAAGAGTCCTCTCTTGCTGATGTTCAGGTGTATATCAGTATGTAGTGTCTCTACTTTAAAGAGTCCTCTCCTGTTGATGTTCAGGTGTTTATCAGTATGTAGTGTCTCTACTTTAAAGAGTCCTTTCCTGCTGATGTTCAGGTGTATATCAGTATGTAGTGTCTCTACTTTAAAGAGTCCTCTCTTGCTGATGTTCAGGTGTATATCAGTATGTAGTGTCTCTACTTTAAAGAGTCCTCTCCTGTTGATGTTCAGGTGTTTATCAGTATGTAGTGTCTCTACTTTAAAGAGTCCTCTCCTGTTGATGTTCAGGTGTTTATCAGTATGTAGTGTCTCTACTTTAAAGAGTCCTCTCCTGTTGATGTTCAGGTGTATATCAGTATGTAGTGTCTCTACTTTAAAGAGTCCTCTCCTGTTGATGTTCAGGTGTATATCATTATGTAGTGTCTCTACTTTAAAGAGTCCTCTCCTGTTGATGTTCAGGTGTTTATCAGTATGTAGTGTCTCTACTTTAAAGAGTCCTCTCCTGTTGATGTTCAGGTGTATATCAGTATGTAGTGTCTCTACTTTAAAGAGTCCTCTCCTGTTGATGTTCAGGTGTTTATCAGTATGTAGTGTCTCTACTTTAAAGAGTCCTCTCCTGTTGATGTTCAGGTGTTTATCAGTATGTAGTGTCTCTACTTTAAAGAGTCCTCTCCTGTTGATGTTCAGGTGTATATCAGTATGTAGTGTCTCTACTTTAAAGAGTCCTCTCCTGTTGATGTTCAGGTGTATATCATTATGTAGTGTCTCTACTTTAAAGAGTCCTCTCCTGTTGATGTTCAGGTGTTTATCAGTATGTAGTGTCTCTACTTTAAAGAGTCCTCTCCTGTTGATGTTCAGGTGTATATCAGTATGTAGTGTCTCTACTTTAAAGAGTCCTCTCCTGCTGATGTTCAGGTGTATATCAGTATGTAGTGTCTCTACTTTAAAGAGTCCTCTCCTGCTGATGTTCAGGTGTATATCAGTATGTAGTGTCTCTACTTTAAAGAGTCCTCTCTTGCTGATGTTCAGGTGTATATCAGTATGTAGTGTCTCTACTTTAAAGAGTCCTTTCCTGCTGATGTTCAGGTGTATATCAGTATGTAGTGTCTCTACTTTAAAGAGTCCTCTCTTGCTGATGTTCAGGTGTATATCAGTATGTAGTGTCTCTACTTTAAAGAGTCCTCTCCTGTTGATGTTCAGGTGTTTATCAGTATGTAGTGTCTCTACTTTAAAGAGTCCTTTCCTGCTGATGTTCAGGTGTATATCAGTATGTAGTGTCTCTACTTTAAAGAGTCCTCTCTTGCTGATGTTCAGGTGTATATCAGTATGTAGTGTCTCTACTTTAAAGAGTCCTCTCCTGTTGATGTTCAGGTGTTTATCAGTATGTAGTGTCTCTACTTTAAAGAGTCCTCTCCTGTTGATGTTCAGGTGTTTATCAGTATGTAGTGTCTCTACTTTAAAGAGTCCTCTCCTGTTGATGTTCAGGTGTTTATCAGTATGTAGTGTCTCTACTTTAAAGAGTCCTCTCTTGCTGATGTTCAGGTGTATTTCAGTATGTAGTGTCTCTACTTTAAAGAGTCCTTTCCTGCTGATGTTCAGGTGTATATCAGTATGTAGTGTCTCTACTTTAAAGAGTCCTCTCTTGCTGATGTTCAGGTGTATATCAGTATGTAGTGTCTCTACTTTAAAGAGTCCTCTCCTGTTGATGTTCAGGTGTTTATCAGTATGTAGTGTCTCTACTTTAAAGAGTCCTTTCCTGCTGATGTTCAGGTGTATATCAGTATGTAGTGTCTCTACTTTAAAGAGTCCTCTCTTGCTGATGTTCAGGTGTATATCAGTATGTAGTGTCTCTACTTTAAAGAGTCCTCTCCTGTTGATGTTCAGGTGTTTATCAGTATGTAGTGTCTCTACTTTAAAGAGTCCTCTCCTGTTGATGTTCAGGTGTTTATCAGTATGTAGTGTCTCTACTTTAAAGAGTCCTCTCCTGTTGATGTTCAGGTGTTTATCAGTATGTAGTGTCTCTACTTTAAAGAGTCCTCTCTTGCTGATGTTCAGGTGTATATCAGTATGTAGTGTCTCTACTTTAAAGAGTCCTTTCCTGCTGATGTTCAGGTGTATATCAGTATGTAGTGTCTCTACTTTAAAGAGTCCTCTCTTGCTGATGTTCAGGTGTATATCAGTATGTAGTGTCTCTACTTTAAAGAGTCATCTCCTGTTGATGTTCAGGTGTTTATCAGTATGTAGTGTCTCTACTTTAAAGAGTCCTTTCCTGCTGATGTTCAGGTGTATATCAGTATGTAGTGTCTCTACTTTAAAGAGTCCTCTCTTGCTGATGTTCAGGTGTATATCAGTATGTAGTGTCTCTACTTTAAAGAGTCCTCTCCTGTTGATGTTCAGGTGTTTATCAGTATGTAGTGTCTCTACTTTAAAGAGTCCTCTCCTGTTGATGTTCAGGTGTATATCAGTATGTAGTGTCTCTACTTTAAAGAGTCCTCTCCTGTTGATGTTCAGGTGTATATCAGTATGTAGTGTCTCTACTTTAAAGAGTCCTCTCTTGCTGATGTTCAGGTGTATATCAGTATGTAGTGTCTCTACTTTAAAGAGTCCTCTCCTGTTGATGTTCAGGTGTTTATCAGTATGTAGTGTCTCTACTTTAAAGAGTCCTCTCCTGTTGATGTTCAGGTGTTTATCAGTATGTAGTGTCTCTACTTTAAAGAGTCCTCTCCTGTTGATGTTCAGGTGTTTATCAGTATGTAGTGTCTCTACTTTAAAGAGTCCTCTCTTGCTGATGTTCAGGTGTATATCAGTATGTAGTGTCTCTACTTTAAAGAGTCCTCTCCTGTTGATGTTCAGGTGTTTATCAGTATGTAGTGTCTCTACTTTAAAGAGTCCTCTCCTGTTGATGTTCAGGTGTTTATCAGTATGTAGTGTCTCTACTTTAAAGAGTCCTCTCCTGTTGATGTTCAGGTGTTTATCAGTATGTAGTGTCTCTACTTTAAAGAGTCCTCTCTTGCTGATGTTCAGGTGTATATCAGTATGTAGTGTCTCTACTTTAAAGAGTCCTTTCCTGCTGATGTTCAGGTGTATATCAGTATGTAGTGTCTCTACTTTAAAGAGTCCTCTCTTGCTGATGTTCAGGTGTATATCAGTATGTAGTGTCTCTACTTTAAAGAGTCATCTCCTGTTGATGTTCAGGTGTTTATCAGTATGTAGTGTCTCTACTTTAAAGAGTCCTTTCCTGCTGATGTTCAGGTGTATATCAGTATGTAGTGTCTCTACTTTAAAGAGTCCTCTCTTGCTGATGTTCAGGTGTATATCAGTATGTAGTGTCTCTACTTTAAAGAGTCCTCTCCTGTTGATGTTCAGGTGTTTATCAGTATGTAGTGTCTCTACTTTAAAGAGTCCTCTCCTGTTGATGTTCAGGTGTATATCAGTATGTAGTGTCTCTACTTTAAAGAGTCCTCTCCTGTTGATGTTCAGGTGTATATCAGTATGTAGTGTCTCTACTTTAAAGAGTCCTCTCTTGCTGATGTTCAGGTGTATATCAGTATGTAGTGTCTCTACTTTAAAGAGTCCTCTCCTGTTGATGTTCAGGTGTTTATCAGTATGTAGTGTCTCTACTTTAAAGAGTCCTCTCCTGTTGATGTTCAGGTGTTTATCAGTATGTAGTGTCTCTACTTTAAAGAGTCCTCTCCTGTTGATGTTCAGGTGTTTATCAGTATGTAGTGTCTCTACTTTAAAGAGTCCTCTCTTGCTGATGTTCAGGTGTATATCAGTATGTAGTGTCTCTACTTTAAAGAGTCCTTTCCTGCTGATGTTCAGGTGTATATCAGTATGTAGTGTCTCTACTTTAAAGAGTCCTCTCTTGCTGATGTTCAGGTGTATATCAGTATGTTGTGTCTCTACTTTAAAGAGTCCTCTCCTGTTGATGTTCAGGTGTTTATCAGTATGTAGTGTCTCTACTTTAAAGAGTCCTTTCCTGCTGATGTTCAGGTGTATATCAGTATGTAGTGTCTCTACTTTAAAGAGTCCTCTCTTGCTGATGTTCAGGTGTATATCAGTATGTAGTGTCTCTACTTTAAAGAGTCCTCTCCTGTTGATGTTCAGGTGTTTATCAGTATGTAGTGTCTCTACTTTAAAGAGTCCTCTCCTGTTGATGTTCAGGTGTTTATCAGTATGTAGTGTCTCTACTTTAAAGAGTCCTCTCCTGTTGATGTTCAGGTGTTTATCAGTATGTAGTGTCTCTACTTTAAAGAGTCCTCTCCTGTTGATGTTCAGGTGTTTATCAGTATGTAGTGTCTCTACTTTAAAGAGTCCTCTCTTGCTGATGTTCAGGTGTATATCAGTATGTAGTGTCTCTACTTTAAAGAGTCCTTTCCTGCTGATGTTCAGGTGTATATCAGTATGTAGTGTCTCTACTTTAAAGAGTCCTCTCCTGCTGATGTCAGATGTATATCAGTATTTAGTGTCTCTACTTTAAAGAGTCCTCTCCTGTTGATGTTCAGGTGTTTATCAGTATGTAGTGTCTCTGTCTGAAGCCAGAGCCTAGTCTGCTCTGATTGGTTAGCTGGCCGGCTCTGTTGTGATTGGTCAACAGCTAAGATATGTCCCGCCCCTTATCAATGTTTTGGCGCTCTAGCCAATTTCCTTAATCCTTCATACAGTATGTGATGACCTTAGGCTTAGTTGGCAACAAAGCTGATCCGGTGTCAATCCAAATATGTATTTTTTGTACTCATTATTTTATGTTTTGCTTTGTTGAAGTGACAGTGTTGACACACCCAGACAGTTTATTTTAAAACAGAATCAGAAGTTTGTCAGTACAGTATTTATCCACCATTAGCTCGTTATCCCTCCTTCTCAGTATGTGTTGTGCCGGTCCTTGTGTTTGGAGGAGTTTTGGTGACGCCAGCAAAGCAGGGGCATTGTGGGAGAGGTACGAGATTAATGCAGTCAGCAAAATGAGAAAGGAGTGAGAGGGAAAGAGAGGGGGGGCACAGAGAGAAGGAAACTTGGCAGGGGCTTAAGTGAATGCATCAGTAACCAGAGGGGGATGCAGTATTATTGATTAGCCTATTACAACATCAATCAACCATACTGCTAATTTACTAATGACACCTTTTACTATTGGACAACAGTCTGACAGGGGGGGGGGGAGGACTGCTGTCAGATAAAGACACTTTTCTGATGAAGCATTGACGGATGTAGAGAGGACAGGATAAGAGAGGGTCAGCTGATTATAGTAAAAACATGTTCAGTGATGTGTGGCTGGACTCCGTTATTGACATTGGACTGAAAACATCAGTCACTGCTGCTAGATTTGAGTAGTTATCGACCACTCACAGAACATGGTCGATTAGTCAATACAATGAGGGACATATATTGTATTCTTTAGTTCAATAACAATGATTCAGTCCTGTCAAAAACAATATCTCAACAACCATTAAAGGGTTGCCTTTTTTTACAATAAACAGCAATTGAATTTGAGTTAACTGTTGTTCAATGAACTACAACAATGAAAGTAGTAGTATGCCCACCTTTGGTCGTTACAAGATTATCTCACAGTTGCTATTTCAGCACTGGGCTAAAATCTGAGATAGATAACTAATCTACAAACGGTGCCAAGTCTTGATTTATGGATGTAATTAAGTATATTTAACCAATTAAGAAATGTTTACGATCTATACTTTACTTTACTTTACGATTTGTTTAATTTACTCAAAACAAAGATTCAAGCGATGACTGGTAAGGGTTTCCCATTAGAGGTGTAGCTCACAAGATAAATGATGGCATTTCCAAGCCCACCTGCCATTTTAATTCACAACCTTCTACGCACAGCTATCAGTCATTACGTTTGTGGTGATTACTCATTTTCTTTAAAGACCTTATTTTCACAAACAAAATGCCTGCAGCTTCATCATTTGCACTCTCCTTCCCTTGGACCCATTCCCATCCAATCAGGCTCGTTGCACTGCACTGAGCTCAGTCCTGCCAAATGGACGAGGAAAGTGCATTTTAATCTCAATGAAATCTAAATGTGTATTGGCTCTGGTTTTGCCTCCAGAAACATGCACCAACATGTCTAACTAACATTTGGAGGGTTCTCAAACTAGTTCCACTTTTATAAATCAGTCTAGTGCTGATTAAATATATATTTTTAAAGAGAAATGTGAACGAATACTTCCCCAACTAAACTGAGACTCATGTTCAGACTACTAACGTTGGGACATTAACCAACAATGTTGTGTTTAATCTCAATTGAAGGTGTCTCACACGTAGATGTCCAAACATGTTTAAGGGAGTTCATGTTTCTGGCATTTGTACTAAAGGAACATTTATTGAAATTGACATGATCGTGTTGTAGCGAGTCTGCCTGTCATACCAACACACACAATCCCTCCTGTGATACAACACCTATAACAATACGGGGGAAGTTAAACGAAGATGTGCTTTCTGTGGTTGCTGAACTCAAACTAATACGCTATGTGGATTATTGTTTTTGTTGGACTATTTTTCATGAACTATATGGATTATACGTTTTCATTCACATGGGACTCACTGTTCTTGAACTATTGAATATAGTATTTCAATCAGGAGAGACGTGATGTATGAAATACAGGTGTATTACCGGGACGCCTGATATGAGGGAATAGTGTTTGATGGATTACAACAAGTGAATGAAATGATGTTTGGTGATTAGGCCCCGGTTTGCAGGATGATCATTCAGGAGGGGAAAACCGCTCCGATGAACCCCCCGGGGTCTAGACACTGGTGGTGGTGGTTCGGTCTGTCTGAAGGGAGAAGTTTTTAGCTTGGCCCTGTATTAGGAGACAGGAGGCGAAGGGGTGGAGGAGGGTTGTGCGTTTGACGCCTGAAATGACGACTGACAGAGAGGGAAGAGCAGATTTAAAGGGGTAGCGGGTGCGATGATTGGCTAGCTGGGGAGTAACGGCCCCAATCACTTATTGGGAGAGGAGAGAGTATTGAAATGACGTGTAACACCAGAGGATTGGTCTTCCTCATTGAACTTGCGCTAAGCTTCATTTGTTTGCATTTAAAGAGATGTGTTGTATTGTAAAGGTATTAATTTACTATTCAATCAATCAATCAATGTTTATTTATATAGCCCAATATCACAAATGTTACCTTTGTCTCAGTGGACTTCACAGTTTGTACAGAATATCAGTATGACAATACGACACCCTCTGTCCTTAGACCCTCTGTCCTTAGACCCTCTGTCCTTAGACCCTCACATCGTACAAGGAAAAACTTCAGAAGAAAACCCACAGTTTAAAGGGAACATGGGAGAAACCTCAGGGAGAGCAACAGAGGAGGGATCCCTCTCCCAGGACGGACAGACGTGCAATAGATGCTGTGTGTAAATTGAAAAGATAATACATTTGCAACATAGGTAGACCAAATGTTTGGAAATGCATGTGTGTATAATAGGAAGATGAATCCACGAGGATATCCATCCAGGACCTATGATCCATGACCACAGCCACGACTCAAGATCCAGGGCTCGCGATGCAGGACACAGGACCGCAGGATCATCCATGACTCCGGATCCCAGCGTATATAGACACCAAAAAGAAAGACATGTGGGGAAGCTGGGTTAATCGGAACATGAGAGTACACAGGTATAGACAGAGAGAAGGAAGAAGTAAGATGTCCCCCGACAAACTAAGCCTATATCAGCTAAACTAGGGGCTGAATCTAATCAGCCCTAACTATAAGCTTTATCAAAAAGGAAGGTCTTAAGCGCACTCTTAAAAACGGATAGGCTGTCTGCCGCCCGAACACAAACTGGAAGCTGATTCCACAAATGTGGAGCTTGATAAGAACTCGAGAGGTAACTATGAAGTACGGACCAATCCATTCTCACTAAAGTATAAAAATCATTTGAAATGACATCTCCGAAGCCCTAACATAATCAAGTTGAACACAGGTTGTGTTAAAGGAAGTCATCTAAGCGTCTTTGAGCATTAGGGAAAAGCACTATACAAATCCCATGTGTTAGTATCTAGAAATGCAAAGTGTTTTAGATGATGGAGATAGGGTGCAGTCAATGGGGTGATGCATAATCACTATACCCAAATGTCATAGGCTAGATGTTAACAGGTAACCAATCATCCTGGATGTAGAAAGAACAATAGATAGAGAAAGCTGCATGTTGTCTCCCAGCAGCTTGACGTCTTATTTCCCACAGTGTCATTTGTTGTCAAACCAAATGCTCATAGTTATTCAATACAGTTATAATGACTCGCTACGAGCCATAGCTTACAAACAGTCGAGGAACCGAGCCTCCGTGGCTTTGTACCTTCAGGGAGGGCTGCGTTCAAAAGCAACCATAATCCAGTAAATGGTTAAAAAGGCCTAAACCCTGTCGTAGTAAGGCCTTTATGCTGCCGTTAAAACTTGCTGTTGCTTTGAAAGAAACCTCAGCCGTGACATGCCTAACAGGATTAGAGAGCGCGACGGCATAATGCTGCTGCGAGGTAATAGAGATGTTACATACAGAGCTCCCAGAGGCCCCGCTACACATGTTCTGAGGGTTCAACAGTGTGTGTGTGTGCAGGATTAATGAAGTGATAGAGATGTTAAAATACAGAGCTCCCAGTGGTGTCAATGTATTGACTGTGTGTTTGTCCACTGGCGACAAATGATGCCTTTTTAAATGTGAATATATTGGTGTGCATGCATGGTCTCCTGGTTTGTCCTCATTCTCATTCCAGGCATGGCTGCTAGTGCTCAGAAATGTGTGGGTGTGTGTGTGTGTGTGTGTGTGTGTGTATGTGTGGCCTAGCGTTACTATACTTGTGGGGACCTAAATCTGTTTACATAGTCACGTGTGGGGACTCGCCTCCCTTATGGGGACAAATTGGAGGTCCCCATGAGGGGAATCATTAATTTTAGGGTGAAGACTTGGTTAGGGTTAGGGTTAGGGTTAGGCATGTGTTGGTTATGGTTAAGGTTAGGATAAGTCTCCAGGAAATGCATGTAAGTCAATGTAATGTCCCCTGAAGTGATGTATACATGGTGTGTGTGTGTGTGTGTGTGTGTCAAACTGGGCTAAATGGATTCCCTCCATCTTAATAGAGCTGGAAACACGAGGTTAATGAGCGAGCGACGTTCAGAGCACTTAAACAACATTCATCAGAGTGTAAACCAGCAATGCATCAACAACACATGCAAATACACTGTACAGATGTTTGGGTATTTTGTTCGAGACCCAGTTGCGGTTGGGACTGCACTGAATGAGGGTTTTCTGGGGCAGGAAATTAACCCAGAAAACATGTGATGCAGTGTTTTAGGGCTGGACCATTAAACGGTGCATATGAAGTGGAAGTAGTCACCATGAAATCACACATTCGTCAAGACAAAACAGGACAACACACAGACAAACAATTGGCAGCATTTTAGAGCTGTGCAGTAATGACAAGTGTTTGTTTGCCAAACCGGAATTTAACTGCTCCCTCGCTGAATTGCAGAAAATAAGCTTTGTGACAAAAAAACGTTTATGATACTTCACAAGATAATCTCCACTTTAAGATTTGTGAAGCATAAATGCAATCGGCAGAAATAACAAGCTAATTTAACCGCTGTTTTATGACACACTGAAGCATCCGAAACGAATGGGGTATTTACCGACACATTTAATCTTGTATAACAAAATGTTAAAACATCTTCAGCTTGTTTTAACCACAGACCTTATTTCAGGATTCTAGCCACAAACACGTTCAAAAATACATATACTTTGGGAACCAGAAGTGGTAAGATGTCAAGTATTTTGTGGGTCTTAGGACTCGTTACTGCAGCACTCTACTGGCCATTTAATAATGAGGGGCAACTGTGGAGCAGGGGGTTGATGGTCGTCCTCAACGGAAGGTACCAAGCAGAGGTCGCGTTAACCCAATATTTTCCGTCTATGACGTTTTTTTTTTTAACAATGACAGAAAAATCTGAAAGCCGTCCGTCGTTTTGTCAGATCAGAATAAACTCAGAACAGCACCAAAGGGCTCCGGTGTTATTATGCCGTGTTATTATGCATGCCTATGATATATGATGGTCATTTGCAACATTATCTTGCACTATTTTCAAAGCTCTCAAGGACACCTTACAGAGGATAATTAAAAACAAGCAACAAAGAAGGTCAAACAGTAATTCGAGACTTAAAAAACAAAGTCTTAACAATAGTTTAGAGGAATTATGATATAGAATACATTAGTTTTAAAAGGTGGGTTTTCAGGCAGGATTTGAAGGTTGAGAGAGTAATAATGATATCGTTTCCAAACCTAACTTTGCCGAACAGATAATTGAAATGTCTGAGTACAAGCTTTACGCTGCGCTCCCACGAGGTGCAGTGGGCATGCATAACACGGCGCTAACAGTTCACGAGCGAGTGTGCGTGTCCCCCCCCCCCCCCTCGGCAGAGTTGTGTACAGGCCGACGGGTTATAATAGATTTTGACGGAAATGTCACGATCCTGTCCGTCAAAATGACGGGCAGCGAAAAAGTCTAGCGCAACCTCTGGTACCAAGCCCCTTCAGTCAACATGTTGATGTGTCCTTGGTTAAGATACTCAACCCCAAACTTCTCCCAATGGCATGGCAATAGTGTCATTCGTCTCCTGATCACCTTCCTCTGCCTCTGTATGAATGTTTGTGAATAGATGAAGCTGACTGGTAAATGAGAAGGAGCTTTGAGGAATGGTAAAGACTGGACAAGTGGTATGTAAATGATATAATGCATGTTTAAAGCCCTTCCACATTGGCTTCAATCTGAGACACGAAGGTTGCCGATCTAATCCAGGGACTAAGAACTGGGTATTTCTGCCTTTGCTGCTTCGAAGATAAAGTTATGTTTTTCTAAATCTGTTAATGTAAGCCTCTCGACTTGAAAATGAAATATTAACTCATTGTAGAACCCGTTTAACGTGTTTGCGTCATTATCAAAGGAAGTGGCAAACACTGTATTTTGTTCATTTAGATTGGAGAACATGGTTAATGCAGATTAGATATATTCAATGGTAAAGGCAGGGGAATACATTAAAACACTGAACGTCCTGTCAGATATAGAAGATGCCAGTTAACACACACAGTTTATATACACACATGGCACACATACACACTGTGGCTCAGTGGATAGTATACTGGACTGGAATCAGAGGGTAGCAAGTTCGAGTCCCACTGCAGTCAGCATGTCGTTGTGTCCCTGAGACACTTCACCTCCAATTGCTCCTGTGGGGATTGTCCACAGGACTGAATGTATGTAAGTCGCCTTGGATAAAAGCGTCTAACAAATGACATCATATAATAATAATATGTGAGTGCATTATGAATACTAATGTGTTGGAGAAGTACTTGGAGATGTTCTAGAGCTGCACAAAGCTAGGGCTCTATGGTGTTGTATCACTGTGTGTGTGTGTGTGTGTGTGTGTGCGCGTGTGTGTGTGTCCTAGTATTACTATACTTGTGGGGACCTACATCTGTTTACACAGTCACGTGTGGGGACTCGCCTCCCTTATGGGGACAAATTGGAGGTCCCCATAAGGGGAATCATTCATTTTAGGGTGAATACTTGGTTAGGGTTAGGGTTAGGCATGAGTTGGTTATGGTTCAGGTTATAGGATAAGTCTCCAGGAAATGCATGTAAGCCAATGTAATGTCCCCTGAAGTGATGTATACATGGTGTGTGTGTGTGTGTGTGTGTGTGTGTGTGTGTGTGTGTGTGTGTGTGTGTGTGTGTGTGTGTGTGTGTGTGTGTGTGTGTGTGTGTGTGTGTGTGTGTGTGTGTGTGTGTGTGTGTGTGTGTGTGTGTGTGTGTGTGTGTGTGTGTGTGTGTGTGTGTGTGTGTGTGTGTGTGTGTCAGTGAAGGGGTTGAGGCCTCCTTTCATCTGACGCCTGTCGGAGAGATAAGCCCCAAGAGTCTCTTACTTTCTTTTTCATCTCTCCTTCTCTCTTGTGACAGGACATCTTTTCTTATCCCCCTAACAATGCCTTAAATTAAATGTTCAGTCCACGACACCACCCCTATGCATGACTATCACATCACTAATTACAGATCATTCCCTTTTAAGTTGGCAGGAGAGAGGGAAGGAGCAGCAATTAGGTGGAGAGCAATATGTGCACCAGAGAAAGAGAGTGTAGAAATTAATCCTATTCTCACTTAAAACCAATCTGGTGTCATGGTCTCCCACATGGAGCTGCCCACTTTTAATGGCTCGGCTACATCAAACATTGAAGCTGCCAACAATCGTACTTCTCGTCTTTTCCTCTCTCACACACTTTCTTCCGCTCTAGTCATTCCTTCTCTTGAGCATCACCATCTTGGATGAATAAGAGCATCAGAGAAAGGGAGATAAGGATGGAGAAACAGCGGGAGAGTTTCTCAGCCTCATCTCCTTGCTGTTTTAATATTTAATCCACACTATAATTCACTCAGTCGCTAAATAAGATTCATCCCGTTATCCTTTTGTTTGCCAGGATGTTTCTGTTCTTTCCCTTTTGCTCTCCTTCCATTGTCTCACACTTAAAAGCTCTCCACTTTCTTTGACTCACTTCCTCTTTCTCTTTCATTAACTGTGTAGCTTTCATCTACCTGTTATCTACCTCTGCACATTTTCAATTTCAACAAAATCAAATGTGAGGATAAAGAATGTGTTTGTTTGGTTAAGGCAGACAGTTGGAATATCAAAGAGAGAATGCTATAATGGCTGGTGGAAACAGATTGTAGTGTTCTTGCTTTGCTGCCTTAAAAGAAAATCAAAGAGTAGCTGGAAGAGTCCCGTTCCTGTAGTGTGTTATAGGTTTTAGTGCATGTCAATGGTCTGCAAAGGCTAAAATCCACCTTTGTTTACTTGCATTTCTCGCGCTCCTATTGGCTAGCGCTCCAACACATTGTACGTGATAGGCTAAGGGGCGGGACATCTCTAAGCGGTTGACCAATCACAACAGAGCCAGCCAGCTAACCAATCAGAGCAGACAGGGCTCTGGTTTCAGACAGAGGGTGAAAAGAAGTGCTGCAGTATGAGAACAATAAAGAGCTTTTTGAACATTAAAGCATGGAGACATGAAGAGACACTACATACTGATATACACCTGAACATCAGCAGGAGAGGACTCTTTAAAGTAGAGACACTACATACTGATATACACCTGAACATCAGCAGGAGAGGACTCTTTAAAGTAGAGACACTACATACTGATATACACCTGAACATCAGCAGGAGAGGACTCTTTAAAGTAGAGACACTAAATACTGATATACACCTGAACACCAGCAGGAGAGGACTCTTTAAAGTAGAGACACTACATACTGATATACACCTGAACATCAGCAGGAGAGGACTCTTTAAAGTAGAGACACTACATACTGATATACACCTGAACATCAGCAGGAGAGGACTCTTTAAAGTAGAGACACTACATACTGATATACACCTGAACATCAGCAGGAGAGGACTCTTTAAAGTAGAGACACTACATACTGATATACACCTGAACATCAGCAGGAGAGGACTATTTAAAGGAGAGACACTACATACTGATATACACCTGAACATCAGCAGGAGAGGACTCTTTAAAGTAGAGACACTACATACTGATATACACCTGAACATCAGCAGGAGAGGACTCTTTAAAGTAGAGACACTACATACTGATATACACCTGAACATCAAGCAGGAGAGGACTATTTAAAGTAGAGACACTACATACTGATATACACCTGAACATCAAGCAGGAGAGGACTATTTAAAGGAGAGACACTACATACTGATATACACCTGAACATCAGCAGGAGAGGACTCTTTAAAGTAGAGACACTACATACTGATATACACCTGAACATCAGCAGGAGAGGACTCTTTAAAGTAGAGACACTACATACTGATATACACCTGAACATCAGCAGGAGAGGACTATTTAAAGGAGAGACACTACATACTGATATACACCTGAACATCAGCAGGAGAGGACTCTTTAAAGTAGAGACACTACATACTGATATACACCTGAACATCAGCAGGAGAGCACTCTTTAAAGTAGAGACACTACATACTGATATACACCTGAACATCAGCAGGAGAGGACTCTTTAAAGTAGAGACACTACATACTGATATACACCTGGACATCAGCAGGAGAGGACTCTTTAAAGTAGAGACACTACATACTGATATACACCTGAACATCAGCAGGAGAGGACTCTTTAAAGTAGAGACACTACATACTGATATACACCTGAACATCAGCAGGAGAGGACTCTTTAAAGTAGAGACACTAGATACTTATATACACCTGAACATCAGCAGGAGAGGACTCTTTAAAGTAGAGACACTACATACTGATATACACCTGAACATCAGCAGGAGAGGACTCTTTAAAGTAGAGACACTACATACTGATATACACCTGAACATCAGCAGGAGAGGACTCTTTAAAGTAGAGACACTACATACTGATCTACACCTGAACATCAGCAGGAGAGGACTCTTTAAAGTAGAGACACTACATACTGATATACATCTGAACATCAGCAGGAGAGGACTCTTTAAAGTAGAGACACTACATACTGATGTACACCTGAACATCAGCAGGAGAGGACTCTTTAAAGGAGAGACACTACATACTGATATACACCTGAACATCAGCAGGAGAGGACTCTTTAAAGTAGAGACACTACATACTGATATACACCTGAACAGCAGCAGGAGAGGACTCTTTAAAGTAGAGACACTACATACTGATATACACCTGAACATCAGCAGGAGAGGACTCTTTAAAGGAGAGACACTACATACTGATATACACCTGAACATCAGCAGGAGAGGACTCTTTAAAGTAGAGACACTACATACTGATATACACCTGAACATCAGCAGGAGAGGACTCTTTAAAGTAGAGACACTACATACTGATATACACCTGAACATCAGCAAGAGAGGACTCTTTAAAGTAGAGACACTACATACTGATATACACCTGAACATCAGCAGGAGAGGACTCTTTAAAGTAGAGACACTAGATACTTATATACACCTGAACATCAGCAGGAGAGGACTCTTTAAAGTAGAGACACTACATACTGATATACACCTGAACATCAGCAGGAGATGACTCTTTAAAGTAGAGACACTACATACTGATATACACCTGAACATCAGCAGGAGAGGACTCTTTAAAGTAGAGACACTACATACTGATCTACACCTGAACATCAGCAGGAGAGGACTCTTTAAAGTAGAGACACTACATACTGATATACATCTGAACATCAGCAGGAGAGGACTCTTTAAAGTAGAGACACTACATACTGATGTACACCTGAACATCAGCAGGAGAGGACTCTTTAAAGGAGAGACACTACATACTGATATACACCTGAACATCAGCAGGAGAGGACTCTTTAAAGGAGAGACACTACATACTGATATACACCTGAACATCAGCAGGAGAGGACTCTTTAAAGGAGAGACACTACATACTGATATACACCTGAACATCAGCAGGAGAGGACTCTTTAAAGGAGAGACACTACATACTGATATACACCTGAACATCAGCAGGAGAGGACTCTTTAAAGTAGAGACACTACATACTGATATACACCTGAACATCAGCAGGAGAGGACTCTTTAAAGTAGAGACACTACATACTGATATACACCTGAACATCAGCAGGAGAGGACTCTTTAAAGTAGAGACACTACATACTGATATACACCTGAACATCAGCAGGAGAGGACTCTTTAAAGTAGAGACACTACATACTGATATACACCTGAACATCAGCAGGAGAGGACTCTTTAAAGTAGATACACTAACGGTCTCACCGTTTGTAACTTTTTGCTACTGGGAGACCCCCACAATGTTCGGTAATGTTTCTACTTCCTGCATCACCTGCTTTTCACTTTCTATCTCCCCCTTCTGTGTGCCATTACTTGCTTCTGTTTAATGAATGACTTAATGTGTGTGGAGGAGAAACTCTCTATGGAGGGAACGCAGGGATGCCTATACGGAATACAAAATATGTTTTCAAGGTTGTTGAAACATTGATTTAAGTTGCAATTTCCATTCAGGGCAGCAACAGAAAATGGTTCAAAGTGAAATTAGGAAAAAAAGATCAATAACCAAAATGAAGCCATAACACAATGAATTTGATAAAGAGGTAATTAAAGGTCAGCAAACGGCAGATTAAAAGAGAACAAATGACTGAAGCGATAAGTGGACTGCATAATCTTTCATGTGTCCCCCAAATATCATTGGCCGAGTACTAACTTTGTTGAGATTTTATTAACTCCATTTATTTCTACAAAATATTAGTGACTTGTATTAACCATCCTTTCAAATAGTAGTAAGTAAACATGCTTAGTTTCAGCATTTATTGTGGGTACCCATATTCATGAAACACACACACTGATTTTACACCAACACACGTCCCTCTGTATGAAAAGGAAAGTATTTTGATATATTTATTAGGGATGGGAACGATTAATCGAATATGAATTTTGTTTTTGGGTGGGGTGTCTAAGTTGATTACATATGGTCAAATGGAATAATTCAATGTATACAACAGTGCCATATTTAAGTGTGTTAGGTCTAAAGGTGTGTTTTGCTCCGCTCACCGGTCCCTCACAGCGGGCAGAGCTGCAGGTGCTGATCTCTCTCTCGCGTCCGGTTATACTTCACTCGCCTTTATGTCCAAATCCATCAGAAAACCAAGTTATGTTTTAAGCATGAAAGCTGTAGGCCTATAGCTGTCAACTGTTCAAACTGTGATCACCAGTTCAATACATTTGACAAATTCGACTTGGTTTCTTTACTTATTTGAACATGTATTTATTTAATTTTCAAAATTATTATTTTTTTATAGGATATGTACATTTCGGTTAACCTTTTTTGGGGGGGTCGAATATTATTTATCCAAAGCGACTTAGATACATTCAGTACTGTGGGCAATCCCCACAGGAGCAATTTGTGGTGAAGTGTGAGGGACACAACGACATGCAGTGGGACTCGAACTTGCTTCCCCCTGATTTGAAGTCCAGCGCTCTATCCACTGAGCCACAGCCGCCCCCTCGATGACGCAGTATGCTTGAAATAGTGGCTCTGGATCAGCTTTACTCGACATTGAGAAACGGCCTATATGTTTTCAGGGGAGGGGGTTTAATAGAATGGCCATGTTGCTTTTGTTAAAACAATATGTCGCTAAATCCCTGATCTCAGATCTTAAATTGCTGGGAATAGAAAAAGTGAACACATCTATACCAGAACAAGAACTTTCATGTAACTGAACGATCAGCACTTTATCAAACTCTGTTCTGCACTTCTTTTGTTCTTTCTTATCCTTATTTATCCAGGGAAGCATTTTGCGGAGTGTGTATTTTCTCTCTCAGAACTCTTTTCACACCTGGGACCACAACCACTAGTGCTGATGGTCACAGAGAGGCTCGGTTCATTCCCCGTCTCTTCTCTCATGAATGTTGATGAAGGAAGAGAATGGAAATTAAGTTAAGCCATCTATTGTATGGTCTATATTTATGAAGCGCCCCTGCCTGTTCCAGACAAATCATGTTTCGTCCCCATGGGAGTGAAACCATCAGAAGAAGCTCCTTGATGGTTAGGAAGAGCGTAACTTAATGTAGTTTACAAAATACAATACATCATGTTACTTAGCTAATGCTATCATCCAAAGCCACTTACATGCACTTCAATAATGACCCTTTACATGAAATATAAAAGATGGAAGACGAGTCAGCACTAACTTTTCTAATAAAAAATTATGCGAAGAGCGAAATCTACCTCTTAAAGAAGAACGTCAGCTTTTGAATAATCGACCTGTATCTCTTCTGAGAAACAGAAACAAAATTGTCAAAATGTAAGCGTGGATCCCCAATAAGACAATTCAGTTTAGGCAAAACAACTCCTTGTTCAGGTTTTTGGAAAAGATTGTGGGTTTGGGTTAGGTTAGCGTTTAAATACAACAACATTGGTATTACTTGCAGAAGACGAATGAAACAATTCTGGTTCCACTGGGGGACACCCACTAGTACACGAAGATGAAGATACTAAGAAGAAGATACTGATGCAATAGGAAGAACAAACGAGTACAAGAAGAAGATACTAGTACAAGAAGATTTTTTTGATTTTTAAAACAAATTGTATTTGCATTTGTTTTAACTATACACACATTTCAATTAATAAATAACCAGATTTCCATGACTACGATTAAATATCATTTGAAACATTGTACCCATTTAAAAACATCCTCCTTTACACACTTTAAAAACAAAAACTACACCTATCTTTCAAAACTTCAATAATAGTCATTCTCCCCCAGTGAGCACAGAACCTGCCCAACAGCCCACACATCCAGAACCCCCTGCAGAGGTTGGTCAGTGTGTAGAATGCTCCACCCTCAGACATGCTGCCACCAGCCCCCTAACCCCTCGATTCCACCGGGTCCGTCCGCGCCGCGGTTTTGGTCCGGCCTCCTCCGGCGTCATACCCTACCAGGCGCGTTTCAGAAGCGGAGCGTCTTGCGTGCCGGCTCACAGTTTTTGTTGATTTGGGCATTTCTCATCCTACTTGAAAGACTACGGAGGGATAGGGTATGCAAAATTAGTTCATATCGGGGATTGACTGGATGCTCTGACCGTTCCACTTCCTGCCCGGTGATATGCAACGCCTCGCGTCGCGTTGAAAATAGACTTGCATCCTATTTTTAGCGGAGCCCAGCGCCGAGACGCTTCTGGGACGCTTCTTAGCCGTAACGCGGCGCGTCTGGTGGAATAGCACCCATTGACTAGAGTGGCCGCGAGTAATGCGAACGCCGCGGCGCAGCCGTAACGCGACAGAGACGGACCCGGTGGAATCTAGGGGTCAGACAGAGCACTGCATCTGTCCATCCCACTCCAGCAAGTTGGTTTTTTCTACTTTTCCAGATCGCTAGTTTTGCATTAGCAAACAAGAAATGTATCAGTACTAGAGTTTCCTTCTTTTTCAGGGTGTATTTGGGGCAACAAGTTGTATGGAGAAAACCTCCCCCAACCCTTCCACCCACTCCTGTAACATTTTATTTAGACCAGCCAATCGGGGACAGGACACCACTAAGCGTTCCAATGTTTCTGCCATAAAACAGAACGGACAGCCTGGGTCCAAATGAGCTCTGTATTTATTTGTGGCTATTGATCCATGTTTGATTCTCCATTGGATGTTTGCTGTTGCTACGGTATAGCTGCTTCCCATGCAGGAGCTGAACATTCCAGGTGTTAGAGTCCCCAGTGATAGCAGGGGACCATCCTCCTCTCTCCATTCCCCCACCGCACACTCAAGGCAGGAAAGACATACTCATGTCCCTTTATCCACTGGTCAGCCAGATCTGCATTGAGAGCAAAAGTCCAGTGGGATGGCGACAGCGACTGCCGCACCTCACCTACCAAGTTCTCCAGAACTCGGGTTGATCGAATGCCCGTCACCTCAGCCAGTTTTTCTGTGGAGACCCCCGTCAAATGGCCAAGTTTTACCACTCTGTAACAATACAAGAAGAAGAAGATACTAGTACAAGAAGAAGAAGATACTAGTACAAGAAGAAGAAGATACTAGTACAAGAAGAAGAAGATACTAGAAATAGCGGTCGCGTCCAGTGCTTTTCGACCATGCCACCCTCTTACTTCAACATTTTGTATGTGGAATAAATAAAAGTTATTTTATGGGATATACCTGTCTTAAAACCCAACAAGGCATTTCAGTTTAAGCCACACAACTGCTTTTAGGTCAGGTTTAGGAACATATTAGGGTTAGGGTTAAAGTGGCATTACTTCATTACGTAACAAATAAGTCAACTTTTGGGCTAAAGTAACTACAGAAGTGGCATTCAATGGTTTCGTAAGAAGAATAAATCAATTCTTGTTTCCCATTGGACACAGGAAGCGGTCTCCTGGGTGACCCTTGTGCGATTCATTTCATATAGTGTACGAGTGATGAAGACTGAAGCCTGTGTATTGGTCCCTTGTTGAAAGGCAAACACATTTTCAAACTCCACACCATAGTTTCCAGCTGGTTATACCCTGAGTGTTACGGTGTATGTTGGAAGCAGGACCCAAATGCAGATATAAACTGAAAAAACTTCTTTATTTCAAGGCTAGGATATTAACAAAGACAAAACAGAACACTCACCGACGAACTAGTCATGACACAAGACGAACCGACAAAGACAGACAGAAAAACCAGAACTTAAATACACACAAGACTAATTACACAAACAAGACACAGGTGAAGAGGGAGGAGAAAACACAGGGACACCAGGTGAACACAATCGGGTAATAAGACACACCGGGGAAACTAACGACAGGGAACCACAGACAGATCTAAAGACAAAACACAACGCAGACAGAAACAGGCAAGACAGGAGGTGAAGACCTTTCAAAATAAAACATGAAACAAAAGACAGAAAAAGACAAGACAAAATACAATAAAGACAGATCGTGACCCTGAGGACATCACTATGGTATAATCAGGGTCCTTGTCTGATTTGATAAAGCTCCATACAGTACACATTATACAGATGTTTGATATAATAAGTAGAACTCACTGCCCTTTGGGAACCATACAGGTGGAACACTTGGTCTTAATGTTCTGCAGCAGTCACAAGCATGCACATGGTCCCATATTGATTATTACACAGTGTTATTGCTACACATAAATAACATAAAGAGAGCACGTTTATATTCCAATGAGACTCAGCTCGGTCATAGACTCAAAACGCCCCATGGCTGAGTCTGGGATTTGTTCTCCTTAGTTCAGTGAGTATTTGTTTCACGATGGTGCCACTGTTTATGATCGTCTGATTTAGTATCATCTTGCACCTTGTCTTCCAGATCTTCATACATGTGATACAAATTACCAGCTGAAAAAGGTCCCTGTGTTTATTGTCCATCCCCTCATCCAGAATACAATACATGATTGAGACATATTCTACATTGAAGTCTAACCCGATGCCCCGTAGGAGCGACCACACCTCCTGGGCTCTGTAGCAGTCCATGAGGAGGTGCTGTAGAGTCTCGTCCTCCTCACAGTTAATCATGGGGCATGTTCTAGTTTTCACATAGCAGCTCCATGAAACCACAGCTCTGACCGCAAGCCTGTTGACTGATATCAGCCACCTCACGTCTCTCATGCTCTCCGATAACTGTTTACTAATTTTAAGACTTCGTTACCTTCGTCAGGTGTTAGGTTTGTATAGCTATAACACCTCCATATTTGAAATCGTTTATCATTTTAAAAATTACTCTATTCGGTAGTCCGATCCAATAGATCTCTAAATGCTGAACTTCAGTTGTGAAGTCACCATAAACTAACTTGTAATAGGGTCCATTTCTAGCTCTGCCTCTTCTTTTCTTCCATCCCATTTCTCCATCCTCAACCCAAGGTGCTTTCCTATCGATTGCAGCCGAGATGTTTTTTACAAAGGTAATGTTTAGTTTAATGCCCAGGTCTATGTCTCCCAGGCCTCCATATTCCCTACTCTTAAATAACAAATTACGTTTAGCAACCTCCCTTGTTGCCATGTCCCCTTTCTGTAATGGACACCTGCCTTTCTGTGTGTTCATGAGTGTGTGCGTCACTCTGGGGTGAGACCAACAGAGAAGTTGCTGGGAGGTGCACAAGGCTTCCATAAAGCAAACCCCCGTCTCATTAGGGTGACAGCACAGACACAACATTACTCACACCTCGCTCCACCTCGCTCGTCTGCCTTTCTTTCACTGTCTTCATTCTCATTGCCTTCTCCATCCTCTGTTTCCGTCAGCTCTTCTCCACACATCCGTCCTGCTGCCTCTGTCTTCACTTCTCACTGATTCTTGTCACCGTGTTTGACACTCTTCATTTTCTTTTGATCACTTTTCCCTTCCTCACATGCTACAATTTCTGTCAGAGCTTCTCTCTCTTGTCATCTTTAGGCAGCGAGATGGCATTACTCAAATCCTTTTTTCTGCCGAGGCTCGTTAGAGTTCTTCTGTCTTTCCATCTTTTCGTTTGTCTCCATCTCGTTGCTGCTGCCAGAACTCTTTGAATGACGTCATCTTTCTCAGCCTTCCTCCTTTCTCTTTTGGTGTTGAGTTGACCGTTTTAGCCAAGGTAATACTTGTTAGGCCACTTAGTCTGCAAGGAGATCTTCTTTCTGAGAAGTTCAGTCAGTCGGTCTTGATGGTTTATTTAAAGCAAATTACAGCGTCCAAAATCAACATAGCATCTTGACGGCCCACTACCATCTGAAGACTAAACTATAATACTGCATGTGTTTTTGTGGGTCTCTCTGTGTTCATTTTGGGTTTCATTAGTCCTGACTGTCCTTTAGTGGTTGTTGATTCCTCTTTTAGTAGTTTTTTAGTCTCTTTCTGGTAGTTTTGAGTCTGTTTCTAGTAATTTTGTCAGTCTACTACTTTTTTTCGTACATTTTTGGTTGTAATTTATCAGTCACTTTGTGGCTTTTTCGTTACTTTGTTTGAGTGTCTGTATTTCTTTTTATTGACTTTCCAACATTAGTTTTCCAGCCTGTAGCCCAACCCAGTCTCACGGCATTTCGTGTTATAGTCACGAAATTAATCTATTGATTCGTGTTCACCAACACCATTTCCACATTTTTTTCGTGTCACACAGAACGATTTTAAAAGCAATGTATTTCTATTGGTAGTATGTTTCGTGCCTGCACCAAATAATAATAAATTAGGAGGAAAAATATATTTTAGAAATACAGATTTCAGTATTCTGAGGCTCTGAGCCATTTATTTTCCTCGCGGACGGCAAAAAAAGTCCGACATTATACGATTTAAAATAAAAACAATAATTGTGGCTTGATATTGAGTAAGAAAATGTGTTTATAAACCACACAGCTTCCGGTCTTCCAAGACTCGACCGGACAAAAAGACGTGTTGCAGGCACGAAACATACCAATAGAAATACATTGCTTTTAAAATCGTTCTGAGTGACATGAAAAAAGAAAATCGTGTTGGTGAACACGAAGCAATAGATTACATTAATTTCGTGACTATAACACGAAATGCCGTGAGACTGGGTTGTGTAGCCAGCCCACCCATTAAGTAATCGACCTATAGTACTAACAAGTTGGGCCAATCAGCTTTCAGGAATGTCTTGGCCCCCCCTCTTTTCCCACCTCTGGCTGGGAAAGTTGTCTCTAATCTCACTTTTTTTGTATCCCATAAAACACTTTAAAACTGCAGACTTGCCAGCGTCCTATTGGCTAAACCTTAAGTTCAGCAAAGTCCAAACTCATACAAAACTGAATTCAGAGAAAATACAACTGTCTTGCCGACATAAACATTTGATCAGACATAATCACTTGCCTAAATGGCTGGTGTCTTCCTCCCTTTATCCTTCCTGTCTTGTCTTTGCTCTTCTCATTTCCTGTTCTCACTTCCTTACTTCCTCAGTTCCTTCCCTCTTTCTGCTATCTTCCTTTTCGCAATCTTGCTCATTGTTTGCTTTTCTTTCGGCTCATCTCTTCTCTTTGCTTCTGCTTTTCTCTCCTTTCCTTTTACCTTTATTTTATTTTACATCTTCCACTTCCATTATATTTGTCCTATTGTTTTCCATTCTTCTTTTCTTTCCATTACCTCCCCTTCATATTCTCTTCCCTCTTCTGACTTAGACCTTCTTGTTGTTTCCCTCCATCACCTTCCCTTCTGTCATCGTACCCCCCTTCCTTCCTCCTCCCTTCCCCTCTCATCTGATCAACCCCTGCTCTGATCATTTTGCATGACAGCCTCTCTTCACCCCCCTAACTCTTGATGTTGTTGGCCTCTTAAAGCCCTCCCCTTGACTGTAATATCCATGGGGAGATGCCCTCTCCCCTCGATGTATTCTCTCTTTAATCCTCACCTCTGATCTCCACACCCTCTGACTTGTGTTCAGACCTTGTTATATTTCTCATTCCTTGTGTGACCTTCGTTTCTCTTCTCCCTATTCGTCCCCTCCATGCGTCTTCCCTGCCTTCCTCTCTGTTCTGTGAAGTTGTGAATATATTATGTTATATAAAGATTGAACATCCAGAAAGACGGCCGTTCCTTTGTCCGGTATCAAAGTTTGACGTCACTGGACAGATTCTCCTTTCTCTTACCAGACACTAAGGAGATTACACCCAGTTGAATACAGTTATGCACTGACTGCATTCATTCTGCAGGGGACAATATGTCTTGATACGGTTACAGCAAGCTGTCCACTCCCATCCAGGCAGGACGACGACAATGAGCCTTTCATTGTTTGGTGAAATCAGCTGTCGTTGCAGTTTGTTGAGGTTTCTGCAGCGCTGTGCTTTTAATGCACTCGGACTGATGCGATGGGTTGGATAGAAAGATGATGAAAATGTTGAATATAAGTAGGGTTTCAAAGCCTTTGCAGTACATCTAGGAACTTTAGACTTTGCTTGCTAATCTGAAAGAGATATACCACAATAATTCTGATTTGGTTCGTTAATATTATTGTTTGCTTATAGTTAGCTTATTTTAGCATAGATCCGTGGCAAAAACATTTAACATACTTACACATTTTGTTAGAAATCACCATTTCTAAGACACAAAGAACCTTCAGACATTCACCATTGGGGTATTTACTGGTGTATTCTGTTGAACAAAACGTTAAAACCTCTTCAGCTTGTGTTAACCAGACATTTGATCAGGTTAACAACCAAAAACACATTCAGAAAACCATTGACTTCTTATTAAGTAACCCTGAAGTGCTGAAATACTTATCTATTCCTGGGTTTGGGACTCTGAACCACTCGAGATGGCTGCCGTGGCTTTTTCTTCATGTTAGTTCAGTGTATGTTTACATTTCGTTGTGTGCTTTTCATTATTTTATCTGTTTTATGTCTATATTCGTGTTTCACTGTTGTCGGAGCCTTCGTTTCTAATTGCCATATCTACACTGTAGCTACTGCGCACATGACAATAAAGCCTTGCATCTTGAAAAGAAAATGGCTACACTTGCTTATAATCAGGCCAGTATTGTTAACATACACAACATGCATGGGGGCGTGTGGTGCAGTGGGTTGTGTGTTGGTGTTCGGATCAGGGTTCAAACCCCACTGCAGTGTCCCTGAGACACTTCACCCCACGTTGCTCCTGTGGGGATTGCCCACAGTATTGAGTATGTAAGTCGCTTTGGATAAGAGTGTCTAACAAGCGACATGTAATGTGAACACTCCATATTGGCTACCCTGCTGACGTGTGGTCTAACACTGAAGACCATAACTCAGAACACCTTAATGTTCCGGATCAGTGCATCAATATGGCGCCCTTTCATGAAGTGATTGATGCAGCTCTTAAAAATGAAACATATGTCTCTTTCTTTGTCCCTTGACGGGTATCACCTTTCACTTCTGCGGTGTGTTTCAAAGCAGCCTTTTGAGCATATTAAACAGTCCCTCAGGTCACATTCAGTTCAGACAGAGTTTCTCTTTTAACTGATGAATACGGAGGTAATTGGCATACTTTTAAAATGCTGAATCAGACCCAGATTAGGTTGAAACTTGTGGGAAAAGGTTTAAAAGCTCCTGTTGAATTCATTTTTGTGATGTGATCATCTACCAGGATTAACATGCCGATTTCGGGATGAGATGGACTCTACTAAGACAGTTTGGATGTGCTTTGTGGACAGATAAATAAGCAAAATGAAGAAAGAGGAACGGAAGTCGATGAAGCCATAATAAAAATGACAGATGGTGCAGGTTGTGGATGCATGTACAGATGGTCGTAGTTAATAGCCCAGTGTGCATTTAAAGTGTACAGCAGTGTAACATCGGTCCAATGTCGTTGAAGGGCATAATAATATTAAACATCTTCATCGCCTGAGGATCCTCCTGAGACTCTCAGGACTGGCTTAATGACTCTGTATATGACTGTGAGCTGCATGCTAAGGTCCGCTGCCACTCTCTCAGAGGGGTTTGTTCATATGGGCGCTCTATCAAAGTTGCTCTAATGATTGAATAATGTTACGGTTTCTTCGTGCATCTGCAACAAGCAATAACATGCAGATCATTCTCAGGAATAGTTGACTATACTTGATAGGACATATAATAATAATAATGCATTTTATTTATATAGCGCTTTTCACAACTCAAAGACGCTTTACAGTATGAGGGAGGGTAGACAAACAAGGACAGGCAAACAAGTAAGTATAGTGAAATACAAAAATAAAAAGGCAGTCAAGAGGAAGTTGATTGAGAGGGGGGGGGGGCTGATGGGTAGACAGAGTTGAAAAGATGTGTTTTGAGGCGGGACTGAAAGACTGTGAGGGACTCAGAGTCACGGAGATCTTGGGGGAGGGAATTCCAGAGCCTAGGAGCTGCCACTGAGAAGGCTCTGTCCCCGAAGTTGATAAGGAGTGAGAAGGTTTGTGAGATAAGGGGGGGCCAGATGGTGGAGTGCTTTGTAGGTGAGGACCAGAACTTTGTAGTTGATGCGATGGGAGACAGGAAGCCAGTGGAGGTCTTTGAGGACTGGGGTGATGTGATGCCATGATTTGGTATGCGTGAGGAGACGTGCAGCTGCATTTTGAACCCGTTGGAGTCTGTTGAGGGATGTAGTGCTGATGCCGTAAAGAAGTGAGTTGCAGTAGTCAAGGCGGGAGGAAATGAAGGCATGGATTAGTCATTCGGCTGCGGGGCGGGTGAAGGAGGGTCGGATTTTTGCAATATTGCGTCGGTGGAAAAATGAGGTTTTGGCGGATGTGAGGTTCGAGGGAGAGGGTGGGGTCAAAGATTACGCCAAGGTTGCGTGCCTGATTGGAGGGGGAAACAATGGTGCCATCAATGGTGAGTGTTATGTTAGTGACCTTGCTGAGGGTGGATTTGGAGCCGATTAGGAGGAGTTCTGTTTTGTTGCTGTTCAGTTTGAGGAGGTTATGTTGCATCCAAGTTTTAATAGCTGTCAGACAGGAATCGATGTGGGTAAGGGGTGGGTTATGGAGGGATTTGGTGCTGAGGTAGATGTTGAATGCAGGGTTCTTACGGTCATTAAAAACCTGGAAAAGTCATGGAAATTCAAAAAGCTAATTCCAGGCCCTGGGAAAGTTATGGAAAACAATATTTTTCCCAAAGTTTTGGAAAAGTCATGGAAATGTAACTAAAGTTGCATCAAATATAATTTATATTTTATCTAATCGCCTAAATAGTAATACTATAATGATAATAAATACTGTATCGTATCGTAATGAAACGTAAAATGGCATTTAACTGTCGAGGTATTTTTCTGGTGAGAGATTGTAGTTGCTTTAGCGTGTAGAAGCTAGTAAGCCTATTTGATTTGTTTTAGCACAACATGTTTCATATGCAAACCTTATTTTCCTGTTCCATGTTAAAACAAACCATTTTCAGTGGTACGCTGAGAAAGAGTAATTTTTTTGGTCATGGAAAGTTAGGTAAAGGTCATGGAGAAGTCATGGAAAAGTCATTGAAAATCATTGGTGAAAAAGTGTATGAACCCTGTGAATGTCATCCTTTTTCACTTCCAGTTGTTCTTGATTAAGTTCCACTCAATCGTAGTTGTTTCTGGTTTTGCTACTCACTCCCACGTTAATACAGAATACCTCCTCACTCTCACTTGTTCCCTTCCTTATTGTCCTGTGTGTATTACCAAACTCTCCAGTGTTCAGTTCATATATTCCCAGTTCAATCAGGAGAGACAGTTTTTTGATGTGACGATATATATATATTGCCGGGATGCACAGATGCATGTAATGGTGTTTGGAGATTAGACCCCGTTGTGCTGGAATATCATTCGTGAGGGGAAAACCGAACCGATGAATCCCCCCCCTGGGGTCTTGCCACTGGTGGTGGAGGCATGAAGGGATTGATGGAGGTCGGTCTGAAGAGGAGTGGTTTAAGCTTGACCCTGGATTTGGAAGAAAGGAAGGAAGGTGGAAGGGGTGGAGGGGTGCTGCGTTGAGTCGCCTGAAATTACAACTGTGAGGAAGGGGAGAGAGCGGATTTAAAGGTTTAGCAATGCACTATGATAGGCTTGTGGGAATAGAGGCGAACTGGGAGTGACGTCCCCGATCAGTGATTGAGAGGAGAGAGAGTAGTAAGCTGGGAATATGTGAATGAATGACTGAGGATGGTCTTCCTGGTTGAACTTGCGCTAAGCTTAATTTATCTGCTCTACCCATTTCTGTCCCTGCCATCCTAATGTATGAGTTTTCTGGATATCCTGTTTTTGACCCTGACTTGAAGTAAACTAATCCTCTTGAACTTTCTGTCCACCTATATCATGCTTTTGGGTTTAAGTAAGTCCCTGTGGACATTACAGTGTTGCTGTTGTTCTGAAGTTATTTAGCTATTGTTTCTGACGTGGCTATGTTATGAATTGGGTCTATACCTGTTAGTAAGTCTAGAACCCTGAGAGCAGGAGAGACTGAAAAGAGTCAAGGGAAGCTTATAAAAGTTAACAGCATTTCATTACACAAAAGATGCGGTGGTGTACAATGAAATTGCAAGCGGAGGCTCTCTCCCCATGTGTTGGTCAGCCGAGGTCAGGAGAAACAGCCCGATCCTTTCTGTGTCTCATGGGTAGTCCCCTGTAGTCTTCATCTATTGGTCGACGGGGGGTCCAATGCCATTCCTGACTTTTTCTGTTGCTAAATTACATAATTCTGATGTCTGTGGTTATTTAAACATTCCCTGATAAACGTTATGTCAGCGTCAATACATGAGTGTTGATCCCAGTGTGTTTAGTGTACAACATCACCTTCAATTCACGGTTTCAAAATGTTAGCCACATGCTAATGCTAACCGGAAATGAAGAATTTTCAGAATAAAAGTGTTAAATTAATAGTTAGTGTAAACTTCCAGATTAAAACTTCCAGAATAAAACTGCTTTAAATTAAAACCCTATATTTAATTTAAATGACGCCATATCAACATTGATTTTAATTTCTTACATACCTCAATGTGTTTCCCAATCAAAAATACAAGTTGAATGACATGAGGGTCTGCCTGCAGCAGATGGTTATTGCTTTAGCATCTGGAGGCCGCTCACACTCTTCTCAAACCATACAGCCTTTTGGGGATTGTGTCCCTACTAACAGCTTGGGAGAGACTTGGCAATGCAAAATGAATTCACCCTAACCCTGATGTCGCTGCCCAATTATCAGCTCACACCATTTGGATCCCGATTGTAGTTCAATTCTTACAAAGTTCACACAACTCTGATTTGGACTTCGACAGTTTCACGTAGCATAATCTGCTGCCTTATAAGACTCTCATGTGCCAGCAATACGAGAATATTTGTTTATGTAGGGAAGAGAAAATATGACCATATCTTGTACAAACCTTAAGAGACAGATAATTGCTCACATAAAGTCTTACAGGTACAGCATATATACAATATACGCTGTTTGCCCAGAGGCTACTCTTAAGGAAAAGTTCTCCCTATGTGTTCCTGCTTCTTGTTTGTATCTAACAGGGCCTGTTTTGATCCACTCCTCAGTCTGCTTGTTAGTTCAGTCAATCTGTTGCCTTCGCTGGACTTCTCCCGTCACTCTGTTCCCTCGCTCCACTGGTTAGCTTTGATCTGGTGGTAAATAAATTGCACCTCTCTGTGTGCCTAAAACAATGTTTAATCGCCTTGAATTGCTGCTGCTCTTGTAGAAAACATCGCCTTTTGTTGTCAACGCTTGGCTGCGTTTGAGCGCTTCAACGGCCGAAGACGAGGCGGAAATCACAGGGGATCGTTTAACAGGCCCAGACAAATAACTCTGCACGACCATAAAGACTTATTTCGCTCTGATGCAGATACAAATGTGATCTGAGAAAACGTTTGCACGGATGAAGAGACCTCGGAGCATACTGCGCTCTCTCGCTGGGGGAAGGGCGCACCTGTGGCTCCTCTTCGGCTGCTAATACTGCACTGGTTTGTCAGAGGATTCAAAAACTATACTTGTATGTGTTTGACGATGAACAATCCTGAACGAGCCTGTAGAGAAAAAGTGTTTCATGGCAAAACTGTGAGACACAACTACATTAATTTTCTGTAGCAATGACAGCGTAGTTTAACAAAACATAAAATAGGGCAGCCCTTTCAACACTCTCACTTCAATAAAGGCACTTGTTGCCTAAAACATCTTTAAAAAACTAAATAATGAAACATTTAAGTAAAATAAATCTATATTTGGATTGAAGCAGAATCAGTCTTAGGTCTTCACATACTGCACAATTAAGGAAATTGGCTCGAGCTCCAACTCATTGTACGTGATAGTCTAAGGGGCGGGACATCTCTAGTGTTGACCAATCACAACAGAGCCTGTCAGCTAACCAATCAGAGCAGACTGGACATGGAAACCTGTCACAGTAGAGACACACAAAACAAATATCAGCCCTAAAAAAGTACCATAACTTATATTTAAGGATCTACGGCACCAATAACAACATAATAATAATAATAATGCATTACATTTTTTATTAGAGCGCTTTTACAGGTGCTCAAAGCGCTTTAGAATTACACATTACACATATTAGAAATGAGAGTCATTACTGTGGACATAGGAGCAAATGCGGGTGGAGTGTCTTGCCCAAGGACACAACGGCCCTTGATCTAACCATTGTGCCAAAAACCGCCCCACCGCCCCCAACATGTCATCGTGATCACCATCAATACAGTTGTAAGTATGTACACAGGATACAGTTGTATATGTGTGTGTGGAGCACATCAAAGCTTGCCTTGCTGCCACCTTAGTCACGACCATCACCTCTTACCATCTGCTGCCCCCCCCTCCCAGACAGCAGCCAGACTCCCAGTCTGTCTGAATATAAAAGGCGAATAAAGTCCTGGATCAGAACATCTTATTTCTGAACTCATGGTCGACACCTTGATGTGATTTAGGACCAGAGTTCACCCAATGACAGCACCACTGCATCGGCTTGAATTAGGAGTGCGTTTGCATTTCATTAGCAGCATTGGAATGAAGGTCTACCTTGTTACCATCCTTATTATAGGACTATTTGTATGGTTGATGTATTTACATTTCATTTGACCTTTTTATGTTTAATTAACTGCTCCCAACATCATCGTCGATGGATTCTCTCTACCCTTCTACAGTCAAGTCAGGAGTCTTGGTGTGACTGTGAAGCCCCCTCTCCTTTGCATATTAAATACAAAACAGCACCTGGACGGTTTTCTTACACCTGCGCAACGTCTCCAGGCTCCGCCCATTGCTCTCAGAAGCGATGCAGAACCCTTTTCATTTATGCAGAGCTTTTTGAAAACGTTGCATGTTTCATCACGTTGGTGAATGTTTTTGAAATGCTGCGAATGTGTTGTTGAGTTGGTGAAGATGTTTCCATGGGTTTTGACGGATTCATGTCCTTTTTAATTACATCCTTTTTAAAACTGCATCGCGAAATGGGAGTGTCTTAGGCCGTTGTAGCTCGTTTGCACCTATCAGCCACCGTAAGCATCCTGCAATCAAACAAGTTAAACCTAAATTCTCTGAAAAGTATTTTCCTCATATCTGCATTGTTTATAAAGAAAGTGATAGCGTTCTTTTGGCTGATGAGCAGGTAGAGCTGATTCTGATAACAGGTTCTGCACACAGACTGATTGTTGGCACTGATGGAGGTCCTATCCAACCCTAAGAGAGGCACTCACCCAAAACTCATCAACACACATTGATTAGTGAGAGAAAATGCATTGATTATGGCATGTGAAGGCACACGCATGAACACACTTGGATCCATGCATACACACCACATGTGAACAAGGCATGCACTCTCCAGGTATATTTCAGCTGTCAGTGATTATGGGTTGGTCAATGGTTTCTATAAACACTTGTTCCCTGTGGAAACATCAGTTCCACCACCTCTACTTAGACATTGTTTCCCCTGAGGAAGTTGAGCAGAAAGACACCTGACGTCTGCCTTGTTTCATGTTATAGAGATCAAACTTGAACTACTGCAACAGTTGGTAAAGTGGTGCAGGAATAAGTCCTAAAACCGTATATAAAAGAGGTTGCAGGTCGCTGGGCGGTGGTGGCGAAGTCGATAGGGACTTGGCTTGGCAACTCAAAGGTCACCAGTTCAAGTCCCGGCAAGACCAAGTGCTACCGAGGTGTCCCTGAGCAAGGCACCGTTCCCCACACTGCGACCCCGGGCGCCGTTCAAAATGGCAGCACACTGCTCCTAACACTAGGATGGGTCAAATGCAGAGAAACAATTTCCCCACGAGGGATTAATAAAAGACCATCTTATTTTATCTTATCTTTACAAGGGCATGAATGAGCAGAGCTTGTATCTTTTTGAAAGACCTTTCTGACAGAGGTGCCTAATGTTCTAATTCTGGAGAAGGCTCAATTGATATTTTTACTTTGAACATGACACAAACATGTACACCCTAAGCATTGGCATAAGGTTGCTAATAATGCATTAATATTACAAGTTGAGTGGGGATAACAACACACAAGCAACTACCAGCGTGTACAACTAAAGTAACTCATACTAAAACATCAACTTTGCCTTTGGGTAGTCTTAGCCTGATGAACATTCAACATGGATTTTAAAATCTTCAGAAGTTTTATTATGTTTCATTAAAGGATGACCGTTGGCTTAGCAGGGTGAGAAAGTAATCTCTGCTTCAACCCGAGTAAAGAAACATGGACTAAGAAGGGAATATTAACATTAGCGTCTTTGAGCGTTAGGAAAATGTATTATTATTATAAATGTTCTGTGAAAATACTCAACCTGAAATACCTAAGTCCAACAGCTACTAGGACTCAAATACCCAGGAACAGGTGGAGGACTTATATCTCCAAGCTGGCCTCAGAGTGCCTTGGAATCGGCCAATCAGAACTGGTTTATGTGGCCAGGGAAGTCTCTGCTAGACCTCCTTACCCTGCGAATACGTGATGTAAAATGGATGGATTTCTCTTTGTATGTAGACGTATTGGAAACTGTCTGGTAGCTTAAAAGGAAACTTTAGATCTCTTAGTTTTTCGTTCAGAGCAGACTATTCCGTCTAGAAAATATTGATTTAAAAAAATATCTTTACTGTCTAGTGACTGAGTTTCTTACATTTTGAATTCATTTGTTTCTTAGTATATGGAAGTGCATTCTTCATGTGAATGCAGTGTACCGTCCAACCTCCAACCTGTTATTATGTGAACACATAAGACAAACACAGACATCCAATGTACACCATGCCTTTTGTATATGTGCCAATGGCTTTGCTATAGAAGAACGAGATTGAGGTTACGGGGGCTGCCTGTGGAGAGGACGCGTGTGAATAAATGTCATCTCCTTGCTGTTTCTATGCATAACGTGCCCACTGAGGATGAGCACTCCTTGCAGCAGTGGGTGGTGTGTATCAGCCTGTTTGATTGACAACAAAATGAATAGAGTGGAGGATGTGATGAAGAGAAAGAGAGGAAAGTGAGTGAAGGAAACCCACACACTCGCAGTAGAGAAGGAGAAAGTGAAGTTTAAGGTGGGAAGAAAAATCAATAAACGGGGCTATGAAGACGCTTCCCGGAAAATTCAATTTCTTCTTTTTTATTCATCAGACAATAGATCTTTGTTGAGGATGATGAAAATGCAAATTGAGCCATTTTGAAAACAGGACTCGCAGTCGAAGGGTATCATTCGTTTTGTGGGATAGTGATCACTCAATATCTGACAGGACTGACGGAGCAGAGCCCAGGAACTCTGACAGGTCTCATTTTGAAACCACTGTCGAAGGTCGTGAACAACCACGACTCCCTAGTAGTTTGTCCTGTGTGGGGAACATTGATCTCAAACAACATGCAGTCTGTGTGCTTCCTGGTGACGTGTGAAAACCACATACAGGGCTTTGTAGGGTTAGGGTTAGGGTTAGGGTCGTCTTTTCAAAATAAGGGGAATTGCTGCAAACACATCTTGTTTTTCTATTCATGAGAATCTTAATTAGATTATATTAACATGTATTTAGTGTATGGTCATTTAAAGAATGCAAATGATGTGGAATGGGACTTCTCATTGTCAACCATTTTCAACAAACAGAAAATATGTGGTTTGAGTTTAATAAGTGAGAGTAAGACATTGAGCTTTAACGAGATTAAGAAGAAGCAGGTTTTAAAATGTGTTCTATATTTACAATATTCATCAAATGACACATCATTAAAACACTATATTTTCATCATAAGGTTCTGTTTTAGGACCACTTTTATTCTCCATATATATCAACAGTTTAGGTGAAAATCTGGATGAAGCTACTTTACATTTCTATGCGGACGATACCGTGATGTACTGTGCAGGTCCCTCCATTAAGGAGGCTGGTGTTAAATTACAGGCTGTTTTTAACATTATTCAGACTCAGCTCGCTGAACTAAAGCTTCTTTTAAATGTTGATAAAATCAAGGTAATGCTATTTTCAAAAGCTAAAAAGACACCAGAGCCTGTTTTAGATATTGTTACTATGCAAGGACAAGTACTTGAAGTGGTTACCTGTTATAAATACCTAGGTATCTGGCTTGATGATTGTCTCACTTTTAAACTTCATGTCAATAACCTGCTGAAAAAGTTGAGGGTTAGACTAGGTTTCTTTTTCAGGAACAAGTCCTGTTTCTCGCTTGAGGCCAGGAAAAGGCTCTGTGACCTTTTGACCTGTGCTGGACTATGGTGATTTGTTATATATGAATGCACCTGCTCATTGCCTGAACAAGTTAGATGCCGCCTATCACAGCGCACTGAGATTTGTCACTAATTGTAAAGCACTTACTCATCACTGTACCCTGTATGCCAAGGCAGGTTTGCCATCACTTACTGTAAAGAGGCTCAGTCATTGGTACACGTTTATTGATAAAGCTTTGTTGGGTAAACTCCCGTATTATATCTGCTCTCTGATAACACAGAGAGTTGCAAGCAGCTATTGTCTGACATCGCATGATGTCGTATTGTTAGATGTGCCAAGAGCAAGGACTGTCTTAGGTAAGACAGCTTTTATGTGCGCAGCTGCACTTGCCTGGAACAATCTTCAGCAAGAATTGAAACTGAGCAATCTCATTCCTCTGCATGTTTTTAAAGCTAGGCAAAATGAAATGCTCGTTGATACTATAAGCACTTGGGAACCTATTTGCTGCAGGTCTCCCTTGAAAAAGAGATCTATTATCTCAATGGGACCAATCTGGTTAAATAAAGGTTTGAAATGAAATGAAATGAATGCCTTGTTATGCACTTTTTGCACAAAAAATTGACTAAACATCGAGGTACTTACAAAAAGTTACATAAACTATATTTGTGATATGTTTCTAAGATATCAATTATTTCAGTTCTTGAAGATAACCATGAACAATGTTCAGCAGGATAATAATGGGCAGTAGCAAAGTTCCACTTTCAATAAAACTGCATTGCTCAGCAAAATGAAATCAAACTTTAAGATGTATTTTGTTAAGCTCCTGTCAATCTTAGTGTAACAGACTCAAATGTGCAGAGGAGTTATATGTCTGGGATCATCGACTAAATCCAAATTAAGTATGTAAGCCAGATTTGTGGAACTAATTAAGTACCACAGTTTGTGTCGGAGCAAACTGTGTTGATATTAAGGTGCAGAAAAATAAAACTATACAACTTAGGAGGAGAAAAAGTCAGGGTTATCTTCAGTTATAATGTCAATATATCATATAGGAAAGATATGTCTGATCATTGCACATTGAATAACATATTAGAATCAGGAAATTAGACCTCATGTAAGAAGCAGACAGTTGTGTTGTGGATGAATTCATTGGCACACTTCGGTAAGTTCTACAGAACAGTGGGACGTTTCAGCCATCTTTTGATAAACAGAAGGCTCTGCAGGATCCAGGGGTGTTTTTCTAAATTCACAGCAGTTCCCTGTTCTTACCTCGGGTCACAGAGACATCAAGCTGTGAGAGGAGGGGAAATATTTGTAGAGCAACTTTCAGAATGATGTGTTTGTGCTGTTCCTACAAACCTTATTTATCCAGGAGAGTGCAGAGATGCAGGTACTCGCCGAGAAATCTGACAACGTTTTTGAGGTAGACGGTCTAGCAGAGTGTGGAAGGTCTTAACCCGTCTTTCTCCAGCTCAGGCACTTTCTCTTTACTTTACTTTATCTCACAGTAGGAAGAAGTCGGATACATTTGTTCTGTGTATATCCGCAGCCAAGCTTGGGAGTAACAGCATTAATACAAATACAAAATAAAGGCAACTGTGGTCTCTTGCAGTTACATAGAAATACATCATAATCAGATTACTGGTAGAAGAAAATGTGGATTCCTAGCAGGATTAAAATGTAACAATGCATTTTAAAATAGAACGATATGTCATAGAGGGTGTTTGTAATCCACTAAAACCTATATAACACAAAAGGGAAAACTCCAAAAAGCATAATAGGACCTCTTTAAGGTACTCAAATGAACAGACAGTAATCTCTTATTGTGATTTGGTAGCTGATTACATTTTGTACTGGTAATTGGTCATTGTAACCCCTCACAACTCTGTAGCCATAAACGTATGCTGACAGTCTCTCACATGCACACACACATGCACAGATACATCAGGATTTAATGCCTGACATTGGTGCCGACATAACTCATAAATGTGAAGAGCTCTCAACCGGCCAGCAGCAGAGTGACCTGCTGTCAGCGGGGCCGGGTGCTAATGTGTGGGTGAGCAGACACAAATGAGACTGAATATGACTGAGTGGGATTTAACAAGGCAGCGCACTACCAAAACAAACAGTTTTTGGCAGTTCATTATTCACAAGGTTAAGGAGGTTGGTCCTCTACATTTCATCAGTGATGCCTGATGAATGTTAAAGATCCAGATCGGAGAGAAGCTGCACAGGGAGTGGACAGCGACGCCGTAATGAGTCCTCGAGGGTCCTCACATGAGAAAAATCAGCTGTCAGATTGTGGAGAGAGACGAACGGGGAACATTTGCTGCATAATGAGAACATTGTGTTATTTTAGTGACATTTGCCGTATTGTGGAAAGATATGTTTCCTCAGCTAAATATCAGCAGGAGACAGATGATGGTTAATAAGCAGGTTGTAAGATACACACGTTTACATTTTAGAATTGTTTATTTCTACTCTTTGAATTTATCTCAAGTGCAATGCCTTGTCTTTTCTGCTGCTGCAACGCAAACATGTCCCCCATCAATAAAGTACATCTTATTTTATTTAGCAGTTGCATTTTCTTTTGATAATTGGTCAACTACATGTATATTTAGTTGTTCTGTTTTCCTTTTTCTTAAACAACACACAGGTAAAACAAAACAGCTGTTTGTAACCCCCCCCCCCCCCCATAGTATAAGACAAGATTAATGGTTGAAATCACAGCACAAAAAACAAAACAACAACAACCAAATAAAACACATAACAAGGTCGAGATAAATGTTAGTCGTGGTTGACCAGTGGCGAACCGTCAGGGCCTTCAAGGTATCCAGAGAACACCCTGGAACACTCAGATAAAACAAACAAAACATTGATTTAATTATATAAATAAAATGTATATAAAATGAATAAATGAGAATGGTATCTGTGTTGTTGATCTGTAATATTACAGTGTTACGTTGATTTGTTTGTCCTTCTCGGACCATGCTCTACGCATTTCAGTGGTTTGTGTTAGAAAAGAAAGCAACCAATCAGATCTTGTTCTGGGTCTCTGGGTAGAATATCCTTCAACCAAGGTATTCTACATCCTTGATCGAATGCCCTGGCCGTTGCACTGAATGAGAGCGTACGTTTGGACTGACAGTTTGATCAACCAATCAGATATTGATTTGTAGCGAATGGGCGTGTTCTTTCAGAGTTCCCCTCGGTTCCAGAGTGTTCTGGAAGGCCTGCTAGTTAACTGGCTCGAGACAGAGGATCTAGATGAATGCGACGAAGCAATTCATGCCGTTTTATTGTTTTTAACGTTGAAATGACAAGAGCAACAGGTGAAGATGAAGTTGCTGCGGAATTGTTGTGAGTACCGACAATTCAGTGAAAAGACGGACATTATAATGGGGGGGGGGGGGGGGTCTACAGAAGGTCCAGTTGTGATAGCCACGGTTCGCCACTGTGGTTGACTATAGTAAATCTGTGTTCTAATTCAGTTTTAAGAAATAAAATAAGAAATGCAGAATCAGTTAGGGAAGACCGTTAACCATTTATAACTGTTTTCTGGTCTTGACAGGATAAAAACTGCTTTCATTTGGCTCGGATTTAAGCTGATGAAAGCTGCACAGAAATGCATAGAATCAGACCCAGAATCACCACAACTGATGGGAATATAATTAATCTGGAGTCATCTAAAAACTGAACGTTGGATGCATTAGCAAAGTTCCTATAGCTAAATGTCTTTGATTGGAAAATGCTGCTTCAGTCTCCGTCTAATTAAGCTGTAATTATTAAATGCAGTGGCTGTAATTCAAAGTGTCAGCTTCCAATATGAATACAGTCACCGTTCCAAATGTAGTGACACTCTCTGAGAGCCGTTTCTGAATGTGAGGATTGGAAATACTCCAGATGTGTGTTGATGCCACACACAGCTTCTGATAGGCGGACCGTTGAATTTGTGGTTGTGAGGAAAAACAACTTATACACACACACAGCATCATAGTACACTCTGCGCTGCCAGAAGATGATTTATGGCTCGAGGCTGCATGCTGTAAAACATGTTGCACATTTCACTGAAAGCAATGTGTTGGCCTGGCACCTCAGCAGCAGTTTGGTGTGGATGGCAGCGCAGTGTAATGAGGAGTGAAAGCTGATAAGAAGGTGCAATATTAGAGAGGGTTTTTCTTGGGAATGAGAGCACATACACACAGCTCAAAAGAAGAACACTTCTTGCATGATTTGTTTACTTCTCTATCTTCACTGTCACAGAACAACTGAATGGGACAGGAGTGGATACATCGCTTTAAGGTTTAAATGCATCACAATATTCAAGTTAGCACCTCCCTAGTTCCCTCCACCAAAAGCCAATGGGATCTTTCCATTGTAATTTTAAATATTGCAGAAAATAATCTCTGTGTCAAACAAACAAACTTCACGTCACCATCGCTAAGCTAAAGGTGGCTAATGTTGGGCTATAAAGGAACTACAGCACGGTCACATGACTTCACGTCACCACCGCTAAGCTAAAGGTGGCTAATGTTGGGCTATAAAAGAACTACAGCACGGTCACATGACTTCACCTCACCAACGCTAAGCTAAAGGAGGCTAATGTTGGGCTATAAAGGAACTACAGCACGGTCACATGACTTCACCACGCTAAGCTAAAGGTGGCTAATGTTGGGCTATAAAGGACCTACAGCACGGGCACATGAATTCACGTCACCACCGCTAAGCTAAAGGAGGCTAATGTTGGGCTATAAAGGAACTACAGCACGGTCACATGACTTCACGTCACCACTGCTAAGCTAAAGGAGGCTAATGTTGGGCTATAAAGGAACTACAGCACGGTCACATGACTTCACCACCGCTAAGCTAAAGGTGGCTAATGTTGTGCTATAAAGGAACTACAGCACGGTCACATGACTTCACAACCGCTAAGCTAAAGGTGGCTAATGTTGTGCTATAAAGGAACTACAGCACGGTCACATGACTTCACGTCACCACCGCTAAGCTAAAGGAGACTAATGTTGGGCTATAAAGGAACTACAGCACGGTCACATGACTTCACGTCACCACCGCTAAGCTAAAGGCGGCTAATGTTGGGCTATAAAGGAACTAAAGCACGGTCACATGACGTCACGTCACAAAAAAAAAAACTATACAGTGCAGTGTAAGAATAGTGAACTTATTAAATAATAAGGCATCTGCATTAAGTTACATTAGTTACAGTGGACCTTCAGTTTGTAAGTGTGAAATTAGTGTGTGTGTGTGTGTGTGTGTGTGTGTGTGTGTGTGTGTGTGTGTGTGTGTGCGTGTGTGTGTGTGTGTGTGTGTGTGTGTGTGTGTCAATGGCTACTAATGGCAGCTTTCGCCATGATGAGAGCCATGTGGAAGCAATCCCTTTGCTCTGCATATTAAATAGAGAACTTTATGAGTAACACAAATATAACTTTCATAAAAGAACATTTTGGAAAGCAAGTGCAGACTAATACAATTTTAAATAGTCTCAACTTATATATTATGCAATCTGTGGCCTTATTGATGTGTTCGCTGCCTCCTTTGTCTTGAGTTTCCACTGCTTTTCTCCAATATCTCAATATTTTCCAACTATTCAAATCTCATTTGTGGCTTCAAGTAAATCAGATACGTCTGAAATGAGTTGTTTTGTTGGTTAATAACCAGGTGCAGACACGTCTCTGAGGATCTATTGCCCGTCATTAAAATGTGTCAGGCACATGCAAATTGTGACAAAATGATTGTTGTCTGCCGTAACCATTACACACAGAACATAAATAATTACTGTTTGCAAATTGCAGACACATCCACAAACCTGCAAGGCTCTCCCATGCTCATGAATGAGTCTTAATGATGGTACTTACTTTGATTTGTTAAAGACGTCAACATTAACGAGAGAGGGGAGGATTTCAGGGTGCAAATCGCCGCCTGCATTTTGTTGGAAAAGGGCTTGTTTTGCTGAATCTAGGCGTGTCATTTCAGGAAGTAAATGTGACCTGTGGGTAATTATAAGATGTGTGTATTTGGTTGCGCTAAATAATAACAAGTATTGTAACAAAACTGCCTTCTACAAACCACACTGTTAACATTGAAATGTGACGTCAAATGCAGTTATTAGAATAATTCAATTGGCAGTGGGATGCAGTTCCTCCCAACTCTTTGTAATTCTGAAATGGCTGCTCTACTTTTAAACTTTTGTGAAAGTAATGCCAACGTAGCGGAAATATGCTGATGGATATTCAAGTCTTGGTCCTTCTAAGTTCTTGCAGGCATCCAAATAATCTATATATTAAGATTCATACCATGGACACCAGATATACACATTTCTGATGTTGGTTGGAAGGGGTCAATATCATTTGAGACGACGCCTGAAAAACAGACACCCAGTGTATGTGTGTAAGATGAACCAGAGCAACCTTATCTATTTGTTGTTGTATCTTGAAAATGTATCAGAAAAAAAAAAACCTCGAACCTTTATTTACAAAACATTGAATGAATATGGTCAAAAAATAAATGATTTGAGCATATCGGATGTGAACATATTACAAAATGTCACACATGACCAACAATTTTTTGACAATGTCAGTTTTCACATCTGTACATTTTACATTTACTTAACAAGGTTATTGTAACCCAATCAACAATGACCTAAGCTAACTAAAAATGATTTACGGTGTCTCAAAATGTCATGTTTGTTTTAGTTTTACAAACCTGGATAAAGTCCTCAGATATTTCAATTTTGTAAAGTAGCAATATTACATTGAATAAATACTTTGTTACAAGTTCAAGGTTCAAAGTGTTAGTCCTGCATTGCAAATAGTATTGAGCAAAAGTATTGGCATCAAAATGACTAAAAGTACCAAAAGTTAAAGTACTGGTTATTCATAATGGCTCATTTCAGAATCATATATTTAAGAGTTGGTTTTCATTTTGTATTAGCTAATTATATGAATCTTTAAGTGTAGTAGAATAATAAGGAAGCATACTCACAAATACAGCACCTCAGATTTGGCACATACACACACACACACACACACACACACACACACACACACGTATACAGTCACTTCAGGGGACATTACATTGACTTGCAAGCATTTCCTGGAGACTTATCCTAACCTTAACCATAACCAACACATGCCTAACCCTTACCCTTAACCTTACCAAGTCTTCACCCTAAAATTAATGATTCCCCTTATGGGGACCTCCAATTTGTCCCCATAAGGGAGGCGAGTCCCCACACGTGACTGTGTAAACAGATTTAGGTCCCCACAAGTATAGTAATGCTAGGCCACACACACACACACACACACACAAATACACACACACATGCATACCATGTATACATCACTTCAGGGGACATTACATTGACTTAAATGCATTTCCTGGAGACTTATACTAACCCTAACCCTTATCCTAAACCTAACCAAGTCTTCACCCTAAAATTAATGATTCCCCTCATGGGGACCTCCAATTTGTCCCCATAAGGGAGATTTAGGTCCCCACAAGTATAGTAATGCTAGGCCACACACACACACACACACACACACACACACACACACACACACACACACACACACACACACACACACACACACACACACACACACACACACACACACACACACACACACACACACACACACACACACACACACACACACACACACACACACACCACCAACATCAGGGAATAAAAAAGAGTCAATGGTTTGTTTCATTTAAGATTTTACCAGGAAACTTACCCAGCAACATCGCTGTGTTTCCTCTCATTATTGTAGTGTATCCTACAGAACAAAGCGAGTACACACTTCACACAGCGCTGTGACACAAAGATAAAAACACACACCGACAGTACACTTGTGTTTCCCAGGGTGCAGAAACCACATTTGCTCAGTGAGGGTGCGGAGCTGAAACAGTAGAAGAAGAAGGGGAAGTGCTGCCCTGAGGGAAATACACCGCCGGCTTCCCCTCCACACTGCAGCAGTGATTGATGTGTGTGTGTGTAGAGCTTGTGTGCCAGTTTGATCATCACAGTGCAGGATGTGTGTGTTGCAGAGGGCGTTGGGGGGCGGTGACTCAAATGTGAAAACTCAGGGAACGGAGGCGTGCATTTTCTTACGCGCATCCATCATTCTGCCTCAAATCTGCAGCTTCACACACACCTTATACTCTCAGCGTCTTCTTTCTACCCCACTCTTTGCTCTCCCTCCTCCCTCCATTGCTCCCTTTCATTGACCCATGCATTGTGGCAGTCTCCCCCGCTCTCCTGTGGTCTCCTCTGGTGCCGGCTCTCATTGATTTAAGCTTTAAACTTTCACTCGTGCTCACTTCCCCGGGAACTGGAGTTGAATTACAGTCATTACCTGGCAGTTTCTCCACACTCACTCTGTACCTGTCTCAGCGTTCTCTTCTCGCTCTGCAGGGGGGCCGCTCTAGCCCCATAGAGTAGTGCAGGGATGTATTTCTGTAGGACATCCAGGAAGTTAGCATTGCAAAGTATCCAGCGACAAAAAGCCAATTGTATTTTTTCTATTGGATTTTGGAATGAAGTCGAAAGTAAGTCTGTGGCAAAAAAAGAAAACGTTTATGATACACAGTTTGTTAAGCATGATAATCTCGACATATTAAGAAAAAAGATTTATACACATTAAGTCTGAATGAATATAGGCACCTTTCAGTCTAACCTGTAGTTTTTTATTACGATCGAGACTTGAGCCGGAGACCCTTCGGTTTCCAAGCCAAATCCCTGCAGACTGAGTTACTGCCGCTCATATTAAGGCGACCTTATGATTTGTAGAAAGCTAACATTAGGCTATAAAGGAACTACAGCACGGTCACATGACTTCACGACACCACCGCTAAGCTAAAGGAGGCTAATGTTGGGCTCCAAAGGAACTACAGCACGGTCACATGACTTCACGTCACCACCGCTAAGCTAAAGGAGGCTAATGTTGGGCTATAAAGGAACTACAGCACGGTCACATGACTTCACGACACCACCGCTAAGCTAAAGGTGGCTAATGTTGGGCTATAAAGGAACTACAGCACGGTCACATGACTTCACGTCACCACCGCTAAGCTAAAGGCGGCTAATGTTGGGCTATAACGGAACTACAGCACGGTCACATGACTTCACGTCACCACCGCTAAGCTAAAGGCGGCTAATGTTGGGCTATAAAGGAACTACAGCACGGTCACATGACTTCACGTCACCACCGCTAAGCTAAATCAAATCAAGTTTTATTTATATAGCACATTTATAAACGATTTTTGGTCGAGCCAAAGAGCTTATAATAAAAATAGCCTACAGTAGAGACACTTTACAGCTAATACAATAGCACAGATTGTTCAGAATATCAGTATGAGAAAACAACACCCTCTATCCTTAGATAAAGGAGGCTAATGTTGGGCTATAAAGGAACTACAGCACGGTCACATGACTTCACGTCACCACCGCTAAACTAAAGGAGGCTAATGTTGGGCTATAAAGGAACTACAGCACGGTCACATGACTTCACGTCACCACCGCTAAGCTAAAGTGGGCTAATGTTGGGCTATAAAGGAACTACAGCACGGTCACATGACTTCACGTCACCACCGATAAGCTAAAGTGGGCTAATGTTGGGCTATAAAGGAACTACAGCACGGTCACATGACTTCACGTCACCACCGCTAAGCTAAAGTGGGCTAATGTTGGGCTATTAAGGAACTACAGCACGGTCACATGACTTCACGTCACCACCGATAAGCTAAAGGCGGCTAATGTTGGGCGTGATGACCTTTAGTCGTCTCATTTAGACACTTTTGCGGTTTTAAAAACTCCTAAAAGCTTCAGACATTCACAGTTGGGTTTTCACTGACGTAATTCATGTATACGAAAATCATGTAAATTAGTGTTTATAGACCCTTTTTTAGGTATTTTCCCTAAAACACTTAAATGGAGGGAAAAATACTGACTCATTTCCGAGGTTTAGGGCTCACGGTACCAATATATTAATTTACATATTGGAAGGTAGTGGGAGGATTGTGAGGTCACGATCTGCTTGTTGTCATTACTGCCTCCCATGTGACCAACTCACCACAAAGCATGCCTCATCCTCTGTCTGTTTTTAGCCAGCACTACTCCATGAATACTCTGAGGAAGAGTTGTTTGCAAGCTGCTGTTGCTATGCGACTCAAACCTTCATTAACTTGAAGAAAATGTTCCAATCTTGAAAAGGTTCTCCCCTTTAATGGACTGAAGAGTGAAGATCCTAGGCGGTAAATTGCGCTTAAAATAAACATTTGTATCTCCTCGTGCGTGGCTATTATACCACAAGTGGAGATGTCCTCTACTTAAAGTTTATTGTTGCTGTGATTAAGTGTGTCGTCGATGTAGTAAACCTCTGATTGTATGTGTTTTTTAAGAGTTTCTGTGATTAAATGCGATCTCCCTAGTTGTAGATTAGGCAGCTGGTGGAAAGTAATGTTAAAGTGTTCTAATGGCATGTATTTTCTTCAGGCAGCAGCAGGAGAGAAACACTTTGCAGGAGTGTTGTTTGTGGCTACAGCTGTTGCTATGCGACTGCTTTCCAATCTTCCTGCCGAGCCAAATGCACTGGTTGTTTGGTGTTTGAAGTGCCTCGGAGTTACAACCTTTAGGAGGCTTTGCAATGTGGATAAAGCCTATAACAAATCTCATATATAAAGCTGAAAAGTGAACAAGTTGTCAGAAGAATGTGGGCTTCTTTTTAAGATTGATACTTTGATCCCAATTTGGTAAATTGTTTAGTGACAGAAGCATCAGTGTGTTCGGACATGAACATGTGAAATGGGTGGAACAGAGAATTATCTAAATATTTAAAGTGAAAATACAATCAAATATAATATATTAAATACAAACATAAACAGTATAACAATTCTGGATGATTAAAATGTTCTAAAAAAATTCTGCAGTTAGTAGCAGGAATAAATGCTTACACTACAGGAGCATAGACATACTTGTAGGATAGTATACAATGTACAGATATACATAAAATTGCAAATTGTTCATGGTTACTAGGACGGAGAAACTCAAACTATGGATCATTCTGGAGATAGTGGGAACGGTAATGCAAATGCAAATGAAACCTTTTTACAACATATAATTTCAATAGCCTTTATTTTATGTTGTTCCAGGAAATGTGACATGTTGACAGTTGGGGATGTGGAACGAACCCTCAGATTGGTTTGCATCTATTTACCCCCAAGACACTGCTGCCGTAAAATGACCGCAGCTTCAGTCGATCATTTGTTGAAGGGACTCAAAAGCAATTTTGAACATTAGCATTCACTGTCTAGGTATTTTAACCGATCTCTTATTGATATTTTTAATGAAAGACTTCGAAACCAGTAAAATCCTTAATCTTTATTTTTAAATGAAGGATCTCATTTGATTTGCAGCTTCATCTGTTGCCAGGTCTGTGTCTCCGTGATGAGCCACATCAAATATTAAGCTAGATATTCATTAAAGAGGAAGTTCTGGCAAATCTAGTACATTGGAGGAAAAGTTCTCAGATGTAAAGTCGTACAAAATGTCTTCCAAATGTTCTTCTCCTCAAAGAGTCCTCTCCTGCTGATGTTCAGGTGTATATCAGTATGTAGTGTCTCTACTTTAAAGAGTCCTCTCCTGCTGATGTTCAGGTGTATATCAGTATGTAGTGTCTCTACTTTAAAGAGTCCTCCCCTGCTGATGTTCAGGTGTATATCAGTATGTAGTGTCTCTACTTTAAAGAGTCCTCTCCTGCTGATGTTCAGGTGTATATCAGTATGTAGTGTCTCTACTTTAAAGAGTCCTCTCCTGCTGATGTTCAGGTGTATATCAGTATGTAGTGTCTCTACTTTAAAGAGTCCTCCCCTGCTGATGTTCAGGTGTATATCAGTATGTAGTGTCTCTACTTTAAAGAGTCCTCCCCTGCTGATGTTCAGGTGTATATCAGTATGTAGTGTCTCTACTTTAAAGAGTCCTCCCCTGCTGATGTTCAGGTGTATATCAGTATGTAGTGTCTCTACTTTAAAGAGTCCTCCCCTGCTGATGTTCAGGTGTATATCAGTATGTAGTGTCTCTACTTTAAAGAGTCCTCTCCTGCTGATGTTCAGGTGCATATCAGTATGTAGTGTCTCTACTTTAAAGAGTCCTCCCCTGCTGATGTTCAGGTGTATATCAGTATGTAGTGTCTCTACTTTAAAGAGTCCTCTCCTGCTGATGTTCAGGTGTATATCAGTATGTAGTGTCTCTACTTTAAAGAGTCCTCTCCTGCTGATGTTCAGGTGTATATCAGTATGTAGTGACTCTACTTTAAAGAGTCCTCTCCTGCTGATGTTCAGGTGTATATCAGTATGTAGTGTCTCTACTTTAAAGAGTCCTCCCTGCTGATGTTCAGGTGTATATCAGTATGTAGTGTCTCTACTTTAAAGAGTCCTCCCTGCTGATGTTCAGGTGTATATCAGTATGTAGTGTCTCTACTTTAAAGAGTCCTCTCCTGCTGATGTTCAGGTGTATATCAGTATGTAGTGTCTCTACTTTAAAGAGTCCTCTCCTGCTGATGTTCAGGTGTATATCAGTATGTAGTGTCTCTACTTTAAAGAGTCCTCTCCTGCTGATGTTCAGGTGTATATCAGTATGTAGTGTCTCTACTTTAAAGAGTCCTCTCCTGCTGATGTTCAGGTGTATATCAGTATGTAGTGTCTCTACTTTAAAGAGTCCTCTCCTGCTGATGTTCAGGTGTATATCAGTATGTAGTGTCTCTACTTTAAAGAGTCCTCCCCTGCTGATGTTCAGGTGTATATCAGTATGTAGTGTCTCTACTTTAAAGAGTCCTCTCCTGCTGATGTTCAGGTGTATATCAGTATGTAGTCTCTACTTTAAAGAGTCCTCTCCTGCTGATGTTCAGGTGTATATCAGTATGTAGTGTCTCTACTTTAAAGAGTCCTCTCCTGCTGATGTTCAGGTGTATATCAGTATGTAGTGTCTCTTCATGTCTCCATGCTTTAATGTTCAAAAAGCTCTTTATTGTTCTCATACTGCTGCAGCACCTCTTTTCACCCTCTGTCTGAAACCAGAGCCCAGTCTGCTCTGATTGGTTAGCTGGCCGGCTCTGTTGTGATTGGTCAACCACTTAGAGATGTCCCACCCCTTAGCCTGTCACGTACAATGTGTTGGAGCGCTAGCAATAGAAGTATGAGTGCCGCAAAGTGATGTCACTATGTTCAGGAAGTAAACGAAGGACTACAATGTAGTCAGGGAACAAAGGGATTTTAGTAATTGAAGACCATTTACATGCACTTAAACCTATAGAACAAACTACAGAAAAAATGCCAAAAAGCTTAATAGGGCCTCTTTAACATATTGAAAAATTGCATTTGAACGGGCAGTCCGATGGAGATCATAACATTGTGAAATAACATGAATTGAAAGTGCGTTTGAGTGCATATTCCATCAACCAATTACAGACTTCATCAATGGTCCCAATATAAACAACCCTAACAGTGCTTGTTATTTTTCACATTTCACACTATGCTGGAGATACATAATGGGCTAAAGTAGTCAAATTAGCTTAAAGCTGGCCCTTTTATTCAGCAATTTTCATAATTAGAGTCTATGAGAGCATCAACATCAATAAAGATCTATTTGTATGCATAATTGTGTATTGAAGCTCTGTCCCCAGGATGGGAATAATATCCCTATCCATAAACTATATTCAATAGACCGTTAAGAATCAGGGGATGGAATTGAGGTGAGTTGTTTCTCTAGACTGAACAAAAATATAAACGCAGTTTTTGCTCCCAATTTTCATGAGATGAACTCAAAGATCTAAAACATTTTCTATATACACAAAATAACCATTTCTCTCAAATATTGTTCACAAATCTGAAAGAATCTGTGATAGTGAGCACTTCTCCTTTGCTGAGATAATCCATCCCACCTCACAGGTGTGGCATATCAAGATGCTGATTAGACAGCATGATTATTGCACAGGTGTGCCTTAGGCTGGCCACAGTAAAAGGCCACTCTGAAACGTTTATTGGGGGGGGTCTGGGGGGGTCCGAAAACCAGTCAGTATCTGGTGTGAGGGGTAGGGGTAGGGTTAGGGTTAGGGTTAGGGTAATGTTGTGAATCGAGTGGCCCATGGTGGTGGTGGGGTTATGGTATGGGCAGGCGTATGTAATGGACGACGAACACAGGCCACTCGATTCACAACATTACCCTAACCCTAACCCTAACCCTACCCCTACCCCTCACACCAGATACTGCCTGGTTTTCGGACCCCCCCAGACCCCCCCCAATAAAGCAAAGCTGCACGTTTCAGAGTGGCCTTTTATTGTGGCCAGCCTAAGGCACACCTGTGCAATAATCATGCTGTCTAATCAGCATCTTGATATGCCACACCTGTGAGGTGGGATGGATTCTCGGCAAAGGAGAAGTGCTCACTATCACAGGTTCTTTCAGGTTTGTGAATAATATTGAGAGAAATGGTTATTTTGTGTATATAGAACATGTTTTAGATCTTTGAGTTCATCTCATGAAAAATGGGAGCAAAAACAAAAGTGTTGCGTTTATATTTTTGTTCAGTGTAATTTGAAGTACTCACACATTATGTAAAACTGTACACCATGATGTTACGTAATGCATCACCCTCTCTCTCAGATTGGATCGAATTGCACGAGTGCTGCTTTTAATGTGTCTTTACTTATTAATCTCAAACTCTGTGACAGCTGTTCTATTTTTAAATGTTTTTTTTGCATTGTTTTTATTTAGTTGTTGTTTGTGACATTCATCTTCTTTTACGCAGTTCACCTTTCATTAGTGTTACCGAGACAAATTCATTTGATAGCCCCTTTGTATTCTTTTATCACCTCATATGAGGACACAAACAAACCGTTAACTCAGCAGAGCTCCCGGAGTTGTCCTTGCCAAAGACTTTGAGAAAAGAAACAAACTTTGATGCGTGTCAGCTTAACTCCAGTACGTCCCTTTTGAAGGTATCATTTTGATTTTTTCCAGTCTAGCAGGGTTGCTCTTGAAAATACTTCGGTGGCAGCGGTACCTGGAGTGTCGGTGTGTGAAAAAGCAGTATGGTGTCTGCTGGACTGTGGATAACAGGCTGCGATCTCAAGCATCTTCTCTCTGGGATAAGCTACTCCTCACCTAAGCACAGTCTATCGGCCACAGTGTTTCCCCTCCTGTTGAGGAAAATATCTGTTCAGACTCCTTCAGAACAACGGCAGTGCATTTTGTTGTGGATAACCCTTTAAGCAAGGAGCTTACATACTGGTAACAAAAGCTGTGTGTGGAATACATACTATTACTAGTCTCTGTTTGCAAATATACCTCCACCGCCTCAACCACCATGCATGTTAAGGCACCCAGTTTTCCATATTATATGCAGATTATGTTGATCGTGTCGCTTAGACATTGTAAAAAGAAGCTTCTGAGTAATTCCTGGTGTCTGAATTTGGTTTCTACGTTGTCAAAAATGTACGATTTGACACCAAAAACATTTATTTAGTTGTAGTGAAAGTGATTTTATGGCAAAAAAGGACATTCCTAAGCCATCATTGGTAGCCATATTCAACAAATCCGCATATTGGATTTTTGAGTGGCTATTGGCCTTTTTCAAATGTATGTTCCAATTGTAGTACTAGTCTCCGTCCTATATCCTAGGCCAAAGGTATTTAGGGGTGTCTTTTCATATGATTGGTTGTGTTTGACCCCGAAAGGCAGAGGTTTTTTGAACATGTTTGTGAGAACCCCAAGTACTGTTTGTTCGGTGAATGTTTGGATATGGACTCTACTTTTATGATGCACATGAAGATAATTAGATTATGCTGCAATGCGGTAGCTCTAGTATTAGACTAAGCTTCTACACTTGAGTTTCTTGACGTTCGGACACGTGCCCTAGTTTCAGTTTGGTTTCAGAGAAGAAACACTTAGACAAAACCTAGATTGAAAGATTAGTCACTCAAGCTAATAAAATGTCATAATTTGTCATATCCAGACAAAGATAGAGCCACGCTGAAAAATGCCCTTTGACCACATTCCCAGCAAAGCTCCAAATTAATAATATTAAGTGGTGGATCTATTGTTATACAAAGTGTTATCTGAGAGGGGTCACTTTGTGTGAATGACCCACAGATCATTATCTTCTCTGGAGCTTATTAACTGCTTTTAGCTCATTATTTTGGTTTCATGACGCGTAGTCCACCCCACTGCACTTGTTAACTTGTTTCCAGCAGCAGAAGGAATTAATATACAGCAAACAAGCTCTGAAAAACCCACTCTATGCAACCTGTTCTGCACCAAATGAAAGACGGACAAAGTTAGCTAATAGCTGGAGAAGAAAGTGAAATGTGTCGCAGCTAAAGGGGCAAGATATCTGTCATATGAGTTAGGAGGCCAACTAGTCCTAAAATAAATGGAAATATCAGAAGTGTCTCAATGTTTCCTACATTGAACAAAAATGTTGTGTTGACGCCCTGAACGTTTTAGCTATTTTTGAATTTTCAACCGACATGTGTTAAAACAGCTTTAAAGGAGTACTTCAATGATTAACTATTGCACTTCCATAGAGTCGAATAGGCAGGTTATACAATAAAAATCATGGTTATTTTTCTACCTTTGGGAAACTCTTCGAGAGGTGTTGGGTGTGCAAACGGAAATTACGTAAAATCTTTGATTGGTCCATTTGAGATTAGTATTTAAGGGATGACAGTAAAAGCAAGTCTCTCATAGTGCTCCTACTATTACTTGAAATGTCACAGATTATTATTTTAAGGGCCAGACATTGTTAGTAACATCTAGGGTTAGGGTGTTGTGTGGCTCTGTCGTAATTGGACAACCACTTAGAGATGTCCCGCCCCGTAAAATGTGTTGGGATGCTAGCCAATAGTAGTGCAAGTGTTACACTAGACGCGTTCACACCGGAGTACTTTTCCCGTTTAGTTCCGTTAGTACCCCTTATTTTGCGTTCACACCAAAAAGAGTACTTAGTGCCGGGAACTTTTACCCCCATTTTAGAGCCTGCTAGAGAGGTGGGACTATCCTGGGGAGAAAAAAGTACCAATTTCTATTGGCTGGGAGAATTGCAAACCACGCCCCGTAAAACTCTGAAAAGTTTTTGAAGCCGCCATTGTATTTGCTGGCATTAGCATTATTAGCATTAGCATTATCCCAGCGCACAAACGCAGAGAGACTAACTTATGGCAACACAAAAGAAAACATGGGAGCGGTGGAGATGAGGAGGTGTCGGCGTTCTGGCGATTTACTCGGAAGGCTTCAGTCGAAGCTGCTGGGAGTCCCAGCAGCTTCTACTGAAGCCAGTCCCCAACTCCGGGGACTTCCGGTGGCAGTATACGTCGTGAAGTGGTTTGCGGCCTGCCAGTAAAACAAAGCAGAAGAAGAATAAGTGACGTCAGCGGCATCATTTGCGTAATAATCCCTCAGGGAACTTATTCCGGTGTGAATGCGATCTGTACTAAGTTCCATGGGGGCACTAAGTGCAGGGAACTAAGTACAGCAAAGTACTTGGTGTGAAAGCGGCTATTATGATGTCATTGTTGTCCAGAAGTAACCAATCCAAAGTCAAATGGAGGTGTTTCAGGCAGGGTGGGGATGAGAAACTCAGTCTGGAGGGAACACAAGGATTGTAACTTTTAAAGAAAAATGACTAAAACCTATAGCAATTATAATGGGGCATCTTTAAAGCACACACTTGGAATAGAGAAATGTGCTCTAACCTACCTCTACCCTGTACTCAAAAGTTAAAAAGGCCTTGAGCAGCACTTTGAAGATTTCCTCAAATATAGCCTAACTTAAGGTTTACATTTGGGCCACACAGAGTGTCCTTTAGAAGTCAAAGAACCAACACACACACACACACACACACACACCACACACACACACACACACACACACACACACACACACACACACACACACACACACACACACACACACACACACACACACACACACACACACACACACACACACACACACACACACACACACACACACACACACACACACACACACACACACACACGACCTACACAGCTCTCTTACATAGTGACTTCATCAAGGTGAAAAATACAGTGGCAGTAATTGTAACAGATCACCTGCCAAAGTGAGCAGTAGTTCAGCAGGTAGTGTAGATGAAAGGTCGGAACGATGTGTGTGTGTGTGTGTGTGTGTGTGTGTGGTTCCTCTTCATTCATCTCCATTTATCTTGTGTTTGCAAGTCACCGGCATGTCAAACTCACATCTAAGTTCAGTGAAGACGGATGAAGTTAGCATTTACTTCCACTCGGTCTCTCTGATGGATGTCCCGACAGATGGCTTTTGATTGATGTCTGAAAACTGATCCCATATGGACTCATCCATTCCCAGCATGCATCTGTGATAAGGTGCTCTCTACCCAGGGCTAACCTTCAGGACGACAAATGGAGTGACTACACCCCCCATCTGTGAACATTAGTCGACAAGCATGCACAGACTATACGCCGATGACACACACTATAAGTCAAAGAAGGTGATGTTAGATCAAATAGAACCTCAGATAGCCAAGAGTTGTTTACTGTTTTCCTGTACTTTTCCATATGTATTTCTAATAGTGTCGTGTAAACTAGGTTACATACACTATCTTCATTTTTAACATTAGATACAATCCTGAATAGACTTTGAGTACTTACTACTACATTTCTTTACATCATGGTAAATGCAAACATCCCACTTCCACAACACACAGAGGGGAAATGCACTGATACAGGCTGAGATACGTATGAACAACTCAACCTGGACTGTGTGTGTGTGTGTGTGTGTGTGTGTGTGTGTGTGTGTGTGTGTGTGTGTGTGTGTGTGTGTGTGTGTGTGTGTGTGTGTGTGTGTGTGTGTGTGTGTGTGTGTGTGTGTGTGTGTGTGTGTGTGTGCGCATGAACATGTGTGACCATTAAAGAGGGTTTCATCCTGGGAGGCTATGGCTCAGTGGTGCATTGGTGTTCAAACAGGTTCAAACCCCACTGCAGTCAGCATGTCGTTGTGTCCCTGAGACTCTTCAACCCAAAGTGCTCCTGTGGGGATTGTCCACAGTATTGAGTAAGTCGCTTTGGATAAAAGTGTCTAACAAGTTACATGTAATGTAATGTAATCCTCCAAATCTAATAAATGCATAAATTACTGTATCAACAATACTCTAGCGGAGACCTCCAAGTCCAAAAATGAAGCCAAAATGGAAGGGCCTTAAAGAGGACCTATCATGCAAAATGCACTTTTGTACGTCTTTTATACATGAATATGTGTCCCCGGTGTTCCAGGGAACTCATCAAGTGTCAGAAAAACAACCCTCTCCTTTTCCTCCATACCCAAATCTCTAAGAACAGGGCTGCAACGGATCTGATACAGACTGATACAGATTTGAAATAGTCTGGTGTCAGTGACGAGGAGCTCCGCCTATATGGCCAACTCTCCACCAATCAGGGGAATGAGAGGTTGCCGTGGCATGGTAACAGCATGGTAACAGCATTTGCAGGGGGGCGTGGTCAGCTGCAGCACATGCAAAGACAGGGTGGAGGAGAGGAAAATAGAGCAAAATTATTTGTTTGGTATTTTGAACAAAGAACGTATAAAATACCTTATATAGGTATGGCCCTACAATATATTATTCAAATATAGCATGATAGGTCTCTTTAAACCAGCACATTTCTGTAACTAAATTATGACACTATGATTTTGACATTTTTCCCACCAGGGGGTTTCCAATTTACCCCAGAAAAAACTAAAATTGGATTCAGAAGCAGGGACAGCACTCTCAACCCTTAGCCTACATCTGGATTCAGCTCATGACAAATATTGAACATTTAAGCCTCATAAGCCGCCGTACAGAAGCACAAGTGAAGCCGATTCATTCTTTTTGTGCCCTTGTGCGCCATGTCACACTGATCCTATTAAAAATGATTCACGCTGGGGAGCAGCTCGTTGCTGCTGCAGTCTCACGCTGAGCAGTCTGATGGTGCTTGTTTAGGAAAGAAACACTTAGAATTATGCATTTGCCCTCTTTTCCCAGAGCTTCCCAGCATGCCTTGCAGTCAAACCATTGATCGTTACGTCATAGGCTGATATCAGGCTATTTTTCTAAATGTTAAGGTTTATTTTAAGGCTGCTTGCTCACATTACGAGCTGACTGTGAGAAGGAAGTCTTCACAGCGGAGTTATATTTTCATGTGATATATCTAATTGTGTCTTGTTGCTTTGTTGCTCCATGTAAAGCCTGCCCAGCTGCTTCGTATCCTACTTAGCCGTCTTTGATGTAGACAAATGCACCAATCAGGGGCGCTCTCTTCTAATTATCCTCCCCTCAGCGCTGTGTGTCAGGCAGCGACCTGCCCCTTCTTCCCATGATGACACTGATGGTTGATTCAACTTGTTCTTTTTGTGCTTTTCTGTTTATTGCAGGCTTACACCGCTAACGACTGGCAGACGATCTGAGGACATCCAACTCGAGGTAATTATTCCCATTGTTCTGTGCTTCATAGAGAAACAGCCGGATGTATGAATATGACCACCTGCAGTACAAAGAGGCCCTCTTCAGGACTATAGATTTTGGACAAGAGGACATATTGTAACAAACAAACGTTCTTGATACTTATATGTTTTTTAAGCAGGATGATCTCCACATGTTAACATCACTTTATGTTTTTTGAAGTAAAAGGCTAAGGAACAGCACGGTCACATGACTTAACATCACCACCGCTAAGCTAAGCTAGCGGCGGCTAATGTTGGGCTATAAAGGAACTACAGCACGGTCACATGGCTTCACGCCTCCACCGCTAAGCTAAAAGAGGCTTGTAGATGTTTAGTCTTCTCATTTAGACACTTGTAAGCAACCACTGTTTTTTTTTATTCACCAGTGGGGTATTTACTTACGCATTTGATTTCGTAGGACAAAATGTGAAAATATCTTCAGCTTGTATTAACCTTGAACCTTATTTTATGCTTCAAACCAAAAAAACATCTAAACTTTGAGATAAGAGGACAGGAAGTGGTACAATCCTGACTGAATTTATTGTTCTAGGACTCATACCTGCAGCACTGTATTCTGGCCGGTAAAGTCATCATCCTGCACTCTTAGAGATCATCTGGTCAGCTTTCTCTGTGTGTCCTTGAGCAAAACACATGGGGGACTTGCTACTGTGAGGATTCGGATCCTGCTGGGTGTTTGGTGACATTAATGTGCTCATGAGAGTTAGCACTGAAGGCGATAACATGCTGCCTTTTTCACATTAAGATAACATTAAGATACCAGCGTTATATCTGCTGTGCAGTTACTGTAGCAGGCTTTAGTGTTGGATGTTTTGCAAATGTTTCTGCTCTATTTCTGGATATGTTCTGTCGGGGGAGATGGACTTTTTATTCTTCTGCAGAATGAAAATCCCCCCTGGACCATTGCCCAAATAACTGAGCAAGTTTTGGAAATGTCACAGAATCTGCATACTTCAATGACGCCACAGCCCATTTAATGCTACAAGAGGGCTAAATATCTGCTATTTTTAAAAACTGGAAGTTGCTAGTGTATTGTGTTTCGTTTTTTATTATAGAAATCCATCTTGAAGGACATTTGTGTTAGTCAGGTACAAAAGGAAAAGCTTTATTTCTCAGTCCACTTATAATCATGGAAATGTGTTAAATATGCCATTGCAATTCGGCTAATGCTTGTTGAGATATTCCACTCTGGTTAACGGTCCCATTGACACAAATTTCTGCAGACATATCCAATAAAGAAAAACTAAATAAAAGGACAAGGGTCATATGTCTTCAGGTGATTGACAGGTGATCTTTTGAGAGTTAATGCACTGTAGCCAAAATGAAAGAAGCCAGAATCTCTCAGATTACCACTTTAAATGTCAAAAGCAGTAATGCAAATGAGGTATAATGACCCCCCCACCCTGTCAATAATAGATATGTAGCGTTTCAGAATGGGTCTTTTTATGCATCAAGCGCTATCATTTTATTTTTCCCTTGAAGCACGGACAGCGTTTGTCACCTGGGCTGATGGGCCTGTCATATTCCCCGGGGCCACAGACGTGAGTGTCACTCCCAGCAGGTGGCTGAGCAACATTGATCTGCAGCTATTGAGCCATGATAGCTCTAATTAGCGTCAGTTTGAAACACAATCCACACTGAAAAGGATGGAGAGAGACAGAAGCCTTTCAGACATCAACCAGCAGAAGTAATATAATACTGGCGAAGCTACAATATTTAAAAGGTGCTTAACGGGACTCAAGACAACAATAAAAACGGTAACATTAGCCGCTTTCACACCAAGTACTTTGCCGTACTTAGTGCCCAGCACTTAGTACCCCCATGTAACTAAGTACAGATCGCGTTCACAACGGAATAAGTTTCCTGAGGGAAGATTACGCAAATGAAGCCGCTGACGTCACTTCTTCTTCTTCTGCTTTGGGTTTACTGGCAGGCCGCAAACGGCGTATACTGCCACCCGAAGTCCCTGGAGTTGGGGAAGGCTTCAGTAGATGCTGCTGGGACTCCCAGCAGCTTCTACTGAAGCCTTCCGGGTAAATCGCCAGAACGCCGACACCTCATCTACACCGCTCCCATGTTTTTTTTTGTGTTGCCATAAGTTAGTCTCTCTCCGTTGGTGCGCTGGGCTAATGCTAATGCTAATAATGCTAATGCCAGCAAATACAATGGCGGCTTCACAAAACTTTTCAGAGTTTTACGGGGCGTGGTTTGCAATTCGCCCAGCCAATCGAAATTGGTACTTTTTTCTCCCCAGGAAAGTACCATCTCTCTAGCAGGCACTAAAAATGGGGGTAAAAGTTCTCGGAACTAAGTTCTCTTTTTGGTGTGAATGCAAAATAAGGAGTACTAACGGAACTAAACGGGAAAAGTACTCCGGTGTGAACGCGCCTATTGGTAAAAGAGAAACAGGATAACTGTAGAAAAACAAGACAACATTACCTTAATCTCTAATTTGGTGACGTCTGATGGTAGAGATTAGAAGAAGAACTTGAACCTGTGTCCTCATAGGGCCTTTTCCTCGGCACCCATGTGTTTTTGTTATCGTTTTCAATGGGTAGTAAGCACATGCCCAACTGTGTTGTGATTGGTCAAACGCTTTGAGATGTCCCGCCCCTTAGCCAATCATGTAGAATGTTTTGGAGAGGTAGCCAATAGGAGCGTTAGTGTTACATATTTGTTCTGGAAGTAATCAAAGGAGTCCAATGGATGGGTGTGGTAGAGAAATGTTGGAATGTTAGCCTTTGCAGACCATTTACATGCACTAAAACCTTAAGAACAAACTACAGGAAAGGGAAAACACACAAAAAAAAGTCATTGTGCCTCTTTGAGTTCCTAGAGAGAGGGTGGTTGGAGACAAACGCCTAAAGAAATGCAGAGCTCAAAACATTGCACTTTAAAGTCATTTCAACTGATAAAAGATGTCCTTCTGCAGCGGTGTAGACTTCTTATGACAGCTCTGTCTGTCATAAGAAGCCACCAAAGGACAAATAATAAAGGAGGTTCCAGAGACATTTATATCAGACACAGGAAAGACCGACCTCGGGTCATTTCCTGTCTGAAAAGCTTAAAAGTTACACTGCAGACTAAAAATATCCGAAAAAGTTGACCTAGTTCAGAAATCTGTCCAAAGTGTGAGATTTGTATTAGTTAGATAGTGTGGTCAAAATGTAGGCCAGTTCTTTTGATATGGACATCACAGAAGTATTTCAACTCTGTGCACAAGGCTTTATTGTGTACTGATTCAAGTTAATACATTTGAGTCTTGTACAAAGATATTTTTTGAGGGGAAACACAGCGTTACAAGTATGAAAATATGGAAATCTAAGTATAGTGTTTCAAAATAAAGGGTGTGGGGATATGTAGGGGGCTGAATACTAACCTCCATTATAATCTTCTTTCGTGTAACGTTAGAGGTCCAACTCGGTGTCGTGTAGCCATGCCCGCATCTCTGGTCCTAGGTCGAAGAGGCTGGCTTCCGAGGGTGGTCCATATAAGGTGCAGATGGTGATTATATGAACAGCGGTCTGCTCAGGGTCACCGCACTCGCATTCCGCACTGTCCGCCAAGCCCCACGTCTTCATCGATGTTTTAAAGCGACCGACCCCAGTTCGTAGACGGTTCAGAGTGGTCCACTGCCGGCGCGGTAGGTCGTCTCCTCCAATGGCGCCATCTCCTGGGTCCCAGATGTAACGGTGGATTCGGGAGGGCCCGGCTGACTCCCACTCCTGCTTCCAAGCTGCTGCCAACCATGCATCTCTGGAGATGTCCTCAGAGGTGGAGTTGAGCATCTCTTGAGCTGCTTTGTTGTAGGGGTGGCGGGACTTGAGTCTGCTTGGAGGTGCTAGTGTTATTGTGGTGTTGTGCAGGATGTGCCAGTCATACTTTTGTGCCTTCCTGGCCAGGGCGAGGGTGGCAGCATCCCGTCGGAGGCCGGCCGGTGCTATTCCCGCGAGGACTGGCAAGAGGGACACAGGGGTAGGCTTTAAGCATCCAGTTATTATTCGGAGGGAGGTGTTGATAGCCACGTCGACCTTTCTCGCATGAGGGCTTCTGCTCCAGACTGGGGCGCAGTATTCCGCTACAGAGAAGACCAGGGCTTGAGTGGATATTCGCAGCGTCTTAGCGGAGGCTCCCCAGGTTGTTCCAGTGAGGCGGCGGATCAGCGCGACCCTGGATGTCACCTTGGCCTTGACTTCTTCCAGGTGTTATCTGTTTTCTTCTCCATTATAATGAACGTCATCTATATCAGAAATAAGTCCCATTGGACTCCTGTACAATAGCACATACATTTTCTTTAAGATTATTATAATTTTTGTAACTTTATTGATAAAACAGACGAAGATGGAAACTATATTGTTTCCCGTTCACAGAGAAATCTTCAGCATTTATGTTTCTTCTCCTGCATGCTGAGTGATATGGTAATACGTTAATACAGAAGCTTCATAAGAAATTGTATTTGATGAGTATGATATTTTATTATGTCTCGAAAATCAAAACTTGCTGTCAAAGAACTTGATGATTATGAAATCTCGAATAAGTCTTCAAGTGGTGACTGAAAAACCTAAGTAGGCTATCAGACATCTTTACAATAATGAATCTAATTAAATTATCACATATATAATTTAAAATGTATTCCAAAGTCTGACGTTGTAGAGCATGCATAACATCTACTACACACCATGTACAGACATTTACATATTAATGCAAAGACATTAACATGTAGGCTACGCAACAGTGCCATAGTTACACATTTACACACACTCCTACTCTGGAGGTGAGCCAGGTCAGCAAGATGAGAGCAAGTTAAGGAGACGAAAGAAATTTGAAACAGTCGACAGAGAAGAGAGAAAGGTGAGCGGAGATGGAGGGAGGGAGAGAGAGAGAGAGAGAGAGAGACGAGCTGCCGTCATGCTGCCAAGGCAACTTCCAAATTTGCTTCATCTATTTTTAGCAACAAAAGATACCGAGAAACACACACACACGTTTCTTGGCAGAGGTAGTGATTTGATCAAAACAGCATGGTCAGCTGTATCTTTAAGCACACACACACACACCACACACACACACACACACACACACACACACACACACACACACACACACACACACACACACACACACACACACACACACACACACACACACACACACACACACACACACACACACACACACACACACACACACACACAGGCTGGTTGTTGACAGTGAGGTGGAAGTGGATGGTGCTCATTAGGCGGGGCTGCAGATTGGTTCTATATATAGCCGCAGCAGCAGTGTGGGGGTGTTTGAAGCTACGGTGGGCTAACGAGGTGCATCCGCTCTCCGAACCTCGGGAGTTTAATGCAGTTAGCGTGGTGTAGGTTAGGGCGATACAGGTCACTTATTTATAGAAGGCTGGTAGTTGACACGATTCAGGCTGTTTAACACAAGCTCCTCTGACAAACACTCGTTAGCGATGTAGCTCGTTGCTATGTTTCCTTATTTAATAGCATACTTTTAAATGAAGGCAGTTGTTGTTGTTTGAGTTCATGTTGTTGTGTTGGGTCATTATTTGGCCAGTGGTCATACACAATGGGAAACCTCTCCCATGGTTTCCATTTTCACAATTACCTGAAGCGGGATCAGCAGCCTGAACACTGAGACAGAGATCTTCTTATAGCAACACAAATCATGATACAAAATAAAGGGAAGGCAGTTTCGATGTTGGGGTTAACAGAAATGTTCATTGTCCATATATCATTTCACAACAGCACTCTCATGTTTAAATTAAGTGTGTCTTCACATGTGTTTTTGAACGGACTAGTCTTCTTAAAATGGACGAACAGAAAATTGACTTTGAATTTTCGTGTTTTCACATCGAAACATTGCAAATAAGGACATGTGTCTTTGAAGAGATATGTCTCCGCTTTATTCTTATTTCATTGGTACTTCTTTGTATTTGATGCAGCATGTGTGTAATCAAGCCTTGTCACTTTCATATACACTGAAATGTAATGTATTCTTTGTTCAATATCTATAGAGGTGCAGTAGTTTCTAACACAGACCGCACTACTCCTTGTCAACTATTTGGCTAGCGTTCCATGATTTATTATAGTCCTTTTTGGGATCTGTTTTACAGCAACCTGAGGGGCTATAATGCAATGTACCAACCTGGAGCACTCTTGTGCTTTGTGTTCACAAGCTACAGGTTAAGCATACACTTGAAACCACATTTAGAGTTTAATTTAGTTTACATGTGAGCAAGAACAATTGTGATTAATCACTCTCCAACTGGCCTAAGTTGTTCAAAGGCCCTGCTACATAAGCATTTTGATTTGATTCACATATTTTACATTCACACAATACCATTTTCCTCCTGGAGCTCCAACTCAGACTCCTGCTGCCTGTCACCTGATGCTTTCAGAGGAGTCAGATCCGGAAGATGAGTGAGGAGATTCTGGGATATAAATGTTGAGACAGGAGCCGAACATCTGACAGAGGGATGAAGACGGGACAATCAAACACTGAGCTGCGGAGTCAGGGTGAACAGTGGGAAAACAATGCAGCAGCAGCAGCCAAAGAATACAAGAGAAAAACAAACATGTACACGGCATGAAAGGGGATTCAATATGCAAAGCTGTTTTAGTCATATGCACAAGAGCTGCAGCGTAGTTGTTGGCAATTAACATTTTAAGTCCCAGGCATCGTTTAATATATAAAAGAAATTAGGAAGTTAAAAAGTGCAGTAAAAAAAAGTTGTCGCAAGTAAAATGAAGGAATAAATAAACTAAGTACATGTAGAATAGAATAAGTAAGGGGTAAGGTGTGTGTGTTGGTCTCAATTATAATAATTTAGTTTATCTACCGCTATCTCATACAATGATAGAAAGTTAGCGTACACCAGAAAAACGTACTAAGTTTATTGTAATTGTAATTTGAGTTTAAATCGCTTTTGTCTCATGTTATCTTTTGAAAACACCACAATTCTGTCAGATTTTTTAATGAAACAAAGTATTTTATTTATTGCACGCAGTAATCGCTTGGCAAACATCAGCGAGAAGTGGATTTCATTGAATTGGTAGTGAAAACAAAAGAATAATAGTGTATAGCTTCAGCTCTGTAAGGCTGTACTTAGACATGTTTTAAGCTTAATTCTAAGGCTCACAATGACAACTTTTGACAGGTATTAGCTCTACCCTGTTTGCCATCTGAGTTTATTGTCATAGTGCAAACGTTTCGTTATTACTCAAAGATTTAACATGTTTTTGTCATGTGCACAAAAGAAACACTGTAGTTGTTGTCAGTGAAAATCTTAAAGGGGCCCTGTTATGCTTTTTGGTGTTTTCCCTTGTCTGTAGTTTGTTCTATAGGTTTTAGTGCATGTAAATGGTCTGCAAAGGCTAACATACCTGTTTTACGCCTCCATTGGAATCCTTTGTTAACCTTTCGTCAACAGTGACATCACAATGTAACACTCACTAAAACACATTAAGACTTTTTTGAACATTGAAACATATAAACGACACAGTAATGGCACATTTCCACTGCAGCGGGGTAGCCCCATTGAAGCGTCCTCGCTCAGGCCTCGGGCTGCCTCGCTGGCCGTCCGAGGCCGTGGCGCATTCCCATTACGGTGTAGGACCTGGGGTAGCAACGCAGTGTAGGCGGGCGATCGGCTTTGTTGTTCCGTCGAGCTCCTGCTGGATTTTATCATCCCCAATGAGATGTAGGAACGTCGTCACCTCCTCGGTCGACCACGGCGTGCTTTTCTTTGGCGTTGCCATTTTTGTAGCTCCTCCGTTTATAAAAATGCTGTGTATAAAAATGCTGCAAGCTTGCTTCTCGATATGCGACGCTAGGGATGATCTCGCGCGCGATCTTGTGACGATTCTCTCTGACCAATCAGCAGTCGAGAGTGTTGACGTCACTAGTTCAGCCCTGGCCTGATAGAACCACGATTTTATGGGGCCGGAAAAAGTACCCGCTAGCCGGGGCTACGCTATATGGAAAGGCCACCAAAAACTGGCCTGGCCGCTTGAGGACGATTAAGGACGCTTAAACGGGGCTACCCGCTGCAGTGGAAATGCGCCATAAAAGTACAACATATACATTTGAACCTGAAAAGCAGCATAATGTTTCCTGAGCCTTGCCATCAGTGCATTGAGTCCTTTGTTGAAAACGTTTATAATCAAATGTTATAATTTTAGAACATGTTCAGATGGAGTAATTTTCTCTTTTTTAAAGTGACTTCAATTGAATGCAAAAGCCCATAATGGCAGGTCTTTTGGCAACAAAGGTGTTAACTGCTCCTGACAATGTTTCACTTCAAATGACTCACTTCCACTGAGCACTTGCACTTAAGTGCTTGAGTGCACTTATTTTTGGACCCATCATGAGGTCCCATTGTGTGCTTGGTGGTGTTTCATTAAGGCTTTGTTAGTCCGACTAAAGGCGTGAGAGAAAAAGAGAAAGCTTTCGGAGCCCGGGGTGTTCTTGACGTCAGTCTGGTGAGAAGGTTCAAATCTTAATCAGCATAATCCTGAAATGTTCCGTTTCTAAAGTTCCTGGTTTGTTTTTTGACTTCTTCACTTTTGCCTTTTCCTTCCTCTACATCAGGGGTGTGTTGGAGTACGGCCCAAAAATGAAACTTGTGCTTGTCTTGTATTGTACTTCTTAGACATAGATTAAAATGGATATTACACAGTATTCATGTGTTAAGAAGCCCCTCTTCAAACTAATTCAGTCAATTAAAGTTGATAAGAAAAAAGCAATCTGAAGCTTCTGTTTTATGCAATGAGCTGCAAACTAAATAAATGAAAACCCTTTTGAGAGCTGTGATGGAGGCTGTTGTTTTTCTTAAAGCATATTCAAGTATTAAGCATAATTAACCAACATTTGATTGATTTCACTGACTTCTAACTTAAAGGTCCCATGTCATGCTTTTCCGGTTATCACCCGTCCCCTTGTGTGTGATGAAGGTTTTTCTGCATGTAAACGGTCTGCAGAGTCACAAACCCTCAAAGTGCACCCTGTAGGGAGTAAAACTCTAACACAGAGAAGACCTGTCTGTGCTGCCCCAGAACGCCTCGTTGGACATTTCTCTTTTTCCATTGTTTGCTTCCTGGGTTCTGTGACGTGTGAACACCCAAATCAACAACAAAGGACCGGATTGGCCCAAATGGACCAATCCGCGGAGCACCTCACGCACCAGGACCCCTTGGCTAACTAACAGGGAGTCCCATTGACTTGCATAGAGCTCCCTGAACGCTGGTAATAGACGAGTTGGGAAGGTGGAGAAATGCTCTCCGCAGACCCATTCTCACAGCGTTAGAAACCTTTTTCTTACTCAATATCAAGCCACACTTATTGTTTTTGCTTCGGCTGTGAGTGTTTGTGTGCTCAGGATGAGTTTCGCTTGTTCTCGCTGTATCGCCGACCCGGAAACCTGTCCGCTCCTCGACCAATCAGAGCACACTGGGCTCACGGGGGGGGGGGGGGGGGCAGGAGCTCCAACAAGCCGTGTAGGACAGAGAGTGAATACACATGCTATACAGAGATGCTGTGAGAAACCAAAGTGAGGTTGGAACATTGAACAATTTAAATCTATTCTAGTAGACCTCAACAATGGAATTATGATCAGTAGAAATGGCCATGACATGGGACCTTTAACTTATGAGGCAATATACCTCTAGTGAGTGGCCCAGTCCTTCGTATATTTTTCTGTATGTGGTCCTCAGTGAAAAAAGTTTGGACACCCCTGCTCTGCATCTTAAACTGTCTTTCTAACCCACTCCCCTCATCCTCCATCCACCCAGTTATCTGTATAACCCTCATGTAGGTCCTCTCTTCAGTTACCACTCTCCTTGGCATAAATCACACACAGTGTGCTAACTCCAGATCTGATACAAAGCGAGAAACCAGATTAAAGTGTGGGTTTTACAAGGTATTAGAACTCCTGTGCACTTACCCTCTTCTCTCCAGGACTAATCCCTGCTCACCCTCCAGGGCTGATAAGACATGGGATGGGTGAGCGGATACAAAAAGGATAAGGCTATACACTAGCACTGCATCTCCCACTACATATAGAACGAGTGGACAAGAGGAAAGACGGCCTCAAGGTCAGATTGGAAGTGTACTTCTTAATCAGGAAGGAGCTAATACATTCAACACAAGTCTTTGCATCCTACAGTTTCATAGCAGTCACGTTGCTAAAGCTTTAATACTAAATATATTAGAAGCAGAAATCAATGGAGAATATTACTCCGGATAAAACGTACTTAAAATCTCAACCAAACATTGAAATGCTCGCTTTTGGAATAAGATTCAAAAGTATTTATGTTCCAATGCATCTCAGGTCAGTTGTAGGCTGTTATATGCACTTGTTGCCTTTAAAGCTGAATGCTAATGAGATGCTATCTCCTTAAAACTTCTCCTGGATGTTTTAAGGTAAGAATGAACTTGAAAACTATACAATGAGTTCTTCTAGTTGTGGTCTTTTGGAGGTCAACAGCTTTTTTTGGATATATTGACAAAAAAACTTTGATGGATGATAATGTTGGAATGTTTAGATCGGGACGTAGTGAATTTATACAAGAATAAATGCTGTGGTTTGGATTTCCAGCCTCTTAAAAGCCCTGGAAAACTGTGTGATTGCTACAGAAATATGGAGTAAGATAGTTAATTGGGGAAAGTCATTATTTTGGATGTTAAATGAGTATAATCTGATCTCAAAAGGCTTCAAATGGTGGGATTTCACCAAATCCCTAGGCTAAAATGGTTTTGCACGTAAATACTTCAATATTTTGAACTCTTAGGGTCTCATGCATCTGGCATTATCAAAAGAGCCATAATCCACTGAGGTGAGATCAGATTGAGACATAAGTCAGTCCCTCTTTTATCCCCGTCTCTCCGTCACTGCTCCACCGCCTGCAGACACACACTGCCCTACTTTGGTACGAGTCGTATCTCTGCTCCAGAAACAGCGGTCGCCACAGGGCAGCGATGAGAAAACACAGCCTGGCACTGTGTTTCCACAAGGACTGAGGCAGAAGATCTATTCTGTGTCACCAGTCCTGCCAGAGCGATTTGGGAGGATTTACTGTGTAAACATGCCTCCGGTCTTTCACTTTTGCCACACTGCTTTGTAAAGTCGTACCTCGCCATGTGAAGTCCATCGCAGTTCACTTCAGCAATTAAAAGAACACATATTATATCAAGTCATGCATGTTTTTTTAGCCTTTTCAGCCTGACAACATTGGAGGGAGAGAGTGTGTTTAAAGAGGGGTAGAAGACCGAGGAAAGAAATATGGGTTAGAGGCATGAGTAAAGACAAAAAGGCAAACATCAGGACATTTAGAAAGTAATCAAGTGTGAAAAACATTTCAGAGATGGGATGAAAAATATGTTTGAAGGAGGGGAAAGCCAAGGACATTGGGAATCAAAAAGAAAGCTTTTGTGAGAGCAGTCCGGCGGGAGGAAGGGGAATAAAAAGAAAGTCACCGTAGATGGCTAAAAAAAGGAGCTTATTCTAAAGGAAGGATGGAAGAAGGAAGCACAAAAGGTAGCATTAGAAGGCCAAGAGGGAGGAGGAGGCATCAGCCGGAAATGTCAGTTGCCATTGTGAAAGATACCAAGAGGGAGAAAGATGGTCCTAACAGAGAGGGAGAGTGAGAGAGGAAGGGGATTTAAGTAAAACGAGGTGGATGGAGAAAAGAGAAATACTGACAATGATAGGATAGAAAACAAGAAGGATGGGCGGAGAGAAGAAGGTAAAGAGGTAAGGGAGGGAACAAAAGAAGGAAAGGGAAGGTAGAAAAAGGTTGGTGGACAACTGAGAAGGAGAGTTGGTGGACAACTGAGAAGGAGAGTCAAATGTCAGGAAGGAGAAAGTGAGACGAAAGGAGAGGTCACGTCTCTGAAATCAAGAAATCCAAAATCACCTTCACACCCTGTCCTGGGATCAGAGAGAGATCCAGAAAACCTATGGTGCTCAAACCAGACAGGAAGCGAGTTTTTCTACGCAGCAGGATGACATGGATATACGCAAATGTGCGCTTGCCGTTGCAAATAACGCAAAAAACACGCATTTAAAACGTTTGTATGTCTTACGGAAACCCTTGTCGAAGCAATAATTCCTTTTTTGTATTAATCATTATCAGTGTGATGTTATTTGGGTATCTTTTTCGACACGTATCATGGAATCAGGCCAAATATCTTAATGTTGTTGTTGTTGTTGTTATCTACATGGAGATAGGTCCCGCCTCCTCGCCAGTGCGTCTAGTTTGAGTGATGCGATTTAAACTTAAATCACAATAAACTTAGAACGTTTTTCTGGTGTACGATAACTTTCTATCATTGCTGCAGAAATCTAAAAATCACCTTCAATCATTGTGTGAGATAGCAGTAGATGAAAACTAAATTATTATAATTGACACCAACCCAATCAGTCCCCCACACACACACACACACACACACACACACACACACACACACACACACACACACACACACACACACACACACACACACACACACACACACACACACACACACACACACACACACACACACACACACACACACACACACACTTTAAGTAACACTTAGGATTAGGTACGTGTTCTCGGTAATGAGGGTTTTATGAGCAAAATATTTCTTCTTTTACTTTAACAAATGCCATTATTGAGAACAAGTGTTCACTATACCGTGTGTAAAAAAGGATACTCCAAAGTTCAGTTAGTGCCCCTCTCGATCCACTCCCAACTGTTCTCTTTCTCACAGTGGCAAAGTGTGAAGAGCTTTAGAGCGCAACATGTTCTCTAAACCCAGGTGGGAACACTCAGCATGGCAGACAGACCTCTGAAACTCACGGTACACGTGTTTACCCGTGTTTGGCTGCTGCCCTTCAGAGAGTGAGAAGCAGAGAGCCCACTCGAAAACAGATGGAGTGTGGAGAGAAAGAAACCCAAAGAAAACAGGCAAAGACATCTGCAACAATTCGACAAACTTCACCTGTAAAAACATTTCTAACAGAGGACTTGCAATGTTACGTACAATTCTAGAAATGGTACCATTCGATCAAACCTATTGGTGCTTCAGAGCCTCATTCTTATCGGAGGTTAGGAGTTTTCAACTTATTCATGTGGTTGTATAATTATTATTATTATTTGGGCTGTCAGTCGATTAAAATAGTTAATCGCACATTTTCTATATGTTCTAAATGTACCTTAGAGGGATATTGTTCATGTTTTGAATACTCTTATCAACATATGAGACAAATATGCTTTATGCAAATGTTTGTTTACTATCATTTGAACAATGACAAATATTCTCATGAATATCAAACACAACAACCTCTGAACATTACAAATATGTGTGTGTGTGTGTGTGTGTGTGTGTGTGTGTGTGTGTGTGTGTGTGTGTGTGTGTGTGTGTGTGTGTGTGTGTGTGTGTGTGTGTGTGTGTGTGTGTGTGTGTGTGTGTGTGTGTGTGTGTGTGTGTGACTGAAGTTCCCACTGTGGGTCAAAATAATGCGCTGTGACCCCGAGGTAACTGTCATTACTGAGTGAAGTCCAATAGTCTCCGGTGAGTCTTTCTTAAATCCTCCTCTACTTTCGCAAGCTAGCCTCCCATTTAGCGATCTTTGTTCAAAGTTTGCTGCTCGTAGACGTGTCCAGGCGTCTCCCCCGCACACTTTCAAGTGTGGTCTGCTGCAAGCGGGCGGCAGGAGCGGGGCTGTCGGCATCAGCAGTGTGCTTGGATTGTATGGATGCGCTTTGAAACTACGGGCCGGCCGAGGACAAAAAATGCACATGCGTTAATCGCGCTAAAATAATTAGTGGGGTTAATTTTTTTTTATTAACGCGTTAACTTGACAGCCCTAATTATTACCTTTAATATAAAAAGGCACAATGAACAGAATATGATTAATTATTCAGTCAATATATGCAGTGGGACCACATGTGAGCCCCTGTGTGCAGTGCTTCTCTCTGATTGATAATGAGCTCCACCTGGTTGGTCAGGTACAAAGAACATGGATCAGAGAGCATGTTGCATTAGATGCACACTCTCCTCTCTACATCAGCTTCTCTGAGATGAACCACATGAATGAGTTGTGCACAGATACATTGACTACACATAAGCAGACCTTTTCAAAATGACAATATGTATTACATGTAGGGTTGCAAAATTCCGGGAATTTTCAAAGATGGAAACTTTCCATGGGAATTTATGGGAATAAACTGGGAATTTTCCAAATTGAAGGTTGGCTCTTCATGGGGAACTTGGCATTCGGCCAACCTAAGGCTCTTTGAGCTGGACGGCCACAGAGCCATCCTCAACAAGGCTGGACAGTGACACTGCAGAGGAAGACTCAGAGTTGGATGTTGATGAGGCCTAGGAAGACTGAAAGGGTTTAGCAAAAATGCAGAGGATTGCTTGAGGGAAGATTTGCATGTTTAATGGGACTTTTCATTTAACATTTTGAATGGGACTTTGTGGGGATTTTTGGATAGGGGTGCATTTTTGTTCATTTTTTAACAAGTGGGGTTGCCCCCCAACCCCACTGAGTAATATTTAACTCAACATTCCTGTTTTCGTTCTTCAATGAAACAAATAATTGTTCAATAAAATAATTAAAACTTGTTCTGTTCTACTTTAAAAAATCTGTTGAAATGTCATGTTTTTTATTTACTTTTGCATCGAATATTTCCAAAATTCCCCAGCTTAACTTCCCATGGAAACTTTCCGGAAATGTAGAAATCATCTGATACCTGTGGCTAACGTATGGATTTGCTGTAGCCAAAAGCTTCCACTTTGGAGCCTGATTTGCTTCATAATTGTATTTGTATTAAGGTTATTTCTGCAAGTCTTATTCTAGAAACCACCATTTTTCATTGCCAGGAATCAATGGGAATGTATTACTCAGTTTAACTACTTGGTATAACCTTAAAGCAAAAGAGGACCTGAGCATAAAGGGAACTGTCTCAAGGCACACATCTCATCTGTAATCTGGATTATTAGCAATTGAAATGTTGTTATTCCTAATCAGAAGCTGGTACCAGTTGACGAATGGATCTCCTGAATACATGTTTAATCAGAGAGCATTTTGCACTGGATCCACACACTCCTCTGTGTGTCGGAGAGCCTCTTAATGACGGAGGCTCTCATTAGCAGACGCTGCACACCAGAAAGAGCACTTCGCTTTCAAACGGCAGAATCATTTATTTAAGCCTCATTAAACCGAAGTTCAGGCCGTATCTCCACTCTGATTCTGCTGACTATTAGAAAATTAGGCAATCAGGTCGAGCAGTGAAATAATACATAAAAGGTTTTAACATAAAGGGCTTTTTGTCCACAAATTCTTCTCTCAAATTCACAGCAATAGACATTTGCTTTTCACCACAACTGTCAAGAAAATATAACGATCCGACACCTTTTCACTTCCAATATTTGAGATTGCTGCGAGAGAAGTTGCTCAAAGTTTCTCCGACAAGCACTTTAGAGGTAATTCTATATTTTTTGGAATATTTTGAAACACACTTCGCCCTTTCATTCGTAAGGTCTGAAAGCGACGCCCCTAGTATCAGCGGACAGGCTTTTTAGGAGCTCCTGTGGTTCATTGAGAGGTTTAAAGAACAGAGCACTCACCTCATGCAGACAAGTTGTATTTGAAATCAGGGTGATATTTTTTTTAGTCATTCCTCACATTACTTTTTATTTGACTTGTTATTGGCTGTCTTAGATTTTCTTTGACAGCATTTCTTGTAAATGCAATGGCGTTCTGTCACCTGTCGAGTCTCTGATGTGAGGTAATGCTATCAAAGCCTCAGCGAGACAGCTCCCAGTACACATCTGAATAAAGAAAGAAAGTCTTTTTTACTGTGTCTCCGGCTTCACCTTCTGGCAAAGCTCTGGTTGAGTTATTAGATTTGCTTGTGTCTTTGTCATCATTAAGTTATTTGCTCCATATTTTTCATCTGATTTGAATTTGAATAAGCCCTATTATGCTTTTTGGGGTTTTCTCTTTCCTGTAGTTCTATAGGTTTGTGTGCATGTAAATGGTCTACAATGGCTAAAATCCCTGTGTTCCCTCAGAGTTAGTTTCTAACCCACACACTAAATAATAATTGAACATTAAAGCATGGAGACATGTCACAGTAGAGACACTAAACAATACTATAAAACCTCAAAATTAGCACGATATGTCCTCTTTAACACAGACTTGAAGAATGAGTGGTTCAATTGCTGTTTTGATGTAGTTACCTGTTCGAATAGAAACTTCGATAAATATGAATGTGTGTTTAATTCATCTATTATCAGTGTGTGCAGGCAGTCTGAGAAGAGTGGCTGAATGGCTGAATGGCTGAATGCGTGGGTGACTGAATTGTAAATATGGAAAACGACTGAGATGCTCTTGAGATGGATGGACGAACAGATGTTTGGCTCTCTGCAGGGATGAAAGACGGGAGGGACAGATAGAGAGATGGATGTGTGATTCTGCAGACATATGGTGTTGTTTTTGATGATACTGGAAGTCTACTTCTGCCAACTTTCCCGTTGTGCTTAGGCAGAATGAGCTTTACGTTGCCAAGCGACAATCTGAACTTCTTAAGAATGTTGTTTTTTAGAGTTGTATCAACATATTGTCTGTGGGTCGGCAGTGCGTTTCTGTCTCTGCTCTGTATTGTGGAAATGTATCATACTGTAAGATTTCCTCACAGTTTACCATTGTCAGGAAATGATCATAAGGTAATGTAATCACCATGTATGCATTGTTACATCGTAGTGCCACCAATCATCAATAGACCTCACCTAGCCACCATTTGAATAGCCTGTATGTGATTGGCTGAGACCTTCCATTTCCTGTGTTCCCCTGTATAAAGGGATTGCTTTTCTGCTGTAACCTGGCTAGATCCTTGTACTACATTATTAGTGCAGCACTCGGTCCTTCCAGCTGGAATAGAGTGATTCTGTTAAATGCTTTGACTCTTTCTTAAATAACACAACTTTGGTTTAAACTTGTAGATTTCTTAATTTCTTACCAAGGTTATTAAGTAATGAGTTTCCACCACACTCTGTGTCTTTGGCTTTGAGCCAAACACCGGCATTTGAGACACGAGAGCGGAGGATATTAAAGATGCATTTTACATACACTGTTATTTATTGATTCGTTGCTTGAATTTGTGAAAATATGGTGAATATTTAGAATCTCATTAAAAAAGGTTAGGATGTTTCTCCTGTGCATTTCATCTGAGAAGAAACAACTGCCTTATCGAACAAACGTTATCATTCAGAGTGTGTGTATGGATATGGATGTCCAATAATGTCACACACACACACACACACACACACACACACACACACACACACACACACACACACACACACACACACACACACACACACACACACACACACACACACACACACACACACACACACACACACACACACACACACACACACACACACACACACACACACACACACACACACACACACACACACACACCCCCTTTAATATGCATGTCACAGGACCCATAAAGCCTAATGAATTCCTCTCCCTCCACCACGCAGGCAAGGTGAACATGCATTCTTATCGGACAGCTGGATGTTAGAATGGCTACGTTGTCATGCAGTGCCGGGCACAAGTGCATCTTAAGTTCAACCATCGTATCCCATTACTCGAGAAGTGAAGAGCAATCATGGGGGGAAATATCTGCACCATTTCCCGCGGTAGGCTTCAATCCGCAATCCGGTAGTTTACTGGAGATTCTTCGCAGTCCCTTTTTAAAATGCATTTGCTAAGATGTCCAGTTTTACACGTGAATGTCAATTTAGCAGACTTTACCTTTATTTCTTCCACCGGGTAGATTTTATGCAGATGATCATCTATTCGCTTACATTATCCATATTTTGAAGCCTTTTCTTTTGTATATTTTTATCTTTTTTCTGTGGCGGGGGTTCATTCAAGGGACAAAAGACCAATGGTTGAAGGTTGATTGTTTGCAGAGTGGAGAATTCAAACTAGACACCTGTTCTGTGCTGAGATAACGAGGCGCTAGAAAACACTGGAGTCAACAGAAAGTCCAGCCAACACAGAGGCACAAGTCTCCATATACTATTTGCTGTCAAAACATTGCAAGGCTTAGAAGATGATATACTGTAGAGGAGGCTTACCCCTAGATTCCTAGGTCCGTCTGCGCCGCGTTACGATCGCGGCCACTCTAATCAATGGGTGCTATTCCACCAGACGCGCCGCGTTACGGCTCAGAAGCGTCTCGGCGCTGGGCTCCGCTCAAAATAGGATTCAAGTCTATTTTTCGAGGCGTTGCAGAGGCGCCGGGCAGGAAGTGGACCGGTCAGAGCATCCGGCCCATCCCCAAAATAAACTAATCTTGCAGACCCTATCCCTCCGTAGTCTTTCGAGTAGGAGAAGAAATGCCAGCGTTCTCCTCCGGTTTACAGGCACTGTGTAAATTATATATGGAATAATTATGATGATGAATGCATTTTTTTACCACTAAAAGACAGTAACACATCTTTGATTCATGTCGTTTATAACTGGGATATTACAATTATTATGAACTTTGTCTGTACAAAGTAGCCTGTCCAGGAAATATGCCCAAATCAACAAACTGCGAGCCGGCAGGCAAGACGCTCTGCTTCTGAAATGCTTCTGAAACGCGCCCGGTAGGGTTTGACGCCGGAGGAGGCCGGACCAAAACCGCGGCGCAGCCGTAACGCGACGCAGACGGACCCGGTGGAATCGAGGGGTTAGAACAGGGGGGTCAAACTCAAACACACAGTGGGCCAAAATTAAAAAATGGGTACTAGTCGAGGGCCGGACTGGTTCAATGTTTATTGCAGAACTTATTGAAATGAACTTATTGCACATATTAAACCTGGAACTAACAAAGCTTAAATTATTGCCCATAAAAACAACATTAAATAATCAGTTGCATTCATTTCTTATGGCTCTATCTGCAGCTTTTCCAGAGTCATTTCTTATGAGTACATTTTCCCACAGGCCAACAACAGCTTCAACAAAACTATTTCCCTCAAAGAGAAAACCAAACATGCCCTGTTGTCGTGAGAGAGAAAGTGCAGAAGGAAACATCCATTAAACTCAGTGTGCTGCTCTGTGATGCTAGTTCAGATACTTGGCATCTCATCTTGGGTGCAAGGTCATCAATGTTTGGGGTCAGGCTCTGAGCTGAGGAGACCCTCAGGATGGAGTGAAGGTGTGCGTGCAATATACCGGCGGGCCAGGTCTAATAGGAATTAGAAATTATCCTGCGGGCCGAAATTAAATCCACCAAGGGCCTGATTTGGCCCCCGGGCCTTGAGTTTGACACATGTGGGTTAGGCTGTTAGAAAGGAGATAGCACGATCACATCTTGCACACATGATCGCCTGCAGTGAGTTTTTGAACATGTAGAGTCTCAAGTGCTATTCAACTGTACAGAAGAGTATTATAGATATTGTACCCAAACTTGGACTTATACTTATGAACCAGTGACGTGCTCTTTCAGATGTGTGCTCCTAAAGCAGGGGTCTGCAACCTTTTTGACCAAAAGAGCCATTTTGCCCCCTTTTCCACCATTTTGTTTGTCTCGAGCCGCAAAACATATTTGATAGCTTATAAAGTTGTAAATATTGTTACATCATAGACAAACTACAGTTTGTTTGCATTTATTATTTAATACATTATATAAAACGGTTCACCTCTAATAATAAACAAAGAACTCTTATAAGGAGAATAAACAAAATACACAGGCCTACTTTAAAATAAATCAACACAGCACTTGGAGAGTCCTCTGCACATTTGAAGAAAATTAATATAATTAAAATGGGCCCACTTTGAAATAAATAAAACGTATAGCTGCACCCTAAAGAGTTAACTGATGGAATTATGACTGAAGATCGTCAGCTGTCTTCCTCTCCCGTGTTTCCCCCATAGACTGTATATATAAATGGACGTAGTGTCCGTGACGTCACCCATAGGATTCTGCAGAGTTGCCGTGAAGCCCTTAGTAGGCGGAGTCGGCCACTAACGGCTCGACTGTGACGTCAGAGTCTAATCCCGCCTGCTCCAAATAAGGGCAAAGAGGCGGAGCCGAGGCGGGACCTGCTGCCTCCGAACTGGAAGTAAACAGAGCTAGCTCAGGCTAAGAAGCTAAGCTAACATGAAATACATGCATACCAAGTTACTGCTAACAGTGTAGTTCCCCTATATAAACGTTACATTCATAATCAAATGAGACAATCTGCAAGAGAATTAGCTATATTTTGTTATTCTTAATGCTTGTCATTCACACGTTGAGAAAAGACGGACTCCACCGCCCGGACCTAACGGAGCCGCAGTGGGCTAGCTCCAGGACGCCGGCTGGAGCTAGCCCCCTGCGGCTCCGTTTGCTCCGGCGGCCACCACTGGGATAATTGGGTCCCCTATTAACATTTGCTCCCGTTTAGCATTATGGGCGTCATAGCCATAGACTATAAAAGTCTTACCCAAGGCTGAATCATAAACTAAAATGTATATGTATGTATAAAGGGTTACGTCCTTAGCTGGCTAATAAGTAGCAAGCTAAGCTACCAAGCACACAGCTGCGAACGGGGTTAACATGTATAATATTATCATTTTAGACTTCTTGGAAGTTCTGTTAGTACATTCAAGCGCACAGCACGACATTTTAATTGTCTGGTATTTGTAACAATATTCCCTAAAAGGCACAATCACCACGAACACGGCTAAAGCTAAAGGGTCAAGTACAGTACTATGACTAACTAACGTTGTAGCCTCTATGGTTGTAGCGTAGCAGAGTGGACAAGTTGCTGTTAGCTGACAGTGAGGCATGTACATGTCCATCAAAGTGACCACGCCCTAATTTATGCAAAAACGTTAAGACCTAATATAAATAAAAGGGTCGTGTTAGAAAACAATTCACTCACAGATCCATAATCATGAAGGTGGAATCTAACTATATCGATAATAATATTTATTGCATCCAGGGGTAGAAACATGTTTTTTTCTGCTGTAAAGTTGGGCATTTTAACATGGGGGTCTATGGAAATTGCTCCTTTCTGCAGCCAGTCCCTAGCGGCCCATGTATGAACTGCAGTGTGTGGCACTTCCGTATTGGCGTCCCGGCTGTTCCCCAGAGTTTGCCGCTTGGTTTCCCCTCGATACGTAAAGGCTGCAGCACCTTCTCCACATATCAAACATCCCGGTAAACCAGCATCGTTGCTGTGAAAGCAGATAACTCTAACCACGCAGAATCAAATCCTCTGTTCCTCCGATACTTTTCTTTTCTTTGATGTATCCTGTTAGAAATTAAAATCAATTTGATGATATAAAATAGATTAAACACCAGTACTTTTATAACTGTTTTATTGTGAAAATACTTCCGGTTAGCTTACGCCTGTGGTTAAAGTTTATTTTGAAAAGCTATTCCGGAAGAGATCTCCGAAATACCAACAGTAGCTTGACTTCAGGTTTTAGGGAAAAGTAACGATTGCAGCCGTTAAAACGTATTAAACATAAAGTTATGAAAGAGATAAGGCGGAGAAAAGGCGTGTGGAAGTAAGCAATGAATGTAAAATGTCGAAATCCTCTGTTTAACGCAATATCGGACACAGAAGAACGAGGGGGGAAGTCCCCTACGTCACCACAGCCGCCATTGAAGAGGAGGAGCCAAATGAGATATATAGTCAGGTGACGAGGGCTTATAGGAGCTCTTCTGCTCGGCGACACTCAGAGAGGGAGCTTTTCTCTTCCCTCGCTCTGAACAATATTCTGCTTGTAACATTACCGCGCCTTTTTTAATATATATATAATATTTTTATTTTATTTCCTTCTTATTTTTGTCCAAGCTCAAGGGATCCAGAGTAGAGGGCTCTAAGAGACGCAGGTTGCCGACCCCTGAATTAAAGTAACCACAAGCCGGGTTATGCATGGGAACAGCTTTGAGAGCGATAAGACAACGGAGGGCGGGGTTGTAAGAAAGATTAAACATAAAACAGTCCACAAAAAAAAGGATTTGTAGTTTTGTTGTTACACAATTATGCATTGATGCATAAAATCAATAAGCACACAAATAAACCCACAAACACTCCTTCAGTTAGTAATTGGCCGGCAAGATGATGAAGAGCACTCGTACTGGAGGAGGGTTCGTCCGAATTAGCTTGATACTTAAATAGAACCAGCACTTTACTCTTAAATAATAAATCCAGGCTCCTAAAAAATGAGAACGCTGGTTGTGGAAACAAAAGAGAAAGCCTCTCACAAAGCAAGCTGCGATCACATTCAACCTCTAATGATGGCTTGATGGTGAACACTTGAACCTGTGAGAAAACACTGGTGGAGTAAAGTTGTAATTGTTCCAGGTAAAAGCCAGATGGTAACACTCAACGTTTCCGTGCAGTCAGATACACATTTTCTACCGTAATTGAATATCTGAGGTAATCTGCTTTAATAGATGTTTCGCAGCTGTCTTTTTTTTTAATGTAAATCAGTGACTGGAATTTGAAAAGATAATTAAGTGTTGACAATTATGAAGCTGCTGCATACACTACTAGAAATTAAACATCTCAAAAGAGAATTTAGAAAGTATACTGTGGAGATAAAAAATCTACAAACTCTGACAATAAAACACAAGCGTTCCCATCGCTCCCTCCTCCTTCTGTCGTCTTCAATACAACAGAACAATCTGTCTGTGTTTTTCCAAAGGGTATTTCATATTCACATTAACCAGATTTACAATAAGAAAGGTGGTCGAAACCAATCAAACATTTCTTCTCTATAATTACCCTTTACTTCTCTTTTGTCGTCTCGTTCTGTGAAAGTAAACTTTGCTTTCTTTGTTATCAACCTCCTTTATGGGACATCTTGCTGTATCACCTGCTCTCCACACGCTTTATAGAGTAGTACTCTCATTTCAATGTCATTATATTACTCTGAGACGAATCCTGTGCCTCTTGTTCTTAAATGTAATCTCTTTCTGGAGCAGTTTGATTACTTCTCTCCACCCCTTGCCTTTTCACAGCCTCTTTTTCTATTAGTTCTGTGCAGCAGATATGGCCCTGGTTAGTCGGGCGTTTCCAAGTCAATCTCGATCCTCTGAAGGCCGGCAGCCTCCCTGGGGATTTGGAGAAAGGTGGTTTGTTTTAGCTGTTCATGGCCAGTCTCAAGATGTCTTGAAATGCTGTTGAAAAGCGATGGCAGTAAACTGAGAGCGCAGCAACACTTAATCACAGTGTGGTCCATTTAAAAAAAAAAAAAAAAAAACCTTGGTCCTAAAGTAAAAACTGCCAAGATTTAACACTCAAATCTTGGATGAAAATGGGAATTATCAAATAAAGTTTGTTTCCCTAACCCTTTGCCTCTGCGTTACATTCCCTACTGGTTTAGGGGACTCAGAGGGAAGTAACAAAATATAAAATGACCGGGCGAGAGACAAAGGAGAGGAAGCTGATCGGTGAAGCCACAAGATGGTCTTTTTAATGGACAAAAGAAAAAGGGCTCACCAGCCAACTTGCAAAGTAAACTAAAACACAAAGATACAATGGAGACACAGGTCTCACACAGAGACACCATGCTGCACACAGAGACACCATGCTTCACACAGAGACACCATGCTTCACACAGAGACACCATGCTTCACACATGCAGCCAGAGGAGAAGGAGAGAGGCCACTGCAGCCTTCCTCAGGTCCTTTATCCCTGATTGGGGATTGGGAGCACCTGGGGGAGAGGCTGCACCTGGAGACAATCAGGGAGAGAGACACAAGCACACACACAAGCACACACTACGGCACATAACACTCTGCATCAATCGTGTGTGTGTGGATATTTTTCAAGTTTTGAATACTCGTATCTACATATGAGTGGACAAATATGCTTTATGCAAATGTTTGTTTATTATCATTTGAACAATGACAAATATTCTCATGAATATTAAACACAACAACCTCTGAACATTACAAATATCTCATACAATACAAAGTGTGTGTGTTCCTAAAAATGTATGTTTCATTTGCATACATGGTGATCAGTACATTTAAACAAAAGGGGCTGAACAAATATCCAAGAATGACACTTCCTACTTCCTTGGATGGCATAAAACTAATTTAAACTTCTACTCGCTTGTGTTAAGAGAACAATGATGGAGATAGATACGGTTTGTTTGTTATCTGTTCAGCACCTTATAACAGTGCTTCTCAAAGTGTGGTCCGTGAGCGCCCCCTAGTGGTCCGTGAGTATATTGGTAACATTTCACATTTGAAATAAATAAATACATTTAAGTTTTCCGCACTCTCACGGGAATATCTCCGCAATGAAGCGAGCTTAAGTTTAACTTTTGATTGCATGATATAGCCCAGCGCAACACCTTCGTCGGACATGTTGCCACTTGTTTGTACCATTTTCAGGCGATTTGTAATCTGTTCTAGAAAAACGATGTGATTTTGGATATCTGTGGAGTTAGGTGGTCCGCGAGTGTTTTTTTTATTGGTTAAGTCAGTGGTTTTCAAACTGTGGGGCGCGACCCCTGGTGGATCGCGGAGGTACTGCAGGGGGGTCGTGGGAAGATTTTTTTATTTTATTATTTTTTCCTTTTAGCTTTGAGATGACGTTGTTTTTAAAGTGCACCTATATAAATCAAATGTATTGTTATTATTATTCAATTGTAAACAAACACTGCTCGAAAATATCTCATTGGTCAGAGAGCTGTGGGCATACTGCTGCCTTTTGCAACATCCTACTTGTGTGAGATAGGCTTTTTCTGCTGTTGCTGCCATCAAAACGAAATACAGATCAAAGCTGAACATTGAGAATGAACTGAGAGTGGCAGTCTCAAAACAACAGCCCCGCTTTGAGAAGATCTGCGAGGGAAAGCAAGTACACACAAGTCATTGATAAGCTAGTGTGGAATAGGAATGGTAAAGTGATGTGATCGTTTGCAACCTGCAGTAGAAATAGTTAATTAATATATTTTCCTTAAAGAAATTTGAATTAAAAAATCTACTACTCAGGGAAGAAGGCCAACCAGTTAGGCCAAATTAATTCACAGTATCTATTACAAGCACTTTTGTTCATGTGTAATCCATAATAAAATATAAAATTATAGTTGGATCTTTATATCTTCTTATTATCAGCAGAGAAAATGTAATGTTTTTACAACAATATACAATTAATCCTACCAATATAGATGGGAACCGGGTTGGGGGGTCCCGAAAATATTTCCAATACCCAAGGGGGTCCCGACTGAAAAAGTTTGGGAACCATTGGGTTAAGTGGTCCTTGGTATGAACAAATGTAAGAAACAGGTTATTTACCTACAGTTGGACAGTGTGTAGTAAACAGATTAAACACATGTCACACCTAGAATCTGAACTATTTCTCTTCAAAAGCTAAATGTAATTTGGAAAACTTCCTATATAATAATCCTATATACATTGCTGTCAAACTCCACAGAACTCCAACAGGAAGTAGCTGCGGTGTTTGGCAGCTCCCCATCGCCACTGTCTATCTTTTGTCTTCCCTCATTGATGTGGCTCGGTTGTGATTTTGATGCCTGCTAATGAGCATCATTCGAGCTGCTGTCTGCTTATCGCTCAGAGGATATTCATCACACGGCATGAATATTCAACACTATCCTGGCAGTGCTTGGATTATTGATAGGCTGCTTATTTGGTTTTCTCTTTCTAGTGTGACAGCATCATAACAGCCTTACCTGAGCTCTCCGGTGGAGGGAAGAAAGACAAAGTAATGCGCTTTACTGAGAACTTGTGATAACGTATGCAGCAAGAAGCACCGTATATGGAGATCATCCTGGTTTCAAAGGTCACAGGTCCTTTACCCTACACAGCAAACACATATCCATCAACAACTAGTGGGTCTGTTATATGCTTTAGCTTCTAGATGAAATAATTCACCCAGAACTCCATCTGATTTATATTTAAGCCCTGCTTTCGGTTGTGTAATTGATCCCCCGGAGGAGACATTTTTGCAGCCGTATTTAGCTCACAAGATAAATTACGAATCAGCCGAATGAAATGCCCTTTACGCAGTCTAATGATCTTTTATGAATACAAGCATTACCCTCGTTGAGAATGAATTCTGGTCCACCTGTTGCCTCGGGCGGTGTCTCCACATGAGCCATTTGTCCGTACTTTCAGAAAACTGGTAGACTTTGAAGATTTCACGCTAGCTGGATTAGACTTTTAAACCTGTGACTGTTCCATCTATGATTCAGAGCTACGGGCATACGAGTGTGTGATAACTGTGTTGGTGAGATCATCGGTGTATGTGTGTAGATCTTCCTGCATTGGTGTGAACATAAACAAGATAATTTCTCATTTTGCAGCGCGCACACACACACACACACACACACACACACACACACACACACACACACACACACACACACACACACACACACACACACACACACACACACACACACACACACACACACACACACACACACACACACACACACACACACACACACCTTGTAGCTAAAGTGTGTGACTACATCTGAAGAATCCAACATGTTCACGTCATGCTTTGCAGGGAGGAGTATACCTATAGATGGCGGCTCTAATGGGGTTTACTCTCTTGGATCGTCCCAATTTCAAAGTAAAAGAGAGAATTGTCCAGTTTAATGGTGCCCTCCTATACAAGAGAACAGCTCATGCACCTTTGCACATGGTGACTTTACTGAGCTGGTTGGCACACTTTCTTGCCAGTTTTGACAAGCTGAGAAGAATAAGCGTCTTTGTTTTCATAGTAATGAAGGCATTTAATATACAAAGCAACTGTTTTTGGAAGAGTTCAATGGCATTGAGGCGTAGAGACAATTTGTCAGTAGGATAAGTTCATTTGCTTTTAAATGGGATTTGTTGAAGATGGTCAGAAAAACCACCACGGGAAACAACATTTCTGATTCAAATGTGAAAAGCAATCAAATCTCTCTCACAGAAAACTGCACAGTATTGCAGTTCACTGTGTCATGCAGACAGCTTCTAACTGACGTGAAACATAACCTCATTTTAAGAACAGCATAAGAATTTTTTTCTAAAATGTTAGGTTTTTGTTTGTATTTGGAATATAATTGTAAAATGTTTGGGTTACAGAATCCAAATGACACTTTTATCTACTTTCAATTATACAGCCTATGTTCACCAGCTATTTACCTCAGCAGATACTTCACTAATGGTTGTGGTCAATTCTGGTTACGGTTTTTAAAGAGGACAAACGCTGATCATGTTCAGGTGTATATCAGTATGTAGTGTCTCTACTTTAAAGAGTCCTCTCCTGCTGATGTTCAGGTGTATATCAGTATGTAGTGTCTCTACTTTAAAGAGTCCTCTTTTTACTTTTACTTCTTACATGTTGAACTCAAATACCTGTACTTCCTACTTCTTACATGTTGAACTCAAATACCTGTACTTTCTACTTCTTACATGTTGAACTCAAATACCTGTACTTTCTACTTCTCACATGTTGAACCCAAATACCTGTACTTTCTACTTCTTACATGTTGAACCCAAATACCTGTACTTTCTACTTCTTACATGTTGAACCCAAATACCTGTACTTTCTACTTCTTACATGTTGAACCCAAATACCTGTACTTTCTACTTCTCACATGTTGAACTCAAATACCTGTACTTTCTACTTCTTACATGTTGAACTCAAATACCTGTACTTTCTACTTCTTACATGTTGAACTCAAATACCTGTACTTTCTACTTCTTACATGTTGAACTCAAATACCTGTACTTTCTACTTCTTACATGTTGAACTCAAATACCTGTACTTTCTACTTCTTACATGTTGAACTCAAATACCTGTACTTTCTACTTCTTACATGTTGAACCCAAATACATGTGCTTTCTACTTCTTACATGTTGAACACAAATACCTGTACTTTCTACTTCTTACATGTTGAACACAAATACCTGTACTTTCTACTTCTTACATGTTGAACACAAATACCTGTACTTTCTACTTCTTACATGTTGAACACAAATACCTGTACTTTCTACTTCTCACATGTTGAACCCAAATACCTGTACTTTCTACTTCTTACATGTTGAACCCAAATACCTGTACTTTCTACTTCTTACATGTTGAACCCAAATACCTGTACTTTCTACTTCTCTCATTTTCCAAACAGCTGGTTCCTTTAGTCTGAATGTGTGTTTGGTGGCGTGATCATTATTATTTAGAGTCATTGCGTTCGTGTATCCATCATTTCCTGGTCTTCTCTAAAGAAGAACCCTATTAGCTGGGTTTGAATACTCTCAATCAATTCTTATAGGAGCTTCAGCCAAATACTAAATCTGCTTTGTGGTGTTTTAGATCCCAGGGATGGCATGGCTGACACGCTTTACTGTGTTTATAGATAGCGTTTGTGTTGTTAGGATGAATCGGTAGGCTTGTATTCAGGTGCCGAATAATACAATCCATATATTGCATATTAAATCCATATACATTCAATACCTTAAAAAACAATCCTGGTGGTATTCGCTCTTGCGGTACTGCTGTCAAAAGCGTGTACTTCTGCCATCTCTGAGACTAGCAAAGAAGGAGTAAATTGTGTGTAACTTCAGAATAGTCCTCGGCCTGTTTGTCACACTGCGCCGCCTCAACCCTCAGCAGAGATTTTTCCAGTAATCAGATGTGTGCTGAACACTTCCCCCAGTGTTCTGACATTTCAGAGGCTGCTTTATGCAGAGAAGCCCGGCCTGCAGCGATCCACGCAGCAGCCCTTCAGCTGTTCTGTCCTAGAATATAAACTCACTTTCCCGCCTGCACACATCCCTGACTCCTTCATTCTCTAATGTGCATGAACATCCAGAAATACACATGGCATTACAATGCAGAAAACACACTCTGCAGGATGCAACACAGGCAATATAAAGACATCTTTCACACACAGATGTTATATTACAGTACTTCTGCACAAAGAGATCTGTCTTTTGTTACATCAACTGAAGTATAACAACTTTAAGATACAACCACAAGGTGATTCAACCAGTCAGGGCATCTATACGTTCTGGTTGTAAATTAAACCAAATTGCAAATATGTTAACATGTTATCATCCAGCGTTTCCGCCAGGGGGGCGTCTTTCCGTTATTTGAAAAATCCAAAAATATTAAGATCGAGAGTTTTTATCGCTTGAAATGACGAAAAGGAAAAAGGACACGGACATCCCTCTGTTGGGGGGGCAAAGGAGTCTGGTGGGATTCTTTTCGGAGTATTGAAGATCGTTTCCCCGACATCGGCGGTGCCTGCTACAGGACAACACGTAACGTGCGCGATTTGGACGCGATGTTAGTGGAGCATGCGCGTGAGCTGCGAGCACCAGAGCCTCGCAGCGGCGAAACTGAGGCTCCGTGGTGAACTGTGGTAACATGAAGAGCCGCTTGGGAGGCGAAACAGCCAGCGCTTTAAGAGAGCCGAGCCAAATGATCCGGCTCACTAACGTAAAAAGACAGTATAAGGGACGGCTCAAGTCAAAATTCAAGCACCCCCCCCTCCCCCCCTCTCGGGGTGGACGCCCTCTCAGCCCTGGTCTGGCGGAAACACTGTTATCATCACAAGCTGGATAGGAAGACATGCAAAGCCAGTATTGATTTTGGGCGTTAAGTTTTGGACAATTAGAGGTGCTGGATTCAAACTAGTTAATCTGACTGCATTTACTAAAGCTTAAATTACTGGGGAGAGTTTTGAGTTTGTGTGCTATTAACTAGAACCTCTTCTAATACAGGATGGTTTTACAAAAATATTATTTCCATCATACATTGTATAGCTTCCTTTCTTTAAACACAAAAACACAGGTTCGGTAATATACAACAGTTAAACTCAGTCAGCTAGTATACACAACATCAATTACAGAAATATATGTATTTGCAGCACATATTGCTTTAGTTATGGGTGTCTTACATGAGTGAACTGGTTTATTTGAATAGGCTACGGTACAAAACAAAGCTCAGCGGGAGATGGGAGGCAGAGAGCAAAGAAAAGAGGATGAATTCATGGGTGAGACAAAGGGAAAGAATAAGGTGGAGAAACCCCAAAGGAGGAGTAGAGAGGTGTCAGGGTGATGTTCGGCTGTCATCTCTTGCTGTCAATCTCCTCCTCACACACACGCGTACATGTTTTAGGTTCTTCTTCGTTTCAGCTTCATGATGGATATCAATTCTGAGCAACAGAAGGAATCATTGTTTTTCTTCAAGGAAAAATGCATTGACACATATATTCACTTTCTATGCACCAACCTTCCACACACAGATAACAAACCAATCCCACATCAAACAGTCAGTCAGGAGCTCAGAGCCGACATGTCATCTCCTCCTCTCCGGCCCATCCGAGGTTATCAGTCGGTTAATAATCAGCCTGTTCCACCCTGAGCTCCAACATCTGACCCTTTAAATCTGTTCATAAGGGACAATTAATGAATCCTGAACTGGAGGTCAAATGTTTTGAAGATGATTTCTCTGAAAGTCGTACAGTGGCCTTGGAACAGCCTGTGTGCCTTTTTCTGGCTCCAGGTTCTAATAAAATAGAAATAAACATTTCCAGCACTTTTCTTTATTGTATTACAGACTAGATTTGGATTTTATAATCTGTCTGTGCTTTTCTTTTGGACCTGCTTGCTTGACATTGTTTGTTCACAATAAACCCGCACAGGAAGATGCTCCCCCTCACATGTATGAATGGTCTAATGGCATGTTTTGCGACAAAAGTAATGAACCGACCAGCAGAAACATCCAGGGTTTGTCTCGCCGATCGGCTTAAACAAAATGGCTGACTAATTCATACATGTGACCTTATATCTACACTGTATCACTCTGGGAGGCGTGTGGCGCAGTGGATAGAGCCTTGGTGTTGGGATCAAGGGGTCACAGGTTCAAACCCCACTGCAGTCAGCATGTCGTTGTGTCCCTGAGACACTTCACCCCAAAGTGCTCCTGTGGGGATTGCCCACAGTATTGAGTATGTAAGTCGCTTTGGATGAAAGTGTCTAACAAGTGACATGTCATGTAATGTTTAATGAAAAAAGCATAATCTGCCTAAGAAGAACAGAGAAAAACACTTTGTACATTGGAGAGGGAAGGGCATAAGAAAAATGTACATATGTGCTAAAGTCTACGAGAAAAATGGACTGGACTGTATTATATAGCGCTTTATCCAGTCTTTACGACCCCTCAAAGCGCTTTACATACTACATGTCATTCACACAGAGCAGTGTACCTTACTCTAGGACCTAACATTCACACACCGTTGGCCATCGGGAGAAATTCAGGGTTACGTTTCTTGCCCAAGGATACATCGACATGTAGGCTGCACGGGCTGGGATCGAACCCACAACCTTCTGGTTGAAAGACGACCGCACTCCCTGGCAGCCACAGTCGAAAAGGGAAGATAACTGTTCTTTAGTTTGTGTGTGGAAAAGACAGATGAAGCTCAGTGTTTCCAGGCAGACCATGTAGACAGAGTGGATTGCACATGAGGTGGACAAGGTTGCAGAAACCTGTCAGAGACAACAAAACAAAACAAATGGTAGCCAGTTTTTGACAGCAGAGTAGCTCTGCTATTGATGGCCAAAGAAAAGAAAGTTTTCTGGAGTAAAGGAAGAACTAAGAAAGAGGTGGAGGAACAACAGAACAGAGGTGTCACGAGTCTCGGGGCTGAGAGAGTTGAGGAGGGATGAAAGAAGGTGGAGTGAATCACAGGGTCAAGATGTGAGGAGAGAGGGAGGTGTTAGAGGAAAAGGACGACGGAGGAGAAGTAGAGTCCACTAAATTGAGGTTTTAGGGAATCAAAGAAAAAGAGGAGAGGAGAATAAAAGTAGTCTTCAGTCCAAGATATTGATTACTGTTTGACAAACTGGTCGTTTGCTTGTGCCACAAACCTGAAACCCATAGAACAGCTGTTCAAGAGAGCTATCAAGGTGTTTGACAGAAAGCCACATTCATACCACCACTGTGCCATGTGTTTTATTTATAAATGTTTACATGGACTGCCCCCCCCCCCCCCTTAGGGGAATTCATCCACAGAAAACACACTGGACGCTGCACTAGGTCAGAAACCAGAGGAGACTGTGAAGTCCACCGCAGACGGACCACTTTTGGACAAAATGTCCTCTCCGTTAAAGGCAGCTCATTGTGGAACAGCCTCCCAACTGAGATACGGGATTGTCCCACTCTCAATAGCTTCAAAGGTCAACTCAGAGAATGGTTGAGAAACAAACAGACGTGCAGTCAACACTAAATGCACTTTAACACAGGGGTATCTCCTCTTGCACTTTAGGTATCTCTTGTATCCTCTCTGGCACTTTAGGCATCTCTTGTATCTCCTCCTTCACTTATATGTCGTTGCTGCTATATTCTATTACCATGTCATAAATACTTGTGTATGCTGCTTTTGCACTTTTTGCATATCATGTATTTTGTTTTGCCTATGTAATCTTCTTAAATGTTTTATGTGAGGGACTGCGAATGGAAATTAGCTCAAAGCTAAATCTGGCACGGATACGCTTGACACATTTGAATGTTTTAAGTGTTCATTACTGTGCATTGTCCCTGCCAAATAAACGATTAAATAAAAATAAAGATTACGGATGCTCCAGAATAGAAAGAAAATGAGAAGCAGTGAATCTGGAGGCCAAGATGAAGAACAGTGGGGGGTGATATAATTGCAACCATGCAGTGTGGAAGGACAGCGTGCAATGTGGGGAAACGCGTATTCCTTGTGTTGCAGAATCAAAATAACACCTCCATCTTGACCAGAAGACTATTTGTCAGTTGTGGACGGAGTAGTCAGATCTTTAACTAAAATAAAAGTAAACTAACTAAAGGTTAAAAGTACTCTTTCACAAGTAAAAGTCCTGCTTTCAAAATCCTACATAAACATACGAAAATATTGGCATCAAAATATAATTAAAGGATCAAAACGATCAAGCCACGTACTTGAGGTTCAAGTACCTCAAAATCGTAATTAAGCTCTATGCATGTCCGTGTTGGACAGGCATCCACAGACAATGCATTGCAATGTTGTTTTGGTGATCCCATGATTTAACACCAGGTTATCAAGAGGTTCAAGCTAATACTGTCGCCGTTTCTCAATCGCGAGGATGTTGGCTTGGTAGTCGCGTACTTCCAAGTCACTTCCTTCGGAAACGAAGCAAGTATACTTCCAAGCCACGGCTTCGGAAAACGAAGAAGAATGGAACAGGCTAACAAGTGTGCCACTCTCTCTAACGGTTTCAACATAAACTGTACCGAAAATAAATACCTCACGATGTCTATCTAATTATGAACTTGCTTTACTTTCACGGAACACATTTTTGATGATAACAAACAAATGTAACAAAGTAACATATTTACCAACACATGTTCTACGCCACTACATACTTACATTTCAATGTGTGCTGCGTCGGTTCAGCCATTCTCCGCAAGGGTTTTTGAAATTGGTCCGTGCGCAAAGCATTGTGGGGATTTTAAGGACGCGAAGTCTACCCATGTGCAGCCTCGACATTTCCCCCAAACCAAGGACGCGGCCTCGGTGGAATTCCAAGTATGCTGGAGATTGGAACAGTCCTTCGGCGGCACTCAATGACGTAGCATCCTTGAAATATTGGCTTGGAAGCCAGTTTCCTCGAGATTGAGAAACGGCCTGTGTCTCAATTTGTATACTTTGTACTCAAAATAGCACAGAGGTATCAACGAGAGGTATAAGAGCACGATCCGGGTTTTGTTGAGTGTGGAAATCTGGACACTTCATACGTGTTTTGTAGAGATATAGCCCTATAATGTATATTTCAAATATAGCATATTAGGTGAGCTTTCACTCAACGAGCGGCATCTTGGTTGAGTCCCCAACGTTCCACGACCAGCGTCTATCTATTTTGACTAAGTAATATATCACTCTACTGTCAATCATTTTTGTTGGGGATGATTGAGCAGTCTGTAATGGTTTGATACTGCAAACGATCATTGATAGCTAGCTAGCTAACGACACCAATCTTTGCTTCTAACACGGCGTATAGCAGCCGCACCACATGGTCCAAATCCGTACAAATGGATCAAAGTTAAGACACAGCATATAAAAATGATTACGGTAAACGTTATCTATTCAGTACTTCAGCATGTTAGCGTTGTCATTATAACTATGTTGACAGCACAGCGATTATTTGAGATAAACGCTACTAAAACTCACATAGCTGCTATCCTGGCTTTAGACTAATAATCTGGTTAAATAATGTACTTATAAAAAGTATTTAAATACTTCTAGACTCATGTTTTATCATTAATTGGCAGATGTTCGTGCAATCAGATTCATGATTGAACAGTGGGGTATTTAAACATTCTGCTTCATTAAAACGTTTGACTTTATTTCCCTTACCATTACATGTTCGCGGCCCGTCTTTTGTTTCATCACTTTCATTAGCAATGTTCAAACAGAAATGGTCTCATGTTGCCAGCTGCTTTAATTACTTTGGCTTCCAAACCTGTTTCAAAGTCAGTTTCTGTTAGCTTTACAAGTTTAAATGTGGCTTCTGAAACCTGAAGATGCTCTGCACTTTGTGCCCCTTTCTCTCCAGCAGTCACTTTCCCAATTAAATTAACTTTAGTTCAAAGCTGCTGAGCTGGCATGAGATAAAATATACACCATATTGAAAAGGTTTGCAATCAGTAGAGCATGATGACTCTTTTTTTATTCTCTTAACTGCCAATTAGCATAAGCTCCAGTCAAATGTGACCTGTGTCGCATCATCACATTGGAGCTCAACTAAAGCACTGCTTGCTTCAGATTTAGATTCAGATCACACCCAAACCATAAATACACACATTGCTGAAAGGAAAACATTTGATCGTGCTCAGTTTAATAGACACTTGCTTCTGTTAAGTGTTTACTTCCTGTCTTTGTTCTTCTGCTGTTCCCTTTAGTGTTTACTTCCTGTCTGTCTTCTTCTGCTGTTCCTGTCAGTCTTCTTATGCTGTTCCCTTTAGTGTTTACTTCCTGTCTGTCTTCTTCTGCTGTTCCTGTCAGTCTTCTTATACTGTTCCCTTTAGTGTTTACCTCCTGTCTGTCTTCTTCTACTGTTCCCTTAAGTGTTTACCTCCTGTCTGTCTTCTTCTACTGTTCCCTTAAGTGTTTACTTCCTGTCAGTCTTCTTCTGCTGTTCCCTTTAGTGTTTTCCTCCTGTCTGTCTTCTTCTACTGTTCCCTTAAGTGTGTACTTCCTGTCTGTCTTCTTCTACTGTTCCCTTTAGTGTTTACTTCCTGTCAGTCTTCTTCTGCTGTTCCCTTTAGTGTTTTCCTCCTGTCTGTCTTCTTCTAGTGTTCCCTTTAGTGTTTACTTCCTGTCAGTCTTCTTCTGCTGTTCCTTTTAGTGTTTATTTCCTGTCTGTCTTCTTCTGCTGTTCCCTTTAGTGTTTATTTCCTGTCTGTCTTCTTCTACTGTTCCCTTTAGTGTTTTCTTCCTGTCTGTCTTCTTCTGCTGTTCCCTTTAGTGTTTACCTCCTGTCTGTCTTCTTCTGTTGTTCCCTTTAGTGTTTACTTCCTGTCTGTCTTCTTCTGCTGTTCCCTTTAGTGTTTACCTCCTGTCTGTCTTCTTCTGTTGTTCCCTTTAGTGTTTACTTCCTGTCTGTCTTCTTCTGCTGTTCCCTTTAGTGTTTACCTCCTGTCTGTCTTCTTCTGCTATTCCCTTTAGTGTTTTCCTCCTGTCTGTCTTCTTCTAGTGTTCCCTTTAGTGTTTTCCTCCTGTCTGTCTTCTTCTAGTGTTCCCTTTAGTGTTCACTTCCTGTCTGTCTTCTTCTGCTGTTCCCTTTAGTGTTTTCCTCCTGTCTGTCTTCTTCTAGTGTTCCCTTTAGTGTTTACTTCCTGTTTGTCTTCTTCTAGTGTTCCCTTTAGTGTTTACTTCCTGTTTGTCTTCTTCTATTGTTCCCTTTAGTGTTCACTTCCTGTTTGTCTTCTTCTGTTGTTCCCTTTAGTGTTTACCTCCTGGCTTCTTCTGCTGGTGTTCCCTTTAGTGTTTACTTCCTGTGAGTCTTCTTCTGCTGTTCCCTTTAGTGTTTACTTCCTGTCTGTCTTCTTCTGCTGTTCCCTTTAGTGTTTACCTCCTGTCTGTCTTCTTCTGTTGTTCCCTTTAGTGTTTACTTCCTGTCTGTCTTCTTCTACTCTTTCCCTTTAGTGTTTACTTCCTGTGAGTCTTCTTCTGCTGTTCCCTTTAGTGTTTTCCTCCTGTCTGTCTTCTTCTAGTGTTCCCTTTAGTGTTTACTTCCTGTCTGTCTTCTTCTACTCTTTCCCTTTAGTGTTTACTTCCTGTGAGTCTTCTTCTGCTGTTCCCTTTAGTGTTTACTTCCTGTCAGTCTTCTTCTGCTGTTCCTTTTAGTGTTTATTTCCTGTCTGTCTTCTTCTGCTGTTCCCTTTAGTGTTTACTTCCTGTCTGTCTTCTTCTGCTGTTCCCTTTAGTGTTTACCTCCTGTCTGTCTTCTTCTGCTGTTCCCTTTAGTGTTTACTTCCTGTCTGTCTTCTTCTGCTGTTCCCTTTAGTGTTTACCTCCTGTATGTCTTCTTCTACTGTTCCCTTTAGTGTTTTCTTCCTGTCTGTCTTCTTCTGCTGTTCCCTTTAGTGTTTACCTCCTGTCTGTCTTCTTCTGTTGTTCCCTTTAGTGTTTACTTCCTGTCTGTCTTCTTCTGCTGTTCCCTTTAGTGTTTACCTCCTGTCTGTCTTCTTCTGTTGTTCCCTTTAGTGTTTACTTCCTGTCTGTCTTCTTCTGCTGTTCCCTTTAGTGTTTACCTCCTGTCTGTCTTCTTCTGCTATTCCCTTTAGTGTTTACCTCCTGTCTGTCTTCTTCTGATCTTCCCTTTAGTGTTTACTTCCTGTCTGTCTTCTTCTACTGTTCCCTTTAGTGTTTACCTCCTGTCTTTCTTCTTCTGCTTTATTGGAATAAGACTAAAATATGTCTATGTGGTGCATCTGTATGCTTCAATGAAAAGTTCCTAGTAGGAATTTCATCGACTACAAACTACCTATTATCTACCTACTTTCAGATCTTATTGCTAACATTCTTAGAACACGAGGAAGTTTCTCTTCCTCATGTTCTAGATAAAAATAAATTGAAATAGTGATGGAATTTTAAATCCGTATGTCAGCAGGAAGACCTCAAATGAGGCCAGGATCATTTCTGTTCTCACTTCACCAAAGAGGACACACGGTTTTACATTTGTGAAAGAAACTGGGCCATAACATTCCAAGCGCTGAATACGAAAAACAGGCATTTCAAAGATGATCTGAGTGATAATAGTGACAATCACCTTCAAACCCCTCACACACATTTGACAGTGGAGTTTACCCCATGAACACACATGCTTCAGTCAGAAGAGACAGCACAGCATCCATTATTCTGTGTGTGCAGCTGCAGATGGGAAGAGAGGGATAACTGGAGCTAAAGAGAGGCTGCCAATCTTCTCCTGAAAACAGCACAGCTTCCACCTCACATGCTGCTGCTCTTCATACTTGTTTTGGAAGTCAAGTTTCTGCTTCATCAGCTGGCTTGGTTTCTTTTCATTGTGTATGCCTTTTTTTATTCTGTCTCTAACAAATGCACATGCATAAGCCTACACCTCTCAACCTCAACTTTTCACACTAAAGCTAAATTATCAAATAAAAACCTATACCTGGAAATGCTCTGTTTTTAATAACAGCTTAAATGTCTTTTGAGAACAAACAGAAACTGGTAGCTTCAACCTTTACGTCCGTGCTAGACTAAAGTGATGTTGGAAATATGCATCTCTAAGGTAATATATGATGGACCTTTATTAATCCCTGTGGGGAAATTCAGTCATACGCTCCCTGGACACTGTTAAAACGAAATAACTGGATAAGAGTGAAATTGAGCCACAACCGAAAAACAATTCCTTCGTAAATAGATCTGCAAAATGCAAGAAAGGCAGAAATAAAAGCATGTAAAAAGTTAGATTTCTATGATCCTCCATTTTGCTAAATGTTATGATGCTTTCTTTTTGCAATTCACACAAGCTGGAAACCGTGACTTCTCACTTGATTTTTGTCAATTTGTTTAGCTAAATTAAAGACGACAATATATATATTTTAAGTATGACTGTTTAAAGGTCCCATGTCATGGCCATTTCCACTGATCATAATTCCATTGTTGAGGTCTACTAGAATATATTTATATTGTGCAATTTTCCAAACTCACATTGGTTTCTCAAACAGCATCTCTGTAAACTACGTGTATTCACTGAATGCCACTCTCTGCCTTTAACGGCTCGTTGTAGCTCCAATAGCTCCAGTCCCCACCCTCCCTGTGAGCACAGTGTGCTCTGATTGGTCGGGACCAAGCGGCAAACTCTGGGGAACAGCCGGGACGCCAATATGGAAGTGCCACACACTGCAGTTCATACATGGGCCGCTAGGGACTGGCTGCAGAAAGGAGCAATTTCCATAGACCCCCATGTTAAAATGCCCAACTTTACAGCAGAAAAAAACATGTTTCTAGCCATGGATGCAATAAAGATTATTATCGATATAGTTAGATTCTACCTTCATGATTATGAATCTGTGAGTGAATTGTTTTCTAACACAACCCTTTTATTTATATTAGGTCTTAAAGTTTTTGCATAAATTAGGGCGTGGTCACTTTGATGGACACGTACATGCCTCACTGTCAGCTAACGGCAACTTGTCCACTCTGCTAGGCTACAACCATAGAGGCTACAACGTTAGTTAGTCATAGTACTATACTTGACCCTTTAGCTTTAGCCGTGTTCGTGGTGATTGTGCCTTTTCAGGGAATATTGTTACAAATACCAGACAATTAAAATGTCGTGCTGTGCGCTTGAATGTACTAACAGAACTCCCAAGAAGTCTAAAATGATAATATTATACATGTTAACCCCGTTCGCAGGTGTTTGTGTGCTTGGTAGCTTAGCTTGCTACTTATTAGCCAGCTAAGGACATAACCCTTTGTGCATACATATACATTTTAGTTTGATTCAGCCTTGAGTAAGACTTTTATAGTCTATGGCTATGACGCCCATAATGCTAAACGGGAGCAAATGTTAATAGGGGACCCAATTATCCCAGTGGTGGCCGCCGGAGCTAACGGAGCCGCAGGGGTCTAGCTCCAGCCGGCGTCCCGGAGCTAGCCCACTGCGGCTCCGTTAGGTCCGGGCGGTGGAGTCCGTCGTTATAACTGGAGATCAAGGAATGCAGCGAAACGCAGACTTGGTTCGCCTGCTGTAGTATTAGCTAAATAAATTATGTTGAACAAGGCTTATTAAGCTGAACATCGCCACAATAGTTCGGCTATGTATCGGTACTTCTTTTCTTAACGTGTGAATGACAAGCATTAAGAATAACAAAATATAGCTAATTCTCTTGCAGATTGTCTCATTTGATTATGAATGTAACGTTTATATAGGGGAACTACACTGTTAGCAGTAACTTGGTATGCATGTATTTCATGTTAGCTTAGCTTCTTAGCCTGAGCTAGCTCTGTTTACTTCCAGTTCGGAGGCAGCAGGTCCCGCCTCGGCTCCGCCTCTTTGCCCTTATTTGGAGCAGGCGGGATTAGACTGACGTCACAGTCGAGCCGTTAGTGGCCGACTCCGCCTACTAAGGGCTTCACGGCAACTCTGCAGAATCCTATGGGTGACGTCACAGACCCTACGTCCATTTATATATACAGTCTATGGTCGGGACGTTGTGAATCGCGCTGAGCTCCGTGGAGGTGTTGTTTCCTTGTTTAGCGATACACAGCGAAACACAGCCAAACTCATCCTGAGCACACAAAGTCAAAGCCAAAGTAAAAACAATGAGTGTGGCTTGATATTGAGTAAGAAAAAGGTTGATAAACGCTGTGAGAATGGGTCTGCAGAGAGAATTTCGCCGCGATCCCAACTGTCTGTTATCAGCGTGCAGCCAGGGAGGAGAAATCAGCAGAGCTGCCTGCACTGTGTGTGTGTGTGTGTGTGTGTGTATGTGTGTGTGTGAGGAAGTCCGTGGATTGGTTAATTCGGACCAATCAGCCTGGTCATAGCTCTGGGTGTGGCTACTGGGTGTCCATACGAAGCGATACCCAGGAAGTAAACAATGAAAAAAGAGAAATGTCCAACGAGGCGTTCTGGGGCAGCAGAGACAGGTCTTTTCTGTGTTAGAGTTTTACTGTATAGCTACAGGGTGTACTTTGAGGGTTTGTGACTCTGCAGACCGGTTACATGCAGAAAAAGCTACATAACACACAAGGGGACGGGTAATAACCGGAAAAGCATGACATGGGACCTTAAACAGATGAAGCCATGGGACCTAATAAGAACATGTATCTATTTTTCAATCAGAAGAAACGGTTTTGATGCAAGAATACATATGTATTGCAAAGATACACAAATTAATGTAATGGTGATTTTGGCGATTAGGCCCCGTTGGGCAGGAAGTATCATTCGGGAGGGTAGAACCGATCCGATGAAACCCCCCTGGGGTCTCGACACTGGTGGTGGTGAATAGATGGTTGGGTTCGATCTGAAGGGGAGGGGCTTAGCTTGACCCTGGATTCAGAGGGACAGGAGGTGAAAAGGGGGGGAGGAGGGTTGTGTCGAGTCACCTGAAATGACAGCTGTCAGAGGGGAGAGGAGATTTAAAAAGTTTGGCAGAGCGCTATGATAGGCTCTTGGGAATAGAGCGAAGTGATTGGTTAAACTGGAGAGCGATGCCCCCGATCACTTATTGAGAGGAGTAGTTAAGTAGGAATAGTGAATAGACGGTCTTCTTGGTTGAACTTACGCTGAGCTTCATTCGTTGAATAACCTTTTATTTTCCAGACAAAAAGAAGACCATATAGGATAGGCAACACAAATATGCGAAGAGAGGGTTAGGATCTCTTAAAATTGAGCAAAGCGGGAATATATATTTACATATAAACGAATACAATAAAGCTTAAAGATCACAAACCTAGAAACCCAGACTTCCTTTATTCACACCTTTTTCCTTTGCTCGTAACTCATGTGAGACAGACGCGTTCTTGTGAGGAATGATGTGTTTGCATTTGTCGCTGCCATGCGTTTAGCAGGACAAGACAAAACACCTCAGTCTGTTTAAATGCAATTACAGTGACTGATGGTTCTCACCCTGCGCCCCGTCGTCTCTGTGTGTATCAGAGTATCTACACGAGCCCGTGTCTCTACACACCGCTCTCTGTTCTTGTGTGTGTGCAGAAAGTGTCTATTTGGCTGTGTGTGTACCTGCTGATATAATGCATGTCTACACTCTGATTATGACTGTTTCTACCGTTGTGTGACGGATGAAAGGCACCACTTTGTTCTTCTGTCGCTGACGACTTGATTTGTGACAGTTTATACAGGAACACTCCGATCAACAGCGCAAAATCCTCATTGGCTGTCAAAGTCATGATTGGTCTGACAAGTTGATGCCCAAAACCAGTTCAGTCAGGTGACAATGGAGCAAACTTTGTAGACAGTATGTTGTGCTAGTCTTTTCTTTCTAAGATGCCACAGAAATTTGTCACAAAATAATTCCAGTAAATCTTAGTCCCTTGCTGTACCATCAAGTCCTTAAAGTCAGAAAATAAACAAAAGAAATGTCTAAATAATATAAATGTTTGTGTAATGGAGTAGTACAGTCTTTTTCTGATCTGCCACGTGTGTCGTTGAGTTCTGGTTATTTTTAGGGAGCTTAAGGAATGTGATTATGGGGCAGGAAATATTCATGGTTCAAAGAAAACATGAAAACATTACAGTTCCACACATTAGCGTTTTTTAGAGGCACCGGTCTTATGGACAAGATCCTTTGTCCTTAAAGCGTTTCAGTCATTGTTACAAAAACCAACCCATTTTCTCAACTGACATCTCTATGATTAAGAGTCTGTTGGGATAGAAACAGAACTGATCAGAGAAAGATTGTTGAAATGGTTAAAGGATGCCAACTGACTGTTAAGACAAAAGTCGGTTGAACCATTTATTCACCATGACGTGCTCTCTGTGGCGCTCTATTAATGTCATACTTCTTATGTGTTCCCGTTAGATAAGAGGCATGATACCTTAAGCTACTGGAAAGCTGTGTTTGCTCTGCTTGAACAAGTATTTTCTTTGTAAAGACTTCTCTCTTTGCTTGTAGGGCCCTATTCAAGACTTGTATTTGGAACGTTTGGGAATACCGTCATTGAAGCTTTTTATTTTGGTCTGACACTGGTTCATAAAATGTACCGTGACAAATCAGACAATATTTCAAACATGCTGCTGTTAGGAGACTTTACAACTTTAATGGTTTTTGGGGATAACAACCCCTCAGCACACAGACAAAGACTATAAGGAGCGGACATTTCTGTAATAATGTTTATTCAGAGCAACAACTGACATGTGTACACATACAACACACCAATATTATTTGCATATAGAGCGGGTAAGTGAGACCGGATCACAAGTGGTCACTCAAAACGCATGTGGAGATTCACTGAAATGCCAGGTGTGATCCTAGCTTACAGATCACCTGAGACGCATGGTAATGGCACGTCTGAACAGGGCTTAAGAGAGGACGGTCATCACCAGAGCATCTCAGGCCCCGGCCACACGAGGACGAAAACGGCTAAACGCATAGGATTAACGCAATCGCAAAAAATCTTCCGTCCACACGCAATATTCACCGGATAGTGTCTGTCCACACGAGACAGCTCCGTTTAGCTCCAACCGCTGGAGAAGCTGCAGTACATATTCCGAGCCTGTACGTGGCGCTGTAACTTCCTCCACAAAGCAGAGAAGAAGCATGGTTGTCATGGTTGCCCTTCTGTTTATTCTCCGCGGTGGGGGCCGAGGGAACCGGGCAGAGTTTTTCGCCAGTCAACGTGTATTAAAGTTTAAATCTTCCGGACAAAATTATAAAAGTGCCGGTCAAAGGTCTTCTTTGTTATTTATTGAGCTTTAAAACAAATGAATAACGACTCTATATAATATAATAATAAAATACACGGAGCCTCTCTTTTTCCTCCCTCTCTTCGGACAGCGTCAGTGTCTGTCTCATGCAGCAGCTGATCCAGTAATGAGTGACCCGGCCGACAGTAAAAATAAACACATTTATAACTAGTTTAGGTAGTTTGAGAGGTAATTAAAATAGCTAAAGGTGATGATCTGACTTGAAGTGTGTGTTTTGCTCCGTTCACCGCCGCATCACAGCGGGAGGAGCTGCAGGTGAGCAGAGCTGCGTGTCTCCGTCCTGTCAGATTAGACTTCACTCGCGTTTATGTCCATATCGAGAGAAAGATAAATAATCTGAATTCAGTGTGCAGTTTACTTTGACGCGGGGGTGAGCAGCAGAGGTGGGGAGAGGCGGGGCTATTGCCTCATCATTATCAGCAAATGATCGTATAGGGCGTACACACGGAGCCGTTGGTCCCCCCAGAGCATTGTGTATGCCGTTCTATTCACCTTGGGACCCGTTATCGTTACCGTAGTCGTTTAGTGCCGTATTCGGTGGTCCTAGTGTGGCCGAATGGTCTATATGACACTAAACAGTAACGGAAACGACCGTTATCGTCCTCGTGTGGCCGGGGCCTCAGAATCAGACTGTATTACCTAAGGACAGGAGTAACTCATGTGGTGCAGGTGACAGAACTGATTGTGAGGAAAAATAAGATAGCTGGAAGGTAACAAGAAGCTTTTGTAAAGACACTTGTAGGGATACGTACAAGAATTATAATTACAACCAAACTTAATACAAAACAAGCTAATTTTACAACTAATTTTAGAGAAGTAAGATTGTGTTTGATGGGTAAAATCCTTTATTTGTATTTAACCATGTAAACAGAGATTTACATTTCTTTTTCAAGAGCAACCTGGCAAAGAAGGCAAAGTTACAACAAATAAAACGCAGACAATACAGTCAGACAAACACAGCTGTCGTAAAACACAAAAGAAATGGCACATTGAGTCAATATGGAAATAAAATAAACTTTTATAATGCATAAAAACTGGCACAATGTTCAATCGACTTCAATTAGGCGATAAAAGAGCAATCACACAGACCAGGAGTACTTTGTTCTCTGTCCTTTAAGATGGATTTGAACTCCTAGTGAACGTAGTGCGCAAAGGTTTGTCCAATTTAATCAGAGGCTTGGATGAATACAATCAAATATTAACACTGTGCAGCAGTGTTGAGGTTCAATATTGACCATATGCTAAGTTTAGTGATCAAATAACTCTTGTGGTTGATGTGTTGTCAGTCTCTGTGTTGTATGATGGTGTAGGTGATAGATAGATAGACAGATGGATAGATAGAGGGAGAGATGGAGAGATGGATAGATAGAGGGAGAGATGGAGAGATAGATAGAGAGATAGATAGATAGATAGATAGATAGATAGATAGACAGATAGATGGATAGATGGAGAGATAGATGGAGAGATGGATAGATAGATGGACCGATAGATAGATAGATGGACCGATAGATGGACAGATAGATAGATGGAGAGATAGATGGACAGATAGATAGATGGATAGATAGATATATAGATAGATAGACAGATAGATGGATAGATGGAGAGATAGATAGAGAGATGGAGAGATGGATAGATAGATGGACCGATAGATAGATGGAGAGATAGACAGATAGATAGATAGAGAGATAGAGAGATGGACAGATGGAGAGATAGATAGAGAGATAGATGGATAGATAGAGGGAGAGATGGAGAGATGGATAGATAGATAGATGGACAGATAGATAGATAGAGGGAGAGATGGAGAGATAGATAGATAGAGAGATAGATGGACAGATGGATAGATAGAGGGAGAGATGGAGAGATGGATAGATAGATAGATAGAGATGGACAGATGGAGAGATAGATAGATAGATGGACAGATGGATAGATAGAGGGAGAGATGGAGAGATGGATAGATAGATAGATGGACAGATAGATAGATGGAGAGATAGATAGAGATGGACAGATAGATAGATAGAGAGATAGAGAGATGGACAGATGGATAGATAGAGGGAGAGATGGAGAGATGGATAGATAGATAGATGGACAGATAGATAGATAGAGGGAGAGATGGAGAGATGGAGAGATGGAGAGATAGATAGATAGAGAGATAGATGGACAGATGGATAGATAGAGGGAGAGATGGAGAGATGGATAGATAGATAGATGGACAGATGGAGAGATAGATAGATAGATGGACAGATGGATAGATAGAGGGAGAGATGGAGAGATGGATAGATAGATAGATGGACAGATAGATAGATGGAGAGATAGATAGAGATGGACAGATAGATAGATAGAGAGATAGAGAGATGGACAGATGGATAGATAGAGGGAGAGATGGAGAGATGGATAGATAGATAGATGGACAGATAGATAGATAGAGGGAGAGATGGAGAGATGGAGAGATGGATAGATAGATAGAGGGAGAGATGGAGAGATAGATAGATAGAGAGATAGATGGACAGATGGATAGATAGAGGGAGAGATGGAGAGATGGATAGATAGATAGATAGATAGATAGAGATGGACAGATGGAGAGATAGATAGATAGATGGACAGATGGATAGATAGAGGGAGAGATGGAGAGATGGATAGATAGATAGATGGACAGATAGATAGATGGAGAGATAGATAGAGATGGAGAGATAGAGAGATGGACAGATGGATAGATAGAGGGAGAGATGGAGAGATGGATAGATAGATAGATGGACAGATAGATAGATAGAGGGAGAGATGGAGAGATGGAGAGATGGAGAGATAGATAGATAGAGAGATAGATGGACAGATGGATAGATAGAGGGAGAGATGGAGAGATGGATAGATAGATAGATGGACAGATAGAGGGAGAGATAGATGGACAGATGGATAGATAGAGGGAGAGATGGAGAGATGGATAGATAGATAGATGGACAGATAGATAGATAGAGGGAGAGATGGAGAGATGGAGAGATGGATAGATAGATAGATGGACAGATAGAGGGAGAGATAGATGGACAGATGGATAGATAGAGGGAGAGATGGAGAGATGGATAGATAGATAGATGGACAGATAGATAGATAGAGGGAGAGATGGAGAGATGGAGAGATGGATAGATAGATAGATAGATAGATGGACAGATAAATAGATAGAGAGATAGATGGACAGATGGAGAGATGGAGAGATAGAGAGATGGACAGATGGAGAGATAGATAGATGGAGAGATAGATGGAGAGATGGATGGAGAGATGGATAGATAGATAGAGTGAGAGAGAGAAAGATGACACCTTGTGTTAAAAGCAATGATTTGATTTTCTGGAAAGCACTGTCTCTACTTGTTTGTCATTGGACTGGATGATTGGCAGTTATCAGGTGAACATTCTTTTTATTTAGCAAATGCCAACCCTAACTCTGCAGCATTTCATTTCCTTCCTAAATGTGCTTCTTCTGAAAAAGGCAACGGGGCCAGAGCTGCTCATTTGCCAACAAAGAAGAGGAAGGTGTGAACGTATGCATATGTGCAACCATTCCCTCCTTCTGTTCACAGAGACAAAAACAAACTATAGTAGCAGATGATTGTTGTTCGTCTCATCCTTTTCCTCCCTGGGTTGAAGCAGATAAGGTTTCCTGAAAAATGTGTGTTTCTTTCAACCTCCCTGATTAAATAAAGGTTAGACACGTCTCATTGCGCCATCTCTTCATCGTCCTCTTCCCCCTCTGCTCTTCTCTTAATACTATGTAAAGGTCAACCATGTAAAAAGGACTCACTCCCCAGTTGGGTCAACCTGTTTGAATGACTCAAAGGCCGAATTCATTCATGATAAAATCCTTCTTATATCCCCTTTCTCTATCTTCCTATGTGCTTCTCTTCCTCTCCTCTACCCATTCTGTTTCTTCCTCTTGCTGCCTCCCATAGAGAGCGGTTACTTCAACACACCTGCTGAGTAGAGCTGGAGGGGAGAGCTTCTGCATGGGGTTTTAAAAGTAATTAAGACACAGAGGTATAGACCACGTGTACGCGTACAAGGGCATATTCTGTACGCACACAAGCACAGGAAGTCACGATAATGAAGCCTGCTGGTAAGTCTGTGCTTCGAATGTAATGCATTCACTGCCACACTAAGGCATCTGATTATGTGCATACCTCTTTATATACTTGTGAGGTTTAGGAATCAGAACCACCAATTAGTTCCAATGAACACTGATGAAGGCGACGGAGGGGAAACCAGGTCCAGTGTCTTTTTCTTTAATTATGTGTCGTACGGATGCTTCAACACTTATGCCAGAATAACACTTACATTTGTATCCTTGGATTTTTTTCTCACTGCGTCAAATTGGTTGAACATTCTTGCTATGACTTGGCCGAGAGACATGGCAGACTAGATGTTGGACCCTGACCAATCAACTTTTGAAAGTACATTGGTACGTAAGAGACTGGAATAACTTTCCAGTGCCACCACTGTTCTGGGTCAGTTTTTAATGAGGAGCAGAGGCCCAGTTATATGGAACAGCTTTCATGCTTCACTTCGCACTCTGATTTAAAACGTCTTAAGAACTCTGTAAATGAGGCATGGAAGCAGCTTAGTTCTGGGTTATTTGAATCGTGGTTACACCTTTTATCCCCAATATTTCTACATTTCTTTAAACGAAAACAAAAATGTACACAACCGTCTTTAGCTTCAAAGTTAGGAGTTGTTCAACCCCTCCGTGGTTGTTCTAGTTTGACCTGTGAATGTTCTTATGTAGTTTGATAGTTGATTATTTGTTCTATTACCATATGCACAAGTAAAAAACCTAACAAACCTTATTTGCTGCATCAGTATCAAACAAGATCCATAATTGTTGCACCTGACACTTTTTAGTTTGTTGTTTATGAAATATGTGTAGTATATGCTCTGATCTGAGCATACTAAGTGCATACAACAACCAAAACTATATGGCAAGATAACACAAGTAGTAGGTGGAACATGTTATTTTACATTTGGATGAGAACACTTTACATAGAAACTCTAAAATGTTGAATTGAGCCATCCCTTATAGATACTATCTCTTTACGTTAGTGAGCCGGATCATTTGGCCCGGCTCTCTGAGCACCGGCTGTTTCGGCTCTTCATGTTACCACAGTTTACTACGGAGGCTCCGGCGCTCCCCTAGCACCACCCCCCCCTCATCGTGTCTAAATCGCGCACGTTCCGTGTTGTCCTGTGGCAGGCACCGCCGATGTCGGGGGAAGCGATCTTCAATACTCCTAAAAGAATCCCACCAGACTCCTTTGCCCCTCCAACAGAGGGATGTCCTTGTCCTTTTTCCTTTTCGTCATTTCAAGCGATAAAAACTCTCGATCTTCACTCGAATTATTATTTTTTTTGGACGCCCTCGGCTCGAGTTCAGGGCGCTCCGAGCTGAATAATGGCATCAAATGACGGCAAGACACGGAAACGCTGCTATATGATCAAAAAGTAATTTGGTCTTCACAAAGAAATAAATAAAACAGCACACACGTTGTACAGTATGAAGTATGTCTCACTTGTTCAGTGACTCACAAGTTAAAGAAGAGAACAGCTTTGGGCATGCCTCTGGGTTGACTTTATGAGAAACCAACTAAGCACAGCTGAGCCTCATCCAGAGGCACAGCGGGAAGGTGAGACCGGAATATAGACTCTCACGAGGCCATGGCAATCTAACAAGTCCACACAGCATCCATATTTCGCGAACAGCAGGAGAAACCAACTGACTGACGCTCCGATCTGGCCTTGACTCATACGATTGACCTCCTGCTCCATCAGCTTTTTTGTTAATGACCTTGCTTCTACATGTCCTGCTGTGGTGGGAAGTTGTTTTAGGACATTTGGGAAACCAAGGAATGGGGTAGTTTAAATGAGTCAGGTTAAGTTTGAGTGGGAAAGTCAATTAAGTAAATTGGACATCAATGCAATATTGGCGATGCTTAATTGTCCATTCAAGGACTGAAAGCAATCAGTTCATTGGGAACATTTTGTAGTAGAAACTCTTTCCGATAAGAATAGTCTATCATGTTTGTATATACCATCCACAGTGAAGAAATACCTGGACCCTTAATCACACTTGCGTTTTCCTTCATTTCTGTCCCCAATCCGCTCTGTCAAAGCGTGACACGTCCGGTCTCATCTAAGTCAAATGAATTGAAATCAATTAAGTAAATTGGACATCAATGCAACATCACCGACATTTAATAGCCCATTCAAGGCCTGAAAGTGTCAGTTCATTGGGACCAGTCTAAGTAGAAATTAATTCCACTTAAAATATTCCACATTGAGATTTGTATACCATCCAAATGAAATAGGTATGATTTGCAGAGTAATATTGGATTCCCCAAATGACCCACCAAAAGTCCCTTTCCTCCATGATCAGATTTTTGATTTAGCCTGGAAACCCTGTGTGAACGGTGTGTTAAAACGTTTGTTTTGTCAGGTCATTTTGGTTTCATGCCACACTGACTAACTTTCATAGAGATAAACAGGGGCTCCACCTCCAATCCAGTTCTCTTTACCATGTCTTGGACTTGGAGCTGATAATTATGCCTGACAGCGTTATCTTTGCGTCCTTGTCAACTAACCTGCAAGCCTGCATTACCTTCAAAGCTGCATCAATGTTTCATCAAATCCATTTTTCTTGTCATGTCTCGTCTCTCAAGCTTTCATGAAGCTGCAGCACTGTTCCTTCACATCCTGTGCATACAGTATATCCGTTTGGATTCTCTCAGGTTCATTTTGTTATGTCTGTCTTTTAAGACTCCCCATGCCTACATTACTTTATTCTTTTCCCTTTCTTTATTTCATATACATATCATTTTTCTGAAAAACATTCAAGCAATTAACCTCTTAAGCCCTGAGCCTGTTTTTCAGGTTTCAGGCTCGAAAATGCCACTAACACAACAAAGACTATATCTTCACTTCTAAAAGGGGTAAATTAATCATCTTTTCTCTCAAAGCAAGGTTACATCTGTGAGTTGGATGTAGAAGTGTCAGAATCAATATATATGTTTTTATTTTAAAGTAAATTCAGATGGAACATAGTAAAAACATGTAAATTCTAATGTCCGCCTAAAAAATACCCATTACTTATAGTAAAAACCACCCTTGAATGATGGGTTAGTAGACTAAAAGCTTTAGGAATCCAAACTATAACATATAATAAGTACCCTGTATCAAGATTGATGCAAAACAAGTTAAATTTGACCTTTTTAGAGAGGTTTAGAAAAATAAAGTCCAGGCGGACTCACCTCTGGGTAATTTGGGAACCATCAGTTCCATTTGAACTTTTTCACTGTAAAAATCATTTTATTACTTTGAATTTTCACTATAGGTATTCATTCCATCCAAATACAACTGTTGTGAAAAAAATAAAAAATAAAAATAAAATATAAGAACATACTCTGTTATCCTCTTAGGCAAGGCAAGTTTATTTATATAGCACTTATAGGCCCCACGGACCGAAATCGCGTCATTTGCAGGAAACAACGTCTAAGGAACCTTACTATTTAATAAACTATGAATATTTTATATCCATATAACGGGGAAAAACTAATTTAACTGATCTTTTTAGTTTATTTGTTCAAAAAAAACACAATGCTAACAGTGAGCATCTGAATTAGCCCCGAGCGAAAAATGCTAACCTATTACTGCACCGAAAATCACTCCTAGCTCCCTTATTACTTATCCTAGCTCCCTTATTACTTATCCTAGCTGCACATCCAACACATCGTTTTTGATCGTAAAGACACAGAATCTAACGGTGCCCACCTCAACACTGAAAGATACAAACTTGCGACGTTATCAACAAAAACGTACATCAAAACAAGTGGAGTTTAGTACTAGCATGCGCTAGGCTAATGGCTTACCTTCGTCTTTGCCTGGTCTAAACTGGTCTTCAATGGCATTAAAAACGATAAAAACGATGATGTAGTTAATCCATAGGTTAATATCCAATGTGGCTGTGTCCCCTTTGAAATGTTCTGATAATCTATAAGCAATAAAACTGCAATTCCGTTATCTGCTGTCCGCTCTGGGCTCCGTGCGCTCTGGGTCCTGCTCATAGCTGTAATGCCTGCTGTTATGTAGTAAACAATAAATGAAGCCGCCTGCGTAAAGTACTTAAACTGGCTGGCATTCTTTATACTTTACGCAGGACCATATCTCTGGAACCCATTGGTCGATTCGTGTGATTTACACCTTTTTCTTAACCATCAAGTCTGCCCATCGATTCCAATAGAATCGATGGGCAGTTCCCAAATCAACGTAAACATTACCATAGCGGACGTAATAGAGAAACGGACAAAGCATATCTAAAAGTGCACGCCTGGACGGCGAAACTTTATACCCAGTATATTGCCATAAATATGATGAAGGATTATCAGTCAAAATTTCTACGTGACACAAAGACATTGGATTAACCTTGAGCGGCGTTTTTATTCCGGTGAACACAACTTTTGATCACAAATCAAAAAAGGTAAGACGAAATTATTGTAATATTTTTGAAACCGGATGTTGTTTACTTTCTCTTTTCTGGCTGATAGCTCCGCAATTCGGGGGCCTACAGTGATGATATTACATGTGTGGAATCTGTGGAGTCTCAGCTTTAAATCGTATATCTTGTTTGTGCAGTTACGATAAGTAATAAGGGCATTTCTACCGTGAGTGCTGTGCAAAATCCGTTAGCATTAGTTAGAATTTTTTCGCTCCATGCTAATTCAAAGGCTTGGTATTACTCTTGTGTTTCTTTTAGCTAAAAATGGTTCACATTGTCAGTTAGCGGAGTTTCTTAGCGTTAAAAGGGTATGGAACATTAATAGTTTCATAAATGTTAAGAAGCCCTGAGACATAGTCTCATAAAAAAACGGTGGGAGGGGTCCCCTGGGGGGACCCTCGGGCTTAAGAGGTTAAAGACATTTCCAAAAGAATTGCCTTCCACAAAAATAAAGAGTGGCGGCAATAAACAAATATATATTATTGGTTCATTATGAAGGAACACCTCCACCATTAATACGTCAAAATAAGTTGATTTGTCCACTAATGTGTCTTGTGTGGTAATTTAATTGAGTAAAATAATGATAGCAATACACTAGGGGTGTGACGGTTCACAAACATTTCGGTTCGGTTCGTACCTCGGTTTTTAGGTCACGGTTCGGTACGTTTTCGGTACAGCAGAAAAAATTATCACAAAACATAAAATATTTTTAGTTTTTTAAAAATTATTATTAAACTGTGAATAATGTATTCACTCAAATAAATACAAAATATAATAAAATAAACATTAAGGTGCAGCATTTCGATGAACTGAAATAATCTGTATTTGAACTTTACTGTACTAGTACTCACAAAACATAAACTATTAGTTTTGGGTTTTTGACTATTATTAAACTTTGAATATTCACTCAAATAAATACAAAATAAAATAAACATTAAGGTGCAGCATTTCGATGAACTGAAATAATCTGTATTTGAACTGTACTGTACCTAAGCAGCCAGTTTGACATTATGACTTGCTTGTAATTTTTTTAAAGAAAAATGAACTTGTCCACATTGCTTGCCGAAAGGGCAGATCTGCTGGCACTAACAATGTCTCCTGCTGTGGAGAACACCCTCTCTAGGGACAGAGGTAGCAGATACAGCCAGGTAGCGCTTTGCTAACATGGCAACATAAGGATATTTGGCGTTTGTAATAGCTTTGGCTCGGTCTGAACTTTTTGCGAGTGGTGGAGGCTTAAATGCTAGCGGGAGTTGGGTTTGCACTTCAGTCTTTTGGTACCGGTGATATTCACGTTCGGGTGATGCCTTTTCAAATGAGTGCAAGTCTGATGTATTGCCAGCCGCGTAACCAATTTTAGTTGAACAATGCCGACAAACAGCTTTGGTTCGGTCCACCTGTCTTTGTCCATCATCCTTGTGCATAACTGCGAAACCAAAATGTTCCCAAACCGGAGACTTCAATGATGCTGGAGGATTTTCGAGCTCAACTTTATCTGCGTTCGCCATTTCCTCAAATTACTGACTAAATATGAACACATCCCTGTGACCAGCTCTCATAGTATGCCTCTCGTCCAATGAAATGACTTGGTTGCTCTATGACGCGTTGAAATTGCACTGAACGCTGCGTTCCTGCAGCCCCGCAGCATGGGCTGCAGGAACATGCTACTCAAACGCTGCGACGCAGCACCTGAGATTACTTCCAAAAAGTTTTTCACGTTTTCAATTTTTTACATTTAACGTTATATTCGTTCGGTACACTTCGGTACACACGTGTAACGAACCGAAGGACCCGTACCGAATAATTTCGGTACGGGTACGTATACCGTTACACCCCTACAATACACAGATGTTTAAAACTAAAGGAATAGCAGCCAGCCCACTCTCCTACATATCAGTTCAACCTATCTTTTTCTCTTTTTTTTATATTTCTTCCCTGTACGTTGAGTTCTCTCCAGTTTAGTTTGAAGTGTATAACATATGTTCGTGTCTAGCAGACAAACTCCCATAGGGAGAGCGGACTGCAGAGGAAGCTTTCAGCCTCTAGCTGTGTTCTGTGAAAGCCAATACAAACTGTTAGATATAAAGTGAAGCATCATGGGACCACACAGCAAAAGTTTTAAGTTCAGCTTCCTCACCAACCAACAGGCATGTCAGTGTTAAACATGATTCTACCAACAGGAAGGAAAGTCTACCCAATTGATTGGTGAGGACAGGTCAGTTCATCAAATCAGAGAAGAACAAACACAGAAGCAAACTTTGACCACAACAAAAGTTCACTTTAAAACCTGGCTCCCTTCCTGAGGGCTTGTTTCAGGATGCTCCCCTCACTGATACTTGGCTGGATGATTGATAAGACGACAGAATGGCTGGTTGTCCTCTCAACGAATGACCATCCGTCTGTCTGAATGGGAAGGTATTTAATTGGCTGGCTGTTGGGGCTGCTGACTGAAGGATTGATTGACTGGCTCAGAGACTGAAAGGCCAGCTTATCTTTGTGCTGTCTGACTGATGACGGATCCCCTGGATGGTCGGTTGGATTTCTGAATCACTGGCTGACCGCTTGACTGGTTCACTGACAAACTGTGGACACATCTGTCGGGTGTCATGTTCCTCAGCACTTCTCTATATCTGTACTGTCTGTTTCTCTCTCCTGTCTATCATTCTGTCTCACTCAGTTGAAAGGTTCATGGCCTGGTCCCTTTGGGAGCTGAGCTACTCTTGTCGTTGTTGTTGTTGTTGTACTCTCCTCAAGACTCGTAGAACTGAAAGGACAGCAACAACCTATCCCCACTTTAACCTTAATCAAAACATCACATCCTTATAATCTTTACATAGACATTACATGCTTAGGCTTTTATCCAAAGTGACATTCATACACTTGCATGCCTACAGGCCAATTGGTAGATGCCCGTTGATCCGTTGAACCACGGTCACCATTCGTTTAAATGTTCGCTTCTGGGGACCAATCATTTGTCCCCAGGTTAAAACCTCTGCATTTGCTTGATTCATAATTACATCCATTATCTCTTTGTCCACTTTTAGGCAAACGCTGTAATTCCACATGTTCATTTAGTCACTCTTTTGCACCGTTTACATTATATTAACATACTGCCTCTGGAAGCTTAATGAAGTTGTTAATTTTCTGTTGGATTGGGCTGTCAATCAGGCCCATAATAGCCGTGTGGAGGAATGTAACGGGTGGATGGAGTTCAGGTAATATGGATTAGAAAAGAAAGGTGGCGATGAGCAAACAAGTGATCATGTCAACTATCTGTCTCAACAAAGGTGTGCACGACTTTATGTCAGTCAATCACTCCTGTCCTAGGGATTTACATTTCAAATTTGAGCAGAAATCATCATTTTTGGTTCATTCAACCTAATACCAATTGGTCCTACGCATCTGTCAAGAACTTCAAAGAGTCATAACATTAATATTTCTTTAGCCCTAACCATCGGTGAAAATTAAAAAGACAAACAACTATGATGTTCATTGGACTTTCTGACACTTCAATGAAACAGTGCCTGGAGGTTGTTGGCATTACGTTTTATATTAGTTATTTTGTGCAAGTAAATGTGTCTATTCCTACATGGATCCTATTTTCAAGTGAACATATAATGCCATTTTAATGTAAAAACCCTTATTATGGATGTATCCTGAATTATTATATCAATGCAGCTCTTCTGTCATCCAGTGTTAGAATGTAAGGAAATACATGTATTCATAAAACCCTGTGTGTGTCCATCTGATCTGTTAAATCCTACTTTATCCAGTGATTTTCCAATGAGGACAAACACAGAGTATATTTTCACAGAGGCCCTCAGATCCTCCGGAGCTTACTTTGGGAACTTTCCATTTGTTTCTGTGACCTGACATCATTAGTGTTGTTTGTCAGATCCAAAGCTTTAATTAAAGCCGAGCTATCAGGGACAATAATTAAACACAAAGAGAGAAGAAAGGAACGGGGAAAATAAGGCTGTCCTTCCTCTGGCTTCTTGTCAAAATAAAATCAATGGCGAGGATGTGATGGAGGCAGAGAGGCGGGGATGAGATAGCAAACAAAAGGTGTCAGGTTGTGTTTTGGCGATGAAGCAAATTAATTTGTCTTTTCTAGTTGAAAGGCAGCAGAGATAGGTTTGAAACAATGCCGACAGAAGGAAGAACGGGACAGTGCAGAGTAGAAGGAAGTCAACAGACAGATACAAAGAGATAGAGATAGATCAAATATAATAATAATACATTTATTTTATATAGGCGCCTTTCAAGGCTCTCAAGGTCGCCGTACAAACACATAAAAAACAAGACAATGCAGTACATAAATCAATCAAATAACCAAATAAAAAACAGAGGATGTGTGATGGATAATGATCAGGGTGGATATGCGAGTGTGAAGAGACGTGTTTTGAGGCGTGATTTGAAAATGGGGAGAGAGTCAGTGTTGCGGATGTCAGGTGGGAGGGAGTTCCAGAGGCGGGGTGCAGAGCGGCTGAAGGCTCTAGACCACATGGTGGTTAAACGGAAGGGGGGGTGCAGGGAGGCTGAGGGAAGCAGAAGATCTGAGTGTGCGGATGGGTGTGTTGATGTGCAGGAGGTCGGAGAGGTACAGAGGAGTGAGGTTATGGATGGCCTTAAAGGCGATTCAATATGATAAATATGATGTGGTTAGGATTATTCCAGTTTTAAAAAACGTTGCTGATCTTAGTAGTTGTGATTGGCAGTAAACCATCAGCTGTGAAATGAGTCTTGACTGACTCATCCGTCATGTTTGTAGAGCGGACTAAAAATCACGTCAGGTTAGCAGCCATGTTGTATCAGATATGCTGTTAATATGAGCTGCTGATAGATGAGAGAAGCGCTACGTCACTGCCTTGCAAAATAATGTCTCCGCCCACTTTACGGTGAAAACTAAGAATCGGCGCCAAGCGTAATAAATAGTTGTATCGACCGTAAAGGCTGCTGTGTCTTGGATTGCACATCAAACAAATACAATGATCAAAAGGTATGATTTTCTTTGGGATGGTAAAAATCTGTGGCTTCAGGCTGTCTACAGAGAGGACGAAAAACGTAATCAATGGGAACCGTCAGTTGGAAACACTTCCATCACCGCTACATGATGCTAATGAGGTCGGTCGTCAAAGTAAATAGAAATGTATGAAGTCAAAGTAGTGAATGTAGATGCCAAGGAAATCCAAAGTGTGTTAGCCTGCCACTCGTCCACCGGTAGATTCCCATTTCGATTTGAATTTAACTTATATCAACACCAATCATCGATCTTCAGGGATGTTGTGTAATTGTTTATGTAGCATGGTATTTGGGCTCTTAGTAGATTACAAATTTGATTGGCGAAAACCAAATGACAGCCAATGTGTTTACCCTAAAAGAGGCGCGGCCATGACATAGAAGGAAAGTACCTGAATGTGGGTGTTGTTGCATTTTCTGATATCTTCTTGATCTTCTTTAATACATTCCCTTAAAGCTTAGATATATGGAGGATTTTATACCAACATTAACATACAATAATTCAAGTTGCCTTCAAAGTGTGAGAAGAATCAGGATGAAAGACGGAGAATTATCAATATCCAAATAGTTGTTTGGTAAATAATTAATTTCCCTTGCGTCTTTTCATCGAACCAAGACACGTGTGCTCTACTTGGCAGCGGTTCATCAGTGGAATAAATCTGCTTCAAAGCTGAAAACATGCAGTTACAACTGATTAATGGATGACTTTGATAATTATCAAGGTGAAAATGGTTCACGTTGGCAGTTGTTCCGCCGAGTTAAATTGCTTTTTTCTGTGGGTGTTTCATTTTACACACACACGGATGACAACAGCGCTGGGTCAAAGGCAAATTGAAGGCCCGTGGTGGAGGAATTGAATGGTCAATATCAATTTCATGGAACAATTTGAAGACAGGAGTGAGGGCTGCTCGGGGTGTGGTGCGGCAGAAATGAGATGTGAGGCTAACCGAGGTGCAAGTCAGGACAGAGGAGGAGGAGGAGGAGGAGGAGGAGGAGGAGGAGGAGGAGGAGGAGGAGGACAGGCTATTAGGGAAGGGCCACTTGGAGACGCGTCCAAAGCTGTCTTCCATTACTTCTGAGTAGATTGGGTTGAACCATGTCACAGCTCCGTTTCTTCTAGCAGGTTTTCTCTCCCAAGAAAACAGGAGGAATTTATTTGGAATAGAGAAAGTACTTAAAAAAGGTTTCACTCCTCAGTTGTTGTTGTTTGCCCTGTCATTCACGCTGTGGTAAGATAACTTTGCCCCAGGAGGGAATACCAACTTTGCAAACAAATTAAAAGAGTCGGAGCTGTTCTGATGAGATATTTTATGCTGGATTAGAGCCTAATCCACGGTTAATCCCCCTGAGAAAGGTAAATAGCTTAATGTCAGTTAGCATCCTGTTAAAACATGCAAATTACAACAGCCCTCCTCTGTTTTCCACTTAACCCATCCCCCTCTTTTCAACCCTAAATAACTGCAGCTATTACACTTGTTATTGTTTCGTTATGTGCCTCCAAACTGAAATAATAGAACGGCTGGTGAACCTTGTAAACATTGAATGAAAAGCGGTGTTGCTTTCACAGTCTTGGCAATTTCCATTTGTATTGGTGCATCATATGCTAATATCGGAGCAGAGAAGCTGCAATCTGTTCTCATATACGGCTGTTTTCATAAGCATGAAAGATTACACAACATAAAAACCCTGGTTCAATCTGAAAAGTCAAAATATATATATAGCTCTGGGCTTTATTAAGGCTTAACGAAATAATGATGACAGTTAATGGATTTATTACTGGGGCGCATTACCTTGAAGGGATTTTGTAGCATGGGTATTAGATATGTATGGACTGTATTACAATGTTCTGCATGCTCTTAATCATTTAGTTAGTATCACTGTTAATGTTAATACTCTCCCCTCCCCTCTCTGTCTCCCCCTCCTCCTCCCCCTCTCTGTTATATAGGTGCTGTGCCTTTCGGACAGGGAGTGTTTCCTCATCTGTTTGCAAGACGTACACTTGTCAGAGGCCATGAGTAGCAGCTGGGGTGACAGTCTCCATAACCCTTTGACGTGGAACACCTAAAATGGGGACAGGACCTGCTGCCATGCTGCAAGCTCAGCTCTAATCACCGCAAAGACGCCCTTCAGTTCACCTTCCTCTCTACTTAGATTTGCCCCCGACCTGCAGCCCTTCCTGATTCAAAACTCGCCGCCTCCCTCCCTTCAACTCCTCTTTTTCCTCCTTTCTACTGAGGCGATATCACTCGATAACCCAAACCATGGCCAGCAGACAGCGCTTGTCCTCCCTGTTCCTCTCCCTCCTGCTCCCTGCACTGTTGCTCCTCCACATGCCGGCCTGGGTGAAAGGCGACTGCTGGCTCATAGAGGGGGATAAAGGCTACGTGTGGCTGGCTATCTGCAGTCAGAACCAGCCTCCGTACGAGACCATCCCCCAGCACATCAACAGCACGGTCAGTATCTATCTGCAGGCCTTTACACCACCAGCCACCTCTATTAAAACCTTCATGCACTCTGAGTTATCATGATGTCAGCAAATGCCATTTCAGGGTTCTTTGTTGTCAAACTAACATAGCTACAGAGTAATTATGTCGTTGAAAATCTTAGGTCACAGACTTCTCCAACAATGCAACACAATAATACAGATAAGCAGACAATATTAAAGCAATTTTAAAGTATATTATATTAAAAGTAATACAAAAAGAAAAATAGTTCTCAAAAAGTGAGAAAGTGGAATAGTGCAATACGAGTCATTGGAATGATATATTAGATAATAGATAGATAATTACTAAGTAGCAGATGAGTGTTATGAAATTGTTTCAGCAGTTCAGTTGTTTAACAGTCTTATTGCCTGCGGTGTAAGGGCAACTTCTGCAGCAATGGAGAGTCAGGACTCAGAGAGACACGAGGAGAGTTGGAGCTTTGATGTCAAACACAGATGTTTATTTACAAGTATCGGCCGGAGAAATTCACATCACAAGTCACAGCAGCCAGAGATTCTGACTGCACGGGTGGGTTGCCATGTCAAATCTGACCAGTCTCTCTCTCGATACACCTTTTAACTAGTTTACAGAGAGTTAATCCACATATTGGGGGATGGTGCGTAAACACTGGGTACACTGGAGATATCCCCGACATCTGAATATACTCAATCACCTGCCTGACTTTTAGGCTCTGTGACCGAGAGTTGACCGGTCATGAAACTGAGAATGAGTGCAGCAACACATTCTTTAAAGGAGATAACGAGTCAGGGTTGGTCGTAAACGTCAACAGGCAGAAGGGTTAAATATCTAGAAGTAAAGACAGAAATATTCTTTGACATGCGGGATGAAGCTGTCTCTGTGTCTGGTTGTTTCTGTCCGGATGCTGCGGTAACGCCTGCCAGACGGCAGCAGATTGCACAGTTTGTGGCTGTGGGGATGGGGGTCTTTGATAATCCTGAGGTGATAGTGGCTTTTGCAAAGCTGCGAGTAAATAAATGTTCTGTTGAGTCAGTGCCTGTGATTCTAATGGTGGTGGATCCTGGTGATAACTATGACAGTGATGGTAATACCAAATGTACTAACTTTCTAAAATCGCATGTTGATTTTTTATTTTCAAAGATGATATTCATGTGTCCAATGATAGTGACAAAACCAGCAACAATTGCTAGAGTGTTATGTGGCAGTGATTCTATAGCAAAGTCTTAATTGATTAGTTTGGGGAACAGAACATAATAGTTTATTGCCTAGTAGGTTTAAACTTTAAAGCTTTGGTGCATACGTAACCACAACAACGGAATTACATTGTAATAAAGGAGAAAATATATTGCTTTTTTTTTTGAAATTCTTAACCGTAAACTGTTTTGGATTCATGTCCCTTAACGTCCATGCTTGGACAAGTTCAGTATGCTGATGCTATTTGGTTATGTATTGGCCTGCTTGGGGATTTTAGCTTTTTAGATTTTAGCCTTTGCAGACCATTAAAGGCGGGGTAGGTAATTTCGGAGAAACCAGCTCGAGTGCGCTAGAATTTGAAAATACACAACCGGAAAAAATCTGCCACTTCCTTACAGAGCCCCTCCAACACACACGAACGCGCACATGACCAATGAGGGCACGAGATAAGTTTGTGCCCAGATGGAAGGCTGACAGGCAGGTAGGCCATCCAGTTACTATAGCCGGGCCGGCTCAGATGATTGGTCGTGCTTTTTACAGCGCCACGGCTTCCACAGATGATATTTTGTTAATGGATTTGTTGTCAAAGCACTTCAGATATTCATTGCTATCGGGATGTTAAGAGCATTCCATGGAATATAACAACAAGTGTACCTCGAGCCGGTTTCTCAAACTTACCTACCCCACCTTTAAAGTGCACAAAAACTCACATCACACTACAGCAGTGTTTCTCAAACTTGTTCATACCAAGGACCACTTAGCCAATAAAAAAACACTCGCGGACCACCTAACTCCACAAATATCCAAAAACACATCATTTTTTACAAATCGCCTGAAAATTGTACAAACAAGTGGCAACATATGTGATGAAGGTGCTTATATGGGCTATATCATGCAATCGAAAGTGAAACTTAAGCTCGTTCCATTGCGGAGATATTCCCGCGAGAGTGCGAAAAACTTAAATAAATTTATTTATTTCAAATGTGAAATTTTACCAATATTCTCACGGACCACTAGGGGGCGCTCACGGACCACCAGTGGTCCGCGGACCACACTTTGAGAAGCACCGCACTACAGGAAAGGGAAATACCCAAACATCGGAATTGGGCCTCTTTAACAAGCAACTACATTCCACTCCTGGGTTCAACAAGTATCACTGCTTACTATCTCAGTTGGGATTCAGCTCCTTACAAACAGACGGTGATTAACTAAACACATTTTGACCAGATGTATAATTATGGAAATGCTTCATTAGAGAGCAAACCTGCATGTTTGGAGGTGTAAATGCTCTTGGCAGCTATTTCTGGCGAGGTTTTCCTCTATGGCTGCCAGGGGAGCAACGCATTAACTGAAATGAATCTGCTCTCTTGTCTCCTGTAGGTTCATGACCTGAGGCTGAATGAGAACAAACTTAAGGCTGTGCTCTTTACCTCCATGTACCGCTTCACAAACCTCACTGACCTCAATCTCACCAAGAACGAGATCAGCTACATAGAGGATGGAGCCTTCGCTGGACAGGCCAACCTACAGGTCGGCAGCCCAAACACAACTCTGTTTCTATGTATTTGTTTTAAATTGGCCATTAGAGATTCATTATCTTCATAATCCATCCTCATACATTTATAAAAACAGAATTACATTATTTGTTTTCAGGTCTGTGTTAAATCCCTCGAAGTGTGTGAATGAATGAAAGAATGAAAACCTTATTACAGACTCAGGGTCCAGATAAAAGACAAGGCATTACATATAATAAATGACATACACATGTATTGTGTATACTAGTGTTGTATTCATTTATTGTTTTTTCTTTTGATTGTATTAACTTATTTGTATATTTTGTAATGGCTTGGTTTGCACCATTAGTTTGATTTAATTAGTTCAAATAAGTAGGATTTAAGACAGTAGGTTTAGGGAATCTAGTTGAGGTAGGAATATAATCTGAAACCATATAACCAAAATCCATTGTGCCACAATCTTTTCTTATGGTTGCTGTTGAAAACTTTCCAAGCTCTTTGCTCAATAATAGGTTTAGTCCAGATAAAAGATATCAATTCAAAGGAAACCTTTTTTGCTGACCACAATAAACATCCACCAAATTATTAACATTAGATTGTTTTGTGTTTGGTTTTATTAAAAAGTGTAAAAGTCTACTTTGTCTTTGTGTCTCAGGTTCTTCAGCTGGGCTACAATAAGATGACTAACCTGACTGAGGGCATGCTGAGAGGTCTGGGTCGAATCCAATGCCTCTTCTTGCAACACAACCTTATTGAGGTCATCGCTAGCAATGCCTTCTGGGAGTGCCCCAGCCTCAGCAGCCTGGACTTATCTTCCAATAAGTTGGCTCGTCTTGACCCATCTACATTCACGGTCCTCAACAGGCTGCAGGTGTGTGAACTGGCGGGAAACCCGTTCCACTGTAGCTGTGATCTTTTCACTTTCCTCACCTGGCTGGAGGCGTTCAACAATGTCACCCACACCTACGACCGCCTCCAGTGCGAAACGCCTGTGGAAATGAATGGTTATCCTCTTCTGAGTCCGCTGCCCGGGCACGGAAGAAATGCCCGTTACACTCTTTTAACCATGTGTCGCGATGGTGTAATAATTCCAGGGATGACCTCACAGACACCAGATCAAGATGGGTCAGGTATGGGTTTGGATAACCCAGATCAAGGTCTGTACCCCCAACCAACCATATCGTCCACTGAATACCCCACCTATAACCATCAGATTTCCATGAACCTTCAAACTGTCTCCCTCTATAGCGCTTCTCTATTGGTACAGATCCCACGACCATACAGTAAGATGTACATCCTTTCCCAGTACAACCAAAGCTTTGTTGCAGACGTCAAGCCCCTGAAATTTAAGAGGGAGATACTGACTTTGGAGAAACTGAAACCACACACAAACTACACTTACTGTGTGGCGTCTGCAAGCAAATCTCAGCGGTACAACCACACCTGTCTGTTCTTCACCACACGAGCTTTGGGGTCAGAGGACCCACAAGCCAATTCGTCCACAACTACCCACTACATCATGACCATCCTGGGATGTCTGTTTGGCATGGTCATTGTGCTTGGAGTAGTCTATTACTGTCTCAGGCGGCGACGCATCCTGGAGGAGAAGAAGAAAGCTATAAGCGTGAAGAAAACTATTTTGGAGATGAGGTACAGGACATTTTGTTTTCTGTCTGTGTGTTTATGGAAGTGTTAAGTGACCTTTTCTTCCTAAAGAATAAAGGTCAGAGAGGGGAGCCACCACACAGTGATTGAATCTAATATGTTAGCCAAACAGCATTGTGTGTCTCCTTGGTAACATTGTTTGTCGTTAAGAGGTTCAGTTCTTCAGTTGTTTCTGGCTTTGTTTAGTTTTGAAAAGCCAATTTCTTCCGACCATAATCTTTATTGAAGCTTTGGGCCATTCTTATTTTTTATAATTTCTTGGAGCTTTAATTAAAACAGAAAGGATTCTGACGCTACATGGCATCGCTGAAAGGACATAATAAATCTAATTAACTTTTGGAAAAAAAACTTAATGTTGCAATCATGCTGTTTAGGATGATTTGCAAAATGATGTACAAAATATGAGGTGAGATAATGAATCTTTCATTCTTCAGGTATGGCCCGGAGGCGGCTGCTGCAGTGGCCAATGACCAGGGTGCGATGCAGCGTCTCCAGGAGCAAGCTCACCACCAGCACCACCATTCAGGTGGAGCAGGAGGCAAGCTGCCCCAGTCTGCCTCCTCTAGCACTGGCATGCTCCACGGATCAGCCAACACCAGTACTTCACGCCTCTCCACCTTGCCGCAGGTAGAAAAAATGGCCACTGCCTTTTCTGAGGCAATGGGCGGCAAGGGCAACTACATTGATGTGAGGACGGCGGGAATGGCAGTGGAAGGCAGGGAGGGAGGGGTGGGAGCTGGAGGTGCAGTGATGGGAGGGGAAGCAGTCGTGGATATGCGAGGTGGGGCTGAGAATGGGACGGAGCCTGGGGAGGATTCGGATGATGATGGCCGTGGCTCAGCATCAGAGATCTCCACCATCGCCAAGGAGGTGGACAAGGTGAACCAGATAATCAACAACTGCATCGACGCCCTGAAGCTGGATACCTCTGCTTGTGTCGTAACCAGCGCTGACAACGCCAACTCTGTGTCCAACTCTCAGCCGCTAACTTGCATCGCATCCCTCCCTCGCAACCTCCTTCCTTTATCTCCGGGCCACCTTGGCGATCAGATCATGGCCTCCTCTCCAAAGGTGCATCCAAAGTCTCACCCCCAACCTCACCCTCAGCCTCACCCCCTGCAACATCCTCAGCAGCATCCTCAGTTACATCCTCAGTTACATCCCCCTCACCCGCCTTCCATGGCCCCAGTGCCCCTTGTCATGCCCCTGTCTGAGCGACCGGGCATAAGCGGTGGGGGTTTCCTTTCCCCTCCTTACCGTGACCCACCGCCAGCCAATGCAGTGCGGCCCCTTCAGAGGCAGTTGAGTTCTGACACTGCTGTGAAGAACCGTTGTAACCCTGCAGCGGGATCAATCAAGAGTAACAGGGTGTACAGTGTGGATATACCCGAGCAGCGCAGCGACCCTCCCAAGTACCCGATGGAAAAAGGAAGCCCTGTGGGTTGTGGTGGAGGGGGCGGAAATGGAGGAGGTGGCGGAGTAGGCGGCTGCAACGGAAAGGGGATGGGAAACATCAATGGTGGTGGGGTGAGTGTGAATGGGGGTGGGATGGGGTGTAATAACGGGAACGGAGGTGGAGGTGGGGGTGCAGTGGTTGGCCCAGGACAGCAGCATCAGCACCACTTGGAGGTTCAGCCAGACTACCACAGCTCTGAGCACCGCCACTCCTTTCCTGCGCTCTACTACGAGGGCGGCAACGAATCACCCTTACCGGCCCAAAAGGCTTCATTCCTCAAGCCACTGGGCCGCACCAAGAGGGATGCCACAGCCACCTACTCCCAGCTCTCACCTTCCCGTCACCACAACTACAACTCTGGCTACTCCTCCAGTCCAGAGTATTCGTCTGAGAGCACACTGCGGATCTGGGAGCGATTCCGGCCTTACAAGAAGAGCCCCAGAGAGGAAGCATCCTATATAGCGGCAGGCCACGCCCTGCGTAAGAAGGTGCAGTTTGCCAAGGATGAGGACCTTCACGATATTTTGGACTACTGGAAGGGGGTTTCTGCCCAACAGAAGCTGTGAGCCAAGAAAGGAAAGTCGAATGTTCTAAGGGAGATTGTGAGGTTCGATGCCAACAGCAGACTTATAAAGGGGATCAGATGTTAATGTAGCAAGACAAAAGCGTATGGCACTCACTGAGGTATCCATTGAAATTGATAATTCCCCTGCTGGAGTTAAAGAGATATTCTCTCTGGGTGTTTTAAAAAATGCCATAATAATCCATTGACATTTTAAGAGGTTGTTTCTGAAATTGGTTATTTCCCATACAATAGGCTGTTCACCAAACTACCTCATGCTGGGAACTTTGGTCCTCGCAGGCTTCCTTAGCCGGTCAAATCCCCACTAATGAGCAAGAAAAGGTGGTAACAAGCGAATGTTTTCTACCTCATAACTGGTACTTACTGTAGCTCGGCAATTTCACCAGATGCAGCGCCCTTTCATGACTTAAGCCCCCCCACCCACGTCCTAATCCCATCAAACCGCCATTTACAAAAGAATAATTCCAATGCACCGCCAACACCTGCTCTCCGATAGAAGCATCATTTAGGGAGACAATGAGAGACGGATGAGGAATTAGGTGCGCTTGTTTTAGAGTAGCCTGAATCTTCCTCTTTGGGGGAGGACATTAAGTGATACTTATCAGGCTAATTGTTCTTCCTGGCAATTAACCATTGTAAGGATAGGTCGAGGAGGGGGTGTGTTGCGCATGCTTATCGATTCAAAACACCTCACTATATATGTTCACCGGTGTGTGGGCATGTATAAAGTTGGTGCATGCTGGTGAGAGTGATTGTGTGGGTGGGAGGTTACAGTCAGGGCAGAGTCTTCTATTATTCTCAGTCCTGTCTACGGTAGCAAAATGAATAGCTTGTGTGTGTGTGTGTGTGTGTGTGTGTGTGTGTGTGTGTGTGTGTGTGTGTGTGTGTGTGTGTGTGTGTGTGTGTGTGTGTGTGTGTGTGTGTGTGTGTGTGTGTGTGTGTGTGTGTGTGTGTGTGTGTGTGTGTGTGTGTGTGTGTGTGTGTGTGTGTGTGTGTCTGTCTATCTAGATAGCGTAAAGTAAACCTCTCCTGGCCCATTTCGTATTTACTGTGGGAGCATATTTCGTTTGAGCTATAAGGTAAAACATTCACATTTCAATAGTGCAAGTCATGTGGTTTGGTTGTGGAGGTGTTGGCTCCTATATTAAAGAACCCTGTAATCACATTTAGGGAAGATAGAGCAGGTTAGAGGTTTTGCTGCATCTCATTTTGAACCTGCCAGCGTTGGAGAGGAGATAGGGTGTTGTATCAGCTTGAGGCAAGGCTGCTTACAAACTTAAATGATGTCAAATGCTCCCTGCACTACACACTGAGATACAATAGATGGTAAGTGGAGTGAAGGCCCGAGGGAAGTACTTGGCCCCAGACTGGATGACTCGCCACTTTCTTTATATGACCCCGCTTGCTCTGGGTGGAACCTGCTATGGACCAAAGTGCCATTTGGAGGTACAGTATGATTTTACAAGTTTATGTTATATTCATTAATTGCTTCTTTTTTCTTCTGTATGGAACCAAGAACATAACTGCCTTGGTTTATTATTTCATATTTGGGTTTGACTTTCTTGGTGTTGCAATGAAATCTGTTAAAACAAATAGGAGCAAGGCTTGGTAATGATAACACAAACAGGAGGCTTGATGGATGTTTTTCTCATTTGCATTCATGAACAGAGCATTTTAGTACACAAGAGAAGTGCTTCAGATCATCAAAATGGAAGTACTTCATGTGTTGATCTTATTGCATTCCCTCTTGATCAACATAAATGCTATCAGAATATACACTTCAGCAGGCTGTCTTTTCATATTCCTATTCCCACCCTGACCTCTCTTTCTCTGATGTGACACATCTCAATTGAATAGGTATAAATGATCTTTTAAATATCTAATGAATTCATTCACCTCCATGTTTTTCCCCTACCCGCAACCTCTGTCCAACTTAATGGGGTAAATGAATGAGTCATTTGCGGAGGTTGATGTCGTACTATCGTCTGAGGTCAGAAGGGCATGCTGATATTATTAACTCTGCCAGACTGGGATCCTGATTGAAATTAATGACGGCTGCCTTCGTTGGTCTATCTTTCTGTCTGTCCTTGCCTACCGCATCAGATGTTTAACCATGGTCCACCGTTTTCTGTTGCCTGTAACTCTGGCAGACAGGAATTACCCTGAGTCTGAAAAACTAAGGTTGATGTATGCTTCACGATGACTCTGCAGGTTACGATTAGGCCAAGGTCAGCTAGTGTTTGGATCTAACGTCCTGGGCGTTATTCCCATTTGAGTCAGATTGGCCTGGAAGTGATGCATTTCTATTAGATTTTCCACTGGATGATATCATCGTGTCGACAGGGCTTGAGTTTACCCGCTGTTCGAGGTGTACGTTTGACGAGGAAAGGGAAAGCAGAAGGTGGCATTTCCTCTTTGACCGATAAAGGTCTCTGTCTACAGAATGGAGCTCTACAAAGAAGGTCAGGTGATACATCTGTTGTGAAGTAGCAGAAGAAGATTATGCTCATGTGTATACACATTTCAATGTTAGCATGAGAGTAGAAAGTAGTCCTAGCTACAACTGTGTAACCAGGTATTGTTGTTTTGCATTGGAAGAAACATCAGAACCCTAGCAAACAAAAGCACATTTGAACCTTGAGGGGTAAATGAGAAAACATGTCATCATTTGATGAACCAACCATATTAACATGCTTTGATTTTGTACATATTGTTCATCCTTTAGATATTCTATTGTTTCATAATGAGTTTGACCTCTCTATATCATCTCTGGCAGCCAATCCAATAGCCCCACTAGCGCTCACAATGGATGTCAAAGGCGCGTCATTACTCTGCTACCAGATCAATAGAACCTAATGTTGGCGGGCGGGAGCAAATAAAAAAACACAGAGGAAATTCCCTTGGGGGCTCAGCTTCCTTTTTTATGAAGAGCCCAGTTTTTTTTTTCCTTTGTCCCATTTTTCATAATCCTCTGGCAGCTCCCCTACGTGTTAGGTCCAAGGAATAACCAATCAATTAGTTTTAAAATTAGTACCACAGGCTATGCGGGGTTGGAAGCTTTTTAAAATAATGGCTTGATTTGGAAGAATGAGGGAAGAAAGCTGAGGTTACCTACATATACCCTCTAGGGTTTCCCTTCAGGAATAACATTATCTCAATGATTGATGAGTAAAGCATGTCCGATTGTCAACATTTGCCCAATCAATCAGTTTGTGTGTGTTTTATCTACGCTTTAATTTATTTCAATTTGATTTCACTTCTACATTACAATTCTGTTTGAACACTGAGCCAAGCCTTGCTCCTCTTCCTCCTTTAAAGTATTTTCTTAACTATGTAATCATCATCTAGAGAAGTGTTTGATCTTTCTCACTTACCATGACGGGTGTCTGACTCCATTCCTCAGGGGCCAGAGTCCACAAATTGAGACTGACAGATGTACGGATACTGTACCTGAGGGATTTGTGTGTCTTCTCTCCAGTCTGGCCAATTAACAACAATGATAAACCAATGTGATGGATATTTCTGACAGTCTCGGGCTTCCAGAGGAAAGCGTACCAGGAAACAATGGAGATGTCACAACTTGTGGCGGTCTCTGAGGAATAGATTCAACCCGTTCTGTCCTGAGTCCCAGAGGTACTGGTAATCAGGCATGGTGTCTGCTCTGAGCTCAACAATAAACCCACTCATTGGGGCTGTTGTTTTCCCAAGACGAGGTCACAGAGAGACTAAGAGCTCGAGTCAACATTACTTTCTACTATTTATCTAAGACTTAGTGGAATCACTTTCTATACTCCTCAAACTAATTTGTGTGTTCTTTACCCTGTTGTAGACAATATTACTGGCTGCCTCGGGGACTCATTGCAACCAAGTTTGGTTTCTCATTTCAAGTTTATTGGAAAACAAATTAATAGTCTTGGAAAATCATAGAACAACCCTCTCGAATGCCTCCTTGTAGAGATGTATTTGCACCTCATACCAACTTGTATACTTGCAATGGTTCCCTGGGAATAGCAGTAATCGCTTGTTTAAATTAACTTTTGGATCTGTACAATAGGGTCTGCAGTGGAAACACGGACTTTGTGTTAATGCTGTAAACATTAACGCATCGTTCAGACAGAGGCTGGCTTCATACTTGCAGGAGTACACCCAGAAGCATTCCTCTACATATCTCCTTTTGCCCCTTTACCATTATCAAGTTAATGGTACAATACACCCGGGCTGTGAACATAACTTTTTGAAACTTCTCTTGGACTTTAATATCGGTACAACAAATGGGAGTCTGGGGACAGAAGTTATGCGATACAGGAAATCAAACAAATTGTCCCTCGGATTTTAATCTCCAACTTTGTCCGGTACATTTATATCTCCTTACAAAGTTGTGCATTCTGCAAACAGAATAATATATTCATGTTGTTAACTTGTAAGATATATACCTTTTTACATCAGATACATTTCAGAAGCTGCAGTTTGGTGCAATTTGAAGATTTGAAGTATTTTTGTGCTATAGTGTGACAGGGTTGGACAGTCCTGCTTTCCTCTATAGGCCAGACAGATCAAGCCGGGGCGTCTTTCCAAAGTTGTCAGCAATTATGTATTTTAATTACGCAGGTTATTTTTGTCGGATGCCTTACAAACACAATGATAGGTCAGCTGCTGAAAAAGTCAATCGAATATGTATTCAGAGATGTTCTTTGAAGGTAAACTTGTCTTTCGGTGTTAAGAATATTGGTGTGCAGAGCCATATGTCTTCTTCATTGCACTGTACATTGTGGCCCGATCTAAATCCCCTTGATGATTTGTCTAACAAAGAATGGGCAGACTTGGAGAAAGTACCATTGAAAGGCTCAGTTCAGAGCACAAGCATCACCCTTCAAGAAGCACAGGGAACCAATGAACAAGGCATCATTAAAGAGAAGGTGGTTAAATGTAATCAAACAGACAACCCGGAGCCATATGGGGAGATACCTGGCCTATCACTATGTCTGCATTCATGTCAAGTCAAGTAATGACCATAACCCTACTTCTGCCAAGGAGTCTATGTTTCCAATTTCAATTCCTTTTGTGTTTGACTATTAATAAGTTAGATAAGTCAAAAACATTCAAACTTCCTCCCGTGATTCAAGCGTTGATGTTTACCATGAATTGCATGGCAGTGAAAAGAAAGTGAAGGAACTACCACCAAATCTTGATTACAGAGAATACGTGTTTTAATCGTAAACACCACTACTATAATTATAACATCTACCTTGGCAGATAGTAGCACTTTCTGAGTACTTTCTACTCAGACTGTGACCACGCAGTTGCTATGGCTCTGCCTGAAGGAATTACCTTCAAAGATGCTCTGCCCTTGAGTGACTTGTTTCTGTCGAACCGGAGGCTTCACAGCGAATACATCCACTCTCCGATAAGACCGGCTTAGGTGACGTTCGACTGGCTCTAAAGAGGAAGCAGGACTGTGGCTAAACCGCAAACAACGCTGTCTGTCTGCTGTTGAGGTTGGGACGGTGATTTGTCGGTTTATTTGCGGGGTGACCTGATCTGTTGATCCTTTGACTGAGTTGAGTCCCCTTTATGAATTCTACATACAACAAAAGTGGAGGAGTTTCTACCGGAGGTCAACTGTGACACACACACACACACACACGACAAACGCACAGACACTAATGTAGAGAATCAATGAATATACTGTACGTGTTTGAATAGATTAGAGTTACACTATATGGACTTGAAATGTGAGAAGACATACAACATATACTTTCCTACACAAAACAAAGTATACATAACACACACACACTTACACACACCTTCACACACACACACAAAAACATGCCATATTCACACCTACCCACAAAATATGGACTGAATATTTCTATCCACGTTTACAGACACAAACAGTCTTAAAAGTGCCAAACGGCGATGTGCAGGCGGAGTGGAACCAAACATCTGTAAAAAGGCCTGTAAAAGTGTATTTACTTCTTTGTATAATTTATGCATTACTTTTCTCAACTTTTTTTATTTGTAGTGCTATTGTTCTCATGATCTGTTATAATCTTTGTGAATGTTAGAATGAACTTTGCTTATTGTGAATGTCATATTTAAAGTTCTCGTGGTTTCTTCTGATCTGTCTGACTTTAAAGTGTGTATACGTTTTGTTAAATTACACATTACAACAACTCAAAGAAGCCATTTGCCTTGCAGACACCTCCCTATATTAAATTAGAAAACAAAAATGTAAATTAATACCAACTAATACAACAGTATGGTTTGTGTACAATTGAATATATGGGATTTTATTTTTTTGGTAAACCAAGGTTTTCTTTGGTCGTGCTAGATTTTTTTTTCTTCAGGCAATTCCACACACACACACACACACACACACACACACACACACACACACACACACTCCCTGAGAGGTGTGTTGAGGGGCTGATAATATGCCTGTCATGGCTGGCCTTTCAAGGACCTTGTTTTTCAGGAAAGGCAGAGAAACAGCAGGAGAGTTTGAGAGTGTCCTTTTGGAAGATTGAACCGGCTCTGCTGTAAGACTTTTCTTTAAAGTATTATCCTTTGCATTTATGTGTGTGTTCGTATGTGTATGTATGTGTTATCTGCTTTCAAATAACCCCGTTGTGTCAGACAGTGCAGCTCAGCACGAGTGCGTCCTCAACGAGTATGAGCAACATTCATATTGCTTTGAGTGTTTGTGAGTTTGAGGGGTTTTGATATGAAGGTTCATTTTGTCGCTAGAGTGATGGCCGAGACCAGGTACCTGAAGCATTTTCAATTAATCTGTCTTTCAGTCTGCAGGGCACTCCAATGAGGCTGTGCTCATTCACCTGCTTGCTGTGTCACACACACACACACACACACACACACACACACACACACACACACACACACACACACACACACACACACACACACACACACACACACACACACACACACACACACACACACACACACACACACACACACACACACACACACTCAGCATTAATTGCATGCTGCCAATTTCATACACACAATCGTTGGCTCATTTACACTCAGACATCAACACATGGATTTCTGGTCATACACAAACACTGATAGTAATTACACACTGTCATGCTTGCTCACACTGTTCACTGACAGGAATATTATCCTACAGCATAATGTCATACCTACCCATGCATGCACCACCTCCCTCACACACCATGTCCTCCCTTCATCCTCCTGGTTGAGTGAATTTCCTTTTTTTGAAAAGCTTTTACTCCTGACCCTCTTGCTCCTCCGTTGCCTGATTAGCATTAGCACAGCAGGTTAGCTTGCACTCTGACAACTAGAAAGGTGTGCTAATTCCCCAAACTCCTGCCCTGCAGAAGTAAGATGGTGGTCTGACAGACCCCACACACACCTGGGTTAAGTAAAGGGGAGACTTTGATTTTTTGGCTTTTCAACCCCTGGTATCTCAGGGATTCAATCACAGGTGTTGCTGACTTTTGGTTCAGTGAGTCGAAAGAAAATAGGTAGAGTGGAGCGGAGGGAAAGAGACTGGAGGACAAACAGTAAAGAAATTGAGGTGAGACAACAGAGGAACACTGATACATAAAGTGGGTTGAGAGACGCTTATCTGGTGCATGTCCACAAAGTAAAAGTTATCATCTTGTTGTTTGTGGAACTTGATGCTCCATCATCTTAGTCTCCGAATGCTACATCCATTTGTGTGATCTAGTTGAGAGGAACAATTGAATAAAGCATGTCTGCAGTACAGGCTGGATGGGAGTCAAACGTATCCTTGAGCAAGGCACTGAAGCTGAAACCTCTCTGACGCATCTGAACATTGGTCTGACTGTGGCTCCTAGACTTGAATCACTTAGAAAAACCACATGCATGTAAAGCCCTATTTGTACAGGACTAGTAGTTGTTGTGTTATTACCAAGTTGTGTTGGAACGTAATACCTGCTCGTCACCCACCATGGAGACAGACACTGAGGTGATGTGAAATTAGTCCTGTTTTAAATCGAGATCTAGAGATCTGGGGTTTTGTTCTTTGTCGAGAATTCTAAACCCATTTTGACAGATTTTGGGTGCAAAATCAGGAGGCTCATTTAATAATGAAAAGCATAGAGACCCATTCACATACAGCAAGAGGTCTTTGTGATCATTATGGATACATAAATAAGCCACTATCTATTTATGATATATATAAAAAAGTATATGTTACAAGGTTTTGACATATTTCCAGAGATATCATAAGTAAATACAGACTTTTGCAAATGTGCATCACGGGAAACAGACATCCCATGAGGTCCTTTGTGTGACTTGATGGTATTCAATTAAGGCCATTTAGCTGTTGACTTAACTGGCACCATAAGAACATTAAAGTAAAATGTGGCTGCTACTCCTTTAAGCTCCAACAATTCTGATTTCTGTCCCCTTGCAGTTATGTAAGACATCATTACTAGTGAGACTCTGTGTGACCTGTAGTTGTATCTTAGCTGCAGAGGGTGCTCCCAAATGTCATTTTGAAAGATGATCCATTTTGGGTACTGTCAACTTGGATCAGCTGTTAATTATGTTTAGGAGTATATTCAGATAATTAAAAACAAGTTTGAATTGGGTATCAGCACTCATTAGAGTCAGTGAATCACAATGTATGAAATCTAGGGTCCGGGAATTTTCAAATATGGAAACCTTCCATGGGAATTAACGGGAATAAACTGGGAATTTTCTAAATTGAAGGTTGGCTCTTCATAGGGAACTTAAACATAGTTGGGGAAAGTATATTTTAGCATAATCTTGACTAAAACAAACAGATGCCTTTCAAGTACACTTGAATATCCATGCCATAGCACACTGCTTACTGCATGGCTATTGAGACCACACCCCCTACAGGCACTGTGCATTCCTCCATCACGCACAGATGAGTAATATTTAACTCAACATTCCTGTTTTCGTTCTTCAATGAAACAAATAATTGTTCAATAAAATAATTAAAACTTGTTCTGTTCTAAAAAAAAAAATCTGTTGAAATGTTTTGTTTTTTGTTTAATTTTGCATCGAATATTTCCAAAATTCCCACCCCTTTGCAACCCTAATGAAATCCCATAATGCAGGCTTTAACGTTCCGTCTTTGGCTTCTTTGTTATATTTTCTGGGTAAAACAATAGAGACGTACGAATCCCAGGCAAATCCCCATTAGCTAGAGAGGTATCCAAGTGGTGTAAACTTCAGAGACATCCCAAAATACAGACAAAAAGACAGTATTTTCTAATTGTCTGACAACACCGGAGTCATTAAGTCCCGGCAGAACGTAGAATTAACAATGGTGTAAAACAGCAACAGTACACCGCCCCTTATTCCTTCAGCATCACTTAAAGAACAATTGCTTTGGCAAATGACTAACTCTGGAACATGATTCGAGGGAAATGCGTTCCCGCGGGCGAACAGACCCTGCAAATTTAATAACAGGCATCCAAATAGGGAGGGCGGTGGAACGCAGATTTAAACCGGGAAGATTTCTGGAACTAGAAAAGTTTATGAGATGTCAGGGAGTTGTGCAGCAGATATGAATGTCTTTCGTGATTTGTGCTGATATACCTGGAGTCTGTAGCTTTGATTGAATCACATCTGTCTCTCTTTCCTGATTATATCAGTTGGAAATTCCATTCTTTTCACAGAATAACTTTTACATGCGTCACAGAAATTGCCTACTTGTATTCATCCGTTACTCCCAAGATGTGTAGGTGGAAGCAGCAATGAAAATGCTCAGAGGAGGAGTTTTGAGTGAGCTTTACTCAAAATGTGCTGCAATATGTGATATTTTCCTTTTTCCAGGGTTTCATCAGGACATTTCCTAGAAGCTTAATGAAAATACTGTGTTATCATCAATCACTATGTGATGAGCTGGGTTTGAAATACATTATCTCTGTAATTTTGGTACCATATGGCATAGGTTTGGTGGCCAAAAACATTTCCATTAGGAGAAATGCGGAGACAAAAACAATGCAAATATAAAGAGAAAATGTTGCCAAAACACATGAAGAATCATTTTAAAAAACTTGACAACACATGAAGCATTTAGAGAACATTCAGCAACTTGAGGAGACATGCGCAGCGCTTTGCTAAAAGCTGCAGAAACCAAACGGTGCAAATACAAAACGCTGCAAGAAGCTCAAAACACAACGGAGACCAGGGGACACTAAAGAGTGACGCACACAGCTGGGAGACTAGGGGACACTAAAGAGTGACGCACACAGCTGGGAGACTAGGGGACACTAAAGAGTGACGCACACAGCTGGGAGACTAGGGGACACTAAAGAGTGACGCACACAGCTGGGAGACCAGGGGACACTAAAGAGTGACGCACACAGCTGGGAGACCAGGGGACACTAAAGAGTGACGCACACAGCTGTGAGACCAGGGGACACTAAAGAGTGACGCACACAGCTGGGAGACCAGGGGACACTAAAGAGTGACGCACACAGCTGGGAGACCAGGGGACACTAAAGAGTGACGCACACAGCTGGGAGACCAGGGGACAATAAAGAGTGCCGCACACAGCTGTGAGACCAGGGGACACTAAAGAGTGACACACACAGCTGGGAGACCAGGGGACAATAAAGAGTGACGCACACAGCTGGGAGACCAGGGGACAATAAAGAGTGACGCACACAGCTGGGAGACCAGGGGACAATAAAGAGTGACGCACACAGCTGGAACTGAGCGCTTGGTGACGTTCAGGATTATAAAGCTGGACAACTGTCTCTGTTGCTGGAAACTTACCCACATTTTGTTTTACAGCTTATTTGAACAAAGTAATCACATGATATGTTTTGCAGATCTCCGTAAGCTAGCTAGCTAGCTAACAAAGCTAACAGTCATTTCAAAACACTCACAGTTATGAGACTCTGCTAAAAGTGACTATGGCCAACTTTTGTTTATGCAGCGCTTTTGGTAAACGCTGGGCAACTAAATCGATTTTCATTGAAGTTAAAAGTAGTGAATTTTGCCTTTACTGGGATAAACATTTTAAGCAAAATCCCTCCTGGCCATGTGTTGTCAAAATGTTTCTTTATTTTCATGTGTTTGTGTTTTTATATCTGCATCATTATTTAAACTTCAGCGTGGTGGGCGTCGTGGAGACGGTAGTGCACCTGTCTTTTGCAGTGTGATCTACTGCCTGGCTTATTTTTCGGTTCAGTTTTGCTCTTATGAAAGTGGCTTTTATTTCGGGCAAGAAGACCCATCTCGGTTATGAAATGCTGAACAAAATGGCCCTTTAAAAGAGGTCTATTCTCTTGGATGATATACCTCAACTATGACATTTAGTATTTTACAGTTAATCCTTTGACAGTTATTTGTTTTTTCTCACTCCTCTGCAGCTTAAACTATCAAATCTGTTGATTATACCAGAGGTTCATTGTAATGTCTCGCTGTGGTCCCCCTGTTGCCCGGCAATCGATTACAGGCAGCAGCAGTTGTTGCCGGGGGCGACAGGCGGAACAGTCAAGGTTGCTAGGTAGCAGATAAGAACACAGGAGCTCATTAATTGCCTTCTGCAGAGAAAGTACAGCATGGTGGGAACTGCAGCGGGATGCAGACACAGCGTGTGTGTGTATACCCACAGGCACACACACACACACACACACACACACACACACACACACACACACACACACACACACACACACGTCTAATAATTTAATTACCTTTCCACACCAGCATCTATCAATCTGACAACATGAGAGGAAGGAAGAGAGTGAGAGACAGGACACGTAGAAAGATTGAAAAATAATGGAAATCCATAAGAGGAAAAAACGACATTGATTTCCATTGAAGTTAAAAGTAGTGCAGTAAACATTTTAAGCAACATCACTCCTTAGACATCATATTATCAGACACACAATGCAAATAATCTGTCGTTGTTACAAACACGATGCTTTAACTAAAGTCTGTGCTACAGTAGGAATATCTGATGTGAGATTTCCCGCCTGTCTGGAGTCAACCTTTCTGGACAGCCGTGAAAATGTCAGAAGCTCAAAGAGGTAAACATCAAACGTCTCCTGCCCCGAGGATTCCTGTCTTATTGAAATCTGTTTCCGTGCGATGAAATGGGAACATCATTATTTTTACTGTTGAAGCTTAATGCGGAAGATTTTCCATAACATTGCAGCCCGTAGGCACTGATGTCGAACACATCAGCCGCGGTCAGACACGAACTGCATGCTCCTCCGACAGCCCAGCTTTCAATCGTTTCATTTAATCACACAGACTCGGTGTTCTGAGCTGTGCTCGCTTTAATCAACGCTGTGGTGTGAAATATAATGCAACATCACGTTTTCTTGGTACAGGCTCGTAATGTAATGATATAACAATTATACATTAATATGTATTGGTCCGTTTAAGAAATAGGCTTGAAACGATTAATTCAGATATTTTGTTAATCTTTGCAAAACTACTGACAACCAGACTAATTATTTGTCTTTATTTTTATATATTTATTTCAATATTTTTCGAGTTATTTTATCATTTAATTTTTTTTTTTTTTTTTATCATACATTTTTTATTGCAACATCTTCAATTTACAACACAGTACAGAAGACAATTCAGGTTGCACAACATTTTGGGTTAATTCAATCCCATCCCTCTATCCTACATCCCACCCACCTACACACCCACTACATAGCCCCCACCCACCCACTCCATCGCCCACCCCATTTAATTATTATTATGGTAACGGTCACGAGATTGGGGAGCTCTCGGATAGAGGTTGTCATATGCTGTACAAGCCCCCTAAAACGAATATGTAGTTGGTGATATTGGGCAACAACAGGAATACATTATGATTGATGAATTGGTGGTCACACTTTACTTCTGAACACCATTTGTTATTTTGATTGAGAGCCCCCTAGTGGCGGTAAATCACGTATTAGTTACGTCATTAAACAAGCAACAGTATCTGTGTTCTCGTTAATCCGTCTGAATGAAAGGTATTCTGATTAAATGGGCGACTATCCTTCTTTACAACCCTCTCATGGATAAACTTGCCTGATTAAACACAAAGCAATAGACTGGCAATCCTCCTATGTTTAACCCATCTGATTAAACACTGAACACCTGTCTTCAGGCGTCAGTTAACAAAGCTTGTCTTGTCGTCTTGAGTCCACCTCATATTACCGTGACAACTCAGAGCCTCCTGACGTGTTGGAAATGAATCACATTGCTTATTAAAAATAGACTTGTCTCCTGTGTGACTTTGTGGTCGGATAAAAGCTCAATAAAACCTTTTAGCTCGAGCTCACAGGGAGGATGTTAAGCCCCCAAGACTCGTGTTCTTGGTTTACAGAGAACACACACTCAAGGAAGGTTTTGGTTGAGCGATGCTGTTAAATACTCTTAAGGCTTATTTCTGCCTTTTTCACTACTTCTTCAACTTCTAAATCTTCTCACTTTAATTCCAGCAGTTACTGATTCAGTACATTTGATGCCAGGCTTTAAATGTACTTAAGAATGAGAGGGAATGTGGATATTGGTGTACACATAGGGGGATGTGTGGAAATGAAAGGATAGTAGGACAAAACAGGACGACATTGAGATTAGTGGAGAAACTAAAAAAGATTAGGTTAAAGATCTTCAGCTAATTGAATGATGTAAGCGACCTATGGAGGGAGAAGTGAAAAAGAAACTGAAAGACAACGGAACTAAAGATTAATGAAAGCATGACGAAGGACTTAAGACTTGGAGTATGCTCAAAAATTAATGTTCAAACGTAAGTGTTATTCAACCGTGTTTTAATCTGTTCTGAACGGACACACTTGAACGAGAGGCAATGAATCGTGCAAATGAGAATAATGGGGCACCACATTTATAGAGTCTCTCCTCAGAGACACAAACAGCGATAAGAGATTGGTCGAGAAGTGTTCAATCGCTGTGATTCGGGCGTACTCGTCTGAAAGTTTCTAAAAACTCATGAAGTTTAAATATCGTGAGATTGACATGTTTGGAAGGACATGATATTCCCATGTTGTCATTACCCTTTGGATGTAACAAATGTTCATCGAATCCATGTCCATTTAGCTGGTTTCCATCTGAAGTGAGATTGTGAAAGCTTGTTCTGTTGAGCTGATGTTTGAGATCTGCAACAGACGAAGCAAAGAACACAGCTGACAGAAAGTCAAATATTTATAACAGAAATGGCACATACGCTTGATGCACATCAGTCACACTGCGTTGGGTAGTTCCTTGTCAATCGAGATGCGTAAGCACATGCAAAATGTATCATATAGACACAGGTAGTCCAGGTACTGCTTTACTAAGACACTGAGAGCAAATGTACTCTGGAGACTTGTTGTGTGTGGTGACAAGTTGACACGCATCAACCTGGAAGTCACCATTTATAATGTCTTTAGAGTCTGTCACAATGGCACGTAACAGCCCCCACCAAGAGAAATGCATCACTAGTTGTAGTTTGTATGTCTCCATTGTCCTGTCATGTGACCTCTTCCGATAAAAATAAGGGTTGTATGTGGAGTCAGTGGGGCGAAGCTAGCAGTTGGTGGTCAGGAAATACTGCCGGACGTTTTCTATTTCTATTTCAACATGTGTTAAATAAAAGATTAGACATACCAGAGATCAGGAATTGTTTAGAGTTTGCTTTATTGGAGCTGGGTTCAAAGTAATGTAGCTAATTATCTTTCCATTAAACTATAAAATATGTAAAAGTGGAATACATTTCCAAAGTTATTTGCTGGAAAACAGACGTACTGATTATTTGGAAGGCAGTGAAAATGGACGCTTCCTTGTGTAGTTAATAGAGGTCGTCTGAAATTCACCATTGATCCTTTGATAAATGAAAACATTAAAACTTCATAGATCTTTCCTTACATGTGAGCCCCACTGCAGTAGGGGGAGTACTGCATTGGATTCAACTCAGAATTCTGGGGGAAAAAGTAATATTCCTAGGATTAAAGTCAGAATCAGTGAATTATGTGAAAATAATATTTTGACTTTTTCCTGAAAACTTTGAATTCTGACGTCGGAAGTAAAAATACATTTGGTGAGATTTAACAAAAGATCATTTGCACGTGGCTCTAATCTTCCTCTGTAAGGGAGGGACAGAGTAAGGAATAGGAAGCATTCAAGTGTCTCACAGGAAAAGTGTGTAGCCTATTAGGAATTACAACAGACAGCGTGTTGTGCTCCAGGCAGGATGGTTTTGGTGGGGGAGGCGGAAAGGGAATTTCCTGAAACATCATCTTCCCCAAGTGTTTTCTTTCCCACAAGGCCTGTCCCATCTCTATCTTGTCTCTTCCACTTCCTCCAATCCCTCCCCTTCTTGCTACCCCCACTTTTCTCCCTACCACACCCCCCCTTATGAGAGAGGGAGTGAGAAATTGGAGAAGGATGGGATTGTATTTTCCTGAAACATTCGGAGTACTGCTTGGCATCCTCTTCCCCAAGTGTTTTCTTTCCCACTTTTTCTTAAGGCCTGTCCAATCTCTTTATCTTGTCTCTTCCACTTCCACTTCTTCCCATCTCTCCCCTTCTGGCTACCCCCACTCTCCCCCTACCACACCCCCCCTTATCCATCTTTTCCTGCTGAAATGACACCATGTTTCTGTAGATCCATCAGAATGTGCCATAGGGGATGAGGAAGCAAAACACATGGACACTTGTGCGGCTGCATAACCCTACAGTGCCCTGTGCAGACTTACGAGTGCATACGAAAAACGATATAGTGCCATGCGGCCTTTACTTGCTTGATCGCGGATTGCACGATACTTAGTTCTTTAATGTGTGTAATGTGCACGCCACAGGGGAATGCACTGCACGTGTATGTGTGTGTGTTTCAGTTGATCAATGATCCTCCCCTCCATCCTGACACGGGGCTTGTTTTGAGAGCCACTTACCCAGATTGCACTAAATGAACAGAAGAGAGAGGGTGGGAGTGAGGGAGAATAAATGCTGATAAAACGGTGGGGCGGCAGGCTGCGGGCCGATCCATCAATAGAGGCTGTTAAGGGGCAGCGGAGAGATGTCTTCAAAACACCACGCTAACACACTCCTGTCCACCAGAGACATCAGAGTAGACCTAACATCTGGTGTTCTGAAGCTTCAACTGTGGAATGGTATCATCATCTGTTCTGGTTACTGTCAGAACGAACTAAAGTAAGAAATACAAAATGTGCCTGATAGGGCTTTGCAATCTATACGACACCCTATGTGTTCACATCCTCTGAAGGGAACACATGGATGTTAGCCTTTGCAGACCGTTTACATGCACTAAAACCTATAGAACACACAGCAGGGAAGAGAAAACACCAGAAAGCATAATAGGGCAAATATAATTATTTCTATTTTCATTTGTTTATGAATTTCTTCATCTTGTATAAAACACTAATGGCGTTTCCACTACACGGCCTCGCTCGTTAGGACTGGCTCACTTCGTTAGGACTGGCTCGCTCGTTAGGACTGGCTCACTTCGTTAGGACTGGCTCGCTCGTTAGGACTGGCTCACTTTGTTAGGACTGGCTCACTTCGTTAGGACTGGCTCACTTCGTTAGGACTGGCTCGCTCGTTAGGACTGGCTCGCTCGTTAGGACTGGCTCACTTCGTTAGGACTGGCTCGCTCGTTAGGACTGGCTCACTTTGTTAGGACTGGCTCACTTCGTTAGGACTGGCTCGCTCGTTAGGACTGGCTCACTTCGTTAGGACTGGCTCGCTCGTTAGGACTGGCTCGCTCGTTAGGACTGGCTCACTTTGTTAGGACTGGCTCACTTCGTTAGGACTGGCTCGCTCGTTAGGACTGGCTCACTTCGTTAGGACTGGCTCACTTCGTTAGGACTGGCTCGCTCGTTAGGACTGGCTCGCTCGTTAGGACTGGCTCACTTTGTTAGGACTGGCTCACTTCGTTAGGACTGGCTCGCTCGTTAGGACTGGCTCACTTCGTTAGGACTGGCTCACTTCGTTAGGACTGGCTCGCTCGTTAGGACTGGCTCGCTCGTTAGGACTGGCTCACTTTGTTAGGACTGGCTCACTTCGTTAGGACTGGCTCGCTCGTTAGGACTGGCTCACTTTGTTAGGACTGGCTCACTTCGTTAGGACTGGCTCGCTCGTTAGGACTGGCTCGTTCGTTAGGACTGGCTCGCTCGTTAGGACTGGCTCACTTCGTTAGGACTGGCTCACTTCGTTAGGACTGGCTCACTTCGTTAGGACTGGCTCGCTCGTTAGGACTGGCTCACTTCGTTAGGACTGGCTCGCTCGTTAGGACTGGCTCGCTCGTTAGGACTGGCTCACTTCGTTAGGACTGGCTCGCTCGTTAGGACTGGCTCGCTCGTTAGGACTGGCTCACTTCGTTAGGACTGGCTCACTTCGTTAGGACTGGCTCGCTCGTTAGGACTGGCTCACTTCGTTAGGACTGGCTCACTTCGTTAGGACTGGCTCGCTCGTTAGGACTGGCTCGCTCGTTAGGACTGGCTCACTTCGTTAGGACTGGCTCACTTCGTTAGGACTGGCTCGCTCGTTAGGACTGGCTCACTTCGTTAGGACTGGCTCGCTCGTTAGGACTGGCTCACTTATGGTGCGTCTCCATTACAGTTTAGGAACTGGGGTAGTATCTATAGTAACGCAGTGTAGGCGGAGCGATCGGCTTGTTGTTGTCCTTCACTACGCGATACTCACTCTTCATCTTTTTCAGTTTTTCCCTACACTGCAAGACAGTCCTCGAGTAACCGCTTCCGCACATCAGTGTAGAGACCTCCTGAAATACTTTCATATTGCGAGTTGTCCCGTCGAGCTCCCGCTGGATCTTGTCATCTGCAATAAAGTGTAGGAACGTCGTAACTTCCTCGGCGGACCACGGTGTGCTTTTCTTTGCCATTTTTGTTGATCCTCTGTTAACAAAAATGCTGTTTATGAAAATGCTGCAAGCTTCGCTATATATATATATATGTGTTTATATGCGACGCGTCGACGCGTTCTCTCTGACCAATCAGCAGTCGAGAGTGACATCTCAGCCTGGTTGTTCCTGGCCCTAGAACCCCGATTTTATGGGGCCTGAAAACTGTGAATTAGGACCCGCTAGCCGGTACTAGGCCAAGTGGAAACGCAACCAAAAGCTGGCTGCTGACGTCACAGCCCTCTTAAACGGGGCTCCGCGCTGTAGTGGAAACGCGCCATTAGGTTCGTCAGAAGTCCCCTTTAATATACACATTCAAAGTTGCTATACATTTCGGTATCTTCTGAAGGTACCTGGATCACACTGGGAAACTTCTTTATGATATTGTCCTAATATCAATTTTAACCTGTTTTATTGATAGTAAAGGTTATTTTATTACAATATAACTTCAGACACTGTAAGATAGAAAGTAACAAATGTCATATCTTACATAACTACTGTCTTACAAGCACTGTATCGAATAATCGGAGTAAATCAGCTAGTAGTCTTCGTCCTCACTATCGCTGACATCAGCCTCAGATGTCACTCCGTCTCTCAGCCCTCCGCGGGGACTGGTGTGTTCTCACTGTTGTCTCTGCCTCTGACAACGTGTGAAATTACAGTGTAGCGACTTGACAGTTAGCATAGCGGAAAGCCACGCGTGTCTCCAGTGATGGTGGAGCATCTGAAACGTGTCCAGAGAGCTTAAGGCGAACGCTCGTGCGGGAATTAATTATCGTGAAATTCCAAGAGGAGGTATACAAATTGTAAATCAGCAGAGACGCAGGGGGCCGTGACAAGAATGCTCGTGTGTTTGTAGAGATTTATGATTTAAAGAAAACAGAGATGCTATTATTTGGTCACTGAAAAGCTATTTGGTTGACACTTTGTGTATCAATCACACAAATAAACACCATATTGAAACAACATTACACAAGCGGTTCAAGGCAGTGTTTCCGCCAGACCAGGGCTGAGAGGGCGTCCACCCTGAGAGGGGGGGAGGGGGGGGTTGAATTTTGACTTGAGCTGTCCCTTATAGATACTGTCTTTTTACGTTAGTGAGCCGGATCATTTGGCTCGGCTCTCTTAAAGCGCCAGCTGTTTCGGCTCCCAAACGGCTCTTCATGTTACCACAGTTTACCACGGAGCCTCAGTTTCGCCGCTGCGAGGCTCATCGCGTCCAAATCGCGCACGTTCCGTGTTGTCACGCCGATGTCGGGGAAACGATCCTCAATACTCCGAAAATAATCCCACCAGACTCCTTTGCCCCTCCAACAGAGGGATGTCCTTTTTCGTCATTTAAAGCGATAAAAACTCTCGATCTTCTCTCGAATTATTCATAATTTTTTGGACGCCCTCGGCTCGCGTTCAGGGCGTCCCGAGCTGAATAAGGGCGTCAAATGACGGCAAGACGCCCCCCTGGCGGAAACGCTGGTTCAAAGACCAATTTCTTTTAATATTGAGCCACATTTTCTCAATTAAAACTTAGTGATGAAAGTTTCCCTTTGAAAGTAAGCAAGGCTTCAGCCAATGTGTCCGCTGGTTTAAAAGGAAAGGATATACCAAGGAAAACACTATAAATAGTCTTAATTTGTTTAATGTTTACACTGTAAGAGCCAACATGTTAGTTAGATGTTTTTTTTATTGTATACACAGCAAACCTTTGTCACTGGCCACTTCCGGTTTATTGCATTTACTGCACCTGTTGTATGTCGGGGTTTGTGTAAGGGAAAGTTGGTTCAGACGTTTTCTCATGCTTCGGTTATTCTTAGTTTTATTCTGTTCATTTATTAAACTTTAACTCGTGCTAGCTTTTATCAAGGAACGCATCAAAGTGATGAGCCTCTTAACCCTTGTGTTGTCTTCCCATTGGCTTTTCTCCTCCCAGTTTGACTATCTATAAAGCATATAGTATAAACTCACCCAAATCTGTCACACCATTAAGGCAACTTTATTCCTACTTATTCCCACAAGTGCTACTCTTCTTTTTGAAATGTATGGTCAAGAGACCTCATTTACACAAAATCAAACCTAACTTCTGAGTAAAGAAATTGACCAGAAAGTGTACATTTGAATAAAATCCAAAATCTAATGAAAGACGTAGTCTACAATCAAACATGTTATTTTTCTGGCACTAACATCAAACAAACCTTTATCCCAATATAAAAACATTTTGGAGCGGGTCAAATTTTATCGGAGGACAACAGGAAGGTTAAGAAACTACATTTATTTGGAGTTTAGTCGCTACACACACATTATGATACTCCCCTCTGCACAGATGTGACTCTGTATAACTTCTCACCTTGTTAACTTACTTCTGTTACAGCAGATTCCTCTCCAGATGAAAACGCTTCTCAGAACACCAGAAGCACTTAATTGTCTTTCCTGAGCTGTCGTATGACCTTAATCACTGAGCGAAGCCCCGTCGGTCACATCTCCAGCTGTTGCCATGGATACGTGGCCAGTTGTGGACTCCAAATCCATCCCATTTTCTCACGCTGCTGAGAAATCATCCCCATCTCAATTAGTCCCCAACAATAGTTTCTCTGAAGTGATCATTTGGCGAACAAGCCAATGAGAACATTTCCCATCCATGGTCTTAGAGGAGGATTGTCTTCAGATAACTCTGCTTTCTGAGTGACCCAGAGAGACGTCCCCTCACCCCCCCCCTCATTTCCTCTCGTTGCACTCAATTTCATCTTCATTAGATCACTGCCAGTGCACTGCTTTCTGAATGCTTTCAACTCCTGTTCAGCTCAGTTTAAATCTTCAAAATTCAAATCCAATCCAAGGTTTTATCGTCACATAATCTACAGCAGAGTTGTTTGCAATGATAATCTTGAATGATGCATATAGAGTCATTGTCTTTCAAAACACGTCAACCAAACATTCATGTATTCAAAAGACATCGCTTTACTCAACACTACAGTATAACCACCTAACTACCATGTGTATTTCCTCTTTCCTTCTCCCTCGTCCTTTGTCTTATGTTCTTCTTGCGCTTTGATTTGATAAAAGTCTTCATGATGGAAGAAATCAAACACGCTGGATTAACTCATGTGCTGCTTTAACTGTGGATGTGGCAGAACAGAGGGGCGAGAGAGGGTCAGCAGAGCATAGAGAGAGAGAGTTAACCACCCGAATGATGATGGAGGGGTGTGTGTGTGTGTGTGTGTGTGTGTGTGTGTGTGTGTGTGTGTGTGTGTGTGTGTGTGTGTGTGTGTGTGTGTGTGTGTGTGTGTGTGTGTGTGTGTGTGTGTGTGTGTGTGTGTGTGTGTGTGTGTGTGTGTGTGTGTGTGTGTGTGGAGGATGGGGAGCTATTACAGGCAATCACATTACTTTAATGGAGTGCATGTGTGTTTGGGTTAATCGCCCTAATCATGATAACTGTATGTAATGTCATGCAAGAGCCATTTTCTGTACGTGTGTGTGTGTGTGTGTGTGTGTGTGTGTGTGTGTGTGTGTGTGTGTGTGTGTGTGTGTGTGTGTGTGTGTGTGTGTGTGTGTGTGTGTGTGTGTGTGTGTGTGTGTGTGTGTGTGTGTGTGTGTGTGTGTGCAGCCTTTTACACGCTACTGTGACTTTGTTGTGACCCCATATGAGTGTCAGACTTTCACACACACACACACACACACACACACACACACACACACACACACACACACACACACACACACACACACACACACACACACACACACACACACACACACACACACACACACACACACACACACACACACACACACACACACACACACACACACACACACACACACACACACACACACACACCCCAACCAAAGGTCTTGCCATGGGAGACGGATCAGTTAATTGCTCCTATTTGTCATTCATAAGGAGATACATACAGACACACACACACACACACACTCTTCTGTGTCAGCAGACGTGTTAACCATCCGACACTTGGCCAAATGTTTTATCTGTTTGTATTCATCCACTGAGGCTGTTAAAGTCGGGGGATTGTCAACACATGTAATGCTCAAAAGTGGCCAGACACAAATGAAAATAAATAAGACTTTTCTGTGCAGCGAAGAGAAAAAAAGTCAAATGTAATGACATTTTCACCCAACTCTGATTACTAACTAACTCAAATTAGATATTCATGATCCCCAGAGGATGTGTCACTTTGTTTTAAGGGACCCTGAACCTTGCTTTTGGCTCCATCATAATCCCAAATTAAAGAAAAAACAAGTGTAACAAGTTGTTACGTCCCCCTCTAGGGGTAGAGGGAAACACACACCAGTTGGAATTGGTATAATTATAAAGGGTTTATTTTAAATAGCAGGGTAAACAAAGTGGCAGCCTGGAACAAACAAAAAGGCCAAAAGGGCACAGGTTGATAAATAACTAAACAAAAGGAGGACTCTAAAAAGGAGTCTAATTGCATACAGGGAAAATAAATACTAATACACTAAATAAGGAACGAAACAAAACCTCACTTTAAAAATGGTACAACTAACAAAAGGATTCTGTACAAAAACACAGCTAACAGTCACAAAATCCTAAACTACTCTAAACACTAACTAACCTACTCTACACTCTAACTAAGCTACTCTAGACACTACTAATACACAGTATCACGCGGAGATGGGCACACGAGTTTAACCACAGTTAACAGATCTGTCTAAGGACCAAGTAGCGAGAGGCGTCTGTCCACATGTCAGAGCCTCCAGAGTGATAATTGTCCCCAGGCTTTGTAGTCATCTCCAGCAGGTGTGCTGCGATTGGAGTGCGTCGGGCCCGGCGTGCTCCAATCACAATCTTCAGGAGGCGGACCAGGAGATGGCAGCCAATCACGTCAGGGCAACCGCACAGCTCATTTACATACAACACAGATTAACACAATTAAGAGTTACAGTCGTAACACAAGTGCACTTAGGCTGAATGTGATTACATCCATGCTCCTCAAAGGGTGAACCCTGACACATGTGACAGTTCATGACTTTTCCTTTAAGCACCACAAACAGGTTAAAAGTGACTTTGTTTTCAGTAGATATTTGAAACATTTTAAGGACAAACTGGATGAATAGTAAATTCCTAACGATGCTGTTTGTTATGGGCAACATGCTCCATGATTTCAGTTTGATGAATGTCGCAGCCTCGAGGGACCATTAGTGGGATGTTAACTCTTGTTATAATATATTGCTTAAAGTTATTATCACTGCCTGCAGATGAGAGGAATCATATTAAAATGATTTGTAGCTGCAATGTTGATTCATATTTGACTACATCTCATAAACAGAGATGATTCAGTCCCTAAAACGCAATTGTTTTTGAAAGCAGAACATTTAGACACTTTAGATTAGCAACATCATTATTCAGCCACAATCTTTCATATTCAGTTTGATTTCAGTTTGTTGTCGTCAAACCCAAAAACTCAACTGTTGTTTCTCAGTATCAATTCAATCAGGAGAGACTTAGTTGAAGTTGATAACATTTGTATTGCCGTGCGTAATAGTGTTTGGAGATTAGACCCCATCATACTGTGATTAATTAGGGGGGAGGGGAAGCCGACTAAAAAGAGAACCCCCCCCCCCGGGTCTAGACACTGTGGTGGTGAATACTGAGGGGAAATAAAATCCGGAGTGATGAGGGTTCTTCTGGGCTGTCCTGCCTTGATCTGAACACTGGAGGTGGAGGAGGGTTGCATCAATTCTCCTGAACGATGCTGACGGGGGAGAGAAGAGCGGATTTAAACGTTTTGCCTGGTGTGCTGATTGGCTGTGGGAAATAAGACGCAGCCGATTGGTTTAGCTGGGGTGAGTTGCGCCTTTTGCTAATTGAGAAAGGGGGCGAGTGAGTGAGGGAGAATTGTGAATGAGAGCGTGGGAACCAGTCTTCCTGAAAGAATTTACGCTGAGCTTCATTTAACCCCAATCTAGGAAATATTGAAAATAATGCATGAGGTCTGTTTAACTAGTTCGCTTTTCGCTTTTTCTCTGCTGAACACTTCACAAATCCCAGAGTTGTTGTCACTGCCAATTAATAGGATTATAACGGACTCAAAACTGACCTACTTACTGTGCATTTCAGACAAAACTATTATTAGTGGTGAAGTTTAATGTTTCCCTGCCTAACCCTAACCCTAACCCCCTAACCCTAACCCTAACCCTAACCCCCTAACCCTAACCCTAACCCCCTAACCCTAACCCTAACCCTAACCCCCTAACCCTAACCCTAACCCTAACCCTCTAACCCTAACCCCCTAACCCTAACCCTAACCCCCTAACCCTAACCCTGCCTAACCCTAACCCTAACCCCCTAACCCTAACCCTAACCCCCTAACCCTAACCCTAACCCTGCCTAACCCTAACCCTAATTTCCCAACATATCCGATATTCTCTTGTACTTTTCCTATCCAGGGAGCAAAATACAGCTCATTTATACAGATACATACTTCTACAGCCGGCTATTAATGTGCCCGATGTTATTAGTTGAGCTTGTTATGTGAAGCGACAGATCAGAATGAAACCATGACTCCGTGATGTGACATGCATGAAATTCAGACATTGAGCTGAGCTGTGAATAACATTTGTCTTCACTGTACTGCCCTCATTAACTGACTGCTGTATTGTAAATGTTCACGAACCCATATTAGCGTCAGTAGCTATTTTATCCAGCCTATGTTTGCATTTCTGAATTGTTTTGCTTTATTTTGTGATCTACTTCTGGTGTGATTTTACAGCGGTTTGGTTCGGGACGCGGTGTGTAAACAAAGAAGATAAATCTGTGAATTTTGTACAAACTGTAGGAACAAATGACTGTTTTTTTACTGAGCCTGTTATCTCTATATGTTTCTTTGGTGGAGGGAGAGGGTGGGGGGGGGGGAAGAGAGGGAAGACACTATGTGGGGAGGGGGTGTGAGACTTTTCTGTGACCGGCCGGGGACTGTGCAATGACTACTTGTAATTATTAAGAGAATCCAGAGTATAGAGGTGGAAAAAATGTCCCTTATGAAATGAAATAAAGTGTTCTATTTGCATGATTTCCTGTATTTTCATGGAGCAGATATGTATGGTTGTGTATTCAATGTCCGTCACATGATCAAGTGTTTAATTATGGAAATAATGTCACTTTTTTCTGTAAATATAAATATACAGTTTTCTTAGCCCTTTTATGACTAACTCTCTTCCGTTCTATCTTTCGTCAACACATGTGATTTCTTTGATAATCTCAAACCAGAGTATTTTCATCTCCGAAGGTCTTGGAGAAGTTGGTTCCTCTGAGCTTTAAAATGACATCCTTACAAACCTTTCCAATGACAGACAGATTTACATTTCTGAATCAAAGCTCCAAATGCCACGTCCTCTCGGAAAAACACTCAGTGCACTACAGCAGACCTTTTAAAATGGCTGCCACGGGGGGGGGGGAACATTATTCAGCTCCCACATGTCGAGCTGTGTTATACAAATGATCCTGACAGTTATTCGTGTTGTTGAGTCTCAAAATGCTCAGAGGAAGGAGAAAGAAGAATAGGAATAAGCAACTTTTAACAAGAAAGAGGAACGACTCGTGGGGGTTAGGTTTACTCAGCTCTCTCAATCTGCTTAGGTTTCACACAACAAGCAACACTCATTCAACTATAATCGCCCCGTCAGAACACCCAGAGGTCGTGTTTGTTGTGTTTAAGTGGGTATCTGCTGCAACCCCAAAAGAATGTAAACGACCGAATAAACCCGACGAGGTGAAATGTCTGTTACACGAGCAGACTTAATGAGAAACAACCGGCGCAGTGATGGCGCTCAGGGCAATAGAGCTGAGTGAGGAATATTTCACTTTAGATTTTTACCATGTTTACAATTACCAAGGTACTTTTAAATCAACATGTTGATATGTAGAACAAATGTGAATAAGCAGTGTTTTCATCAGCTGCATAACTCAAAACACATCGTTGTTTTAAGAAATGTCTGGGCAAAGACTTCACTGAACTCAATTAGCAAATCAAATACGTTTCAAACAACTAACAAGGAAACATATTTTCGAATAAAGGTCGTTTTTTCAAATTTCACCATTTCCATAAAGAGATTTTTGGATGACATAATTTTAATAATTATGCATTAATCCACTAAAAGTCACTGAAATAGATAAGGATGAAGGGATGAAACCATAGAAAGGATTACACAAGAATTAGGATCTCCATCCATCCATCTATCTATCCATCTATCTATCCATCTATCCATCTATCTATCCATCCATCTATCTATCCATCCATCTATCTATCTATCTATCCATCCATCTATCTATCTATCCATCTATCTATCCATCTATCTATCCATCCATCTATCTATCCGTCCACCTATCTATCTACCTACCTACCTATCTATCAATCATTCATAATGTCTGGACCCTATACTAAGGGTTAGGGTCAAGGCTAAGGGTTAAGAAAAGTAACAACAAAAGAAGTTTGAAGGAGCATGTACAAACTTCAACACAGCACAAATAAAGTGCAAATCAACTGCAAAACATGTATGCATAGTAATCCACGCTTGCATGGATACAGACACTCTCTTCTAGGTGCAATGATGCATCCAACAGAAATGTTTTTTGAGTTATGAAGAAGCGCGTGGCTTAAGTTGCCTTTCACAAGAATCCCCAACAAACGATTTATGAGTCAAGCCATGGTAGGTGTAATTGGTTTAGAAGTTGCGCCTGTCTGTAAAGGCTAACCTCACTCAAAACAAGAACATACTTTTGCCAGTGATCAGAGAAAAACTAACCGAATGGGCCACTGAAGCAACAAAGAGTATATCATTAGCGGATCAGGTGATGAGGCTGATCAGCTGAAACCAACTTTTGCCCATCATTTCTTAACCCTAACTGTCACAGTTAGTTCTTAACACCATGTCCATTGCAGAATCAACACACTGGTTGATAAAGTTAATCTTAGACAGCGGTCTAAATAAGACCACTGTCTAAGACAATTTCAATGTATTTCAAACATGAACTTATCTTTTTCTTCATCAGTCTGCATGCAAATTATTTTAGAGTTATGGAGAAGGGGCATGGCTGAAGTTCAAGGGACCCACACCAATGAAAGAGACCTTCTTCGGAGTTCTTCTCAAAGTGCAATGATGCTTCTCAGACGTCTCTGTGACAAACAGTTCATGAGTTCGGACATGGTATGTAAAATTGGTTTAGAAAATGATTGGTTTAGCACAGTCTCTCTCTAAAACCCCTAAACTGAAAAATGCTACTTCGATGGAAAACATGGCACGCAAAAAAAAGAGCCTGAAAGCAACCAGAATCTAAAACAACAAGGAGTATGTTGGTTGTGTAAAGGCCCTGACACACCAAGCAGTCACCAGAGAACTCGCCGACGCCGACTGTTGCGTCGCCATGTTCTCCTGCGTCTTGGCCATGTGTCGCATGGAACACACCGCAAAGACTTCAGCCGAGCACGTACGAACTGCGCATGCGTGAGTGGCAGTAACTCTCCTTACCAGCAGGTGGCGGCAGTGTGTATTTGTTATTCAAAAGAGGCAACAACCGGAAGACAGAGAAGAAGAACAGACTGCGTGATCTAAACAAACAACAAATAGCGTGTGCGTTCCATTTTCACTCCCGTCCATCGAAAACATGTTTTGTGCGGTACTGGAGCTATCAGCCATTGGAGTGTTGCTTGTGGAAGACATTCTCAAGCAACCGTTTCGCTTCTCATGCACTGATTTGCTAGCTGAACAGCCAATCAGAGTGATGTCTTTGTCCGACTGCCTGTGGCCGACGCTGTCGGCCATGAAAGGCCAAATAAGGCGTGTCAAGGCCGACGGTGCGGAACACACCAAATTGAGTTTGGGCGACAGGGCACGCTTCGTCGTCCGACGAACGAAAACGGCCGATTTCGGCCTGGTGTGTCAGGGCCTTAAGGCGAGACACGGCAGGCAAAAACATCGTTTTTCAAGTACTGGTCAATGTTGTGCTATTTTGATTCTATAACATGTTTTCTTTCAGGCTTTTGGAAGGAAAACGTACAAAATACACATTTAAGTGTTTATTTTACTATAGTTTGTCTATTTGCGTCTGTAGATTTCTCCTAAATTCACCAAAAGTTAGCATTCTAACGTAACATAAAGTACCGCGACCCCTGTGTGCACCATGTCAACAGAGATATCGTTGGAAAGCTCCGTCTCTCTGCACAATCTCATCGGATCCAAATATGGTCATTTCCTTTGTATCAGCAACCAATCGTGAAAGTACAAAGGGGTCTTAAACCAAGAAACAAAATCTCATTGGCTGGTGTCAATTTCTGACACCGTGATTCGTTCAGATGCGTCACGTGGTGTGCTCAAACACCTCCTGGTTAGCTTTCCGCAAGAAATTGAAATCTCAAAATGGCAAAAGAACGGCGAAAAAAACGTTCACAGAGAAGACGACAACAATTGTCACTTGCACGAAGCAAGGTTATACAAAAAACAAATGACCCCGAACATGAAATACCTTCACGGAGTGCGTCGATGCGCAAGCTGTCATCCAAAGAACAGGAGGGTTTAGCTAGCGCGTCACTGCAATCTTTAAAGGTCGTTTTCTCAAAATGAGTTTGTTCTTCTACTCTGAGTTCGAAATGTCAACTTCAGTAGCACGTAGAGACACCAAACCTTCCAGTTATATTCCTATCAATATTATGAAGGCTTTTATAGAAGGGTTTGTTCATATATCATTCATAGCCTGAATTATACAACATTGTATACCAAAAAACATGGTGAAAATTGATATTTTAGGGCTGTTGACAGTATTTTCTGATTTATGGAGTGATAAAGAGAGATATCCAAAATCCCTTCTGTAAAAGCCTTAGATACTAATATGACTACAAAATGAAACAAGAATTTTGAATCTGGCTTTATCCAAAGTTCAGATTTCGATTCCTGAAATGTGTTTACAAAATGTGCATATTTAATGAGATAATGGATAATTTGCATATTTAAATATGCTATTTCAGAAAACTTGTAATACAAAAAACAATTGCCTTATTGGAAGTAATTAACTGGAGACATTTCTAGCTGATACCTTTAAGTTAAAAAAAATACCCTATTCACCTGGGGTGTCTCGCCTTAAAAGGTGAAAAGTCTGGTCAGTTAACACTTAACTCCTGACCCTAAAACCTTGTACGCCTAACTCAGCCAGTTCCTCTTGTTAACATGTCTGTGGTGTGTGGAATCTCATGTCTGGTCCCGCAGTTACTGTGTGGAGATTCGCATATCTCCTGATACACACTCTCTCTCCCTCATTCTAATCCAAACCATCCCCTTTCCAGGCGGTTACCTAAAATGGACACCCACGTGCTTATCCCTCTCTGTGCTTGAAAGCTATATATTATGCCCATGTATGGGAACACGTGAATTGTAAATCAAAAAATAAGATAACACAACAATTTGGAATAAACATTTATTGGGGTCAAAGGTCAAACAATTGGATTAAGAAAATACATGGATACTTACCTGCTCACGGGAACATACGGAAGCTTCATGAGGCTCCTCCCACACCTCTATATAAGAGTGCAGAAGCCCTCTCCAGGCTCACTCTGTCCTGCTCACTGGTCCTTCTGCATGATGAAGCCTACCCGCACAACTGCATATTTTTTATGACACACACACTGTTGGATTTGATCCCCCAAGCAGGGCTACTCCTGGGATGAAGTTGTATAGTCCAGGGTTTCTCAAACTTTTTCATACCAAGGACCACTTAACCAATAAAAAAACACTCGTGGACCACCTAACTCCACAAATATAAAAAAACACATCGTTTTTCTAGAACAGATTACAAATCGCCTGAAAATGGTACAAACAAGTGGCAACATGTGTGATGAAGGTGTTGCCCTGGCTATATCATGCAATTGAAAGTGAAACTTAACCTCGCTCCATTGCGGAGATATTCCCGCGAGAGTGCGGAAAACTTAAATGTATTTATTTATTTCAAATGTGAAATTTTACCAATATACTCACAGACCACTAGGGGGCCGCGGACCACACTTTGAGAAGCACTGGTATAGTCGTAATAAGCCGAAACAGTCAATGATACCTAGGTCGACTACTGACGATGTGCAATGTTTAATGTGAGTGATACTGTAAACACTTCTATGATAAGTGTCACTCAACATCATTTTTAGATTCGACACAATTTACACCAGGGGCCTGAATGAGAGATAAACATGCCTGGATGTGTTACAACGATGGAGAGTGCACTCGATCCTGTCGCTTAACGGCGACAGGATTCAAAACCGTATACGCCTAACCGTTGGGAAACACCTAGGACTGTTGCAGAATCAACACTCTGGACGTGATAACATTTATGTCACAACTTAACTCTAAATTAGTAAATGCACTAGCTATCTTGTCAAATCTAGCACCAAGAGTAGCCACACTTGTGTATTTGCTGTGATATTAGCTAGCATTAGAAATGGACTATAATTGGAAAACAATCCATACAATAAAACCCTCTAATTCTGCTAAGCATCCCCCTAAACATTACATTACATGTCATTTGTTAGACGCTTTTATCCAAAGCGATTCACTTATTGTAAGTCGCTTTAGCGTCAGCTAAATGCAATGTAATGTAACATACATTCAGTACTGTGGACAATCCCCACAGGAGCAATTTGGGATGAAGTGTCTTGCCCAGGGACACAACGACATGCTGACTGCAGTGGGACTCGAACTTGCTACCCCCTGATTCGAAGTCCAGCACTCTATCCACTGAGCCACAGCCGCCCCTAAAAGAATGGAAAGTTCCTCTGCATTGAACATGTTCTATATGCTGCTCGTGTACTCAGCTATACCTGAAGTGAATTTTAAACAGCCATGAGGCTTTTAAAGATTTTCTTTGGGGGTGTGAAGCAACACCGGTGGCGTTAAACAGAGATGGGCGGGTAGATGTGAGCACTTGACTCTGCCCTCCGCCGTGATAGGAACTCATTGTGTTCCGACCTTTAAGTCGGCTCTATCTCCCTCCATGTCGCTCTGGCTGTTTTCCTCTCCTCCTGCTATCTCGCTGTGAGGGCCGGGGACTTGACAGCTGATTTGAAGCACTGCAGCGGCACTAGCATTAATGATTTCCTCCCCCTCCTATCTCCTTTTCTTTGCAGTCTGTCTTAATATGTCCTGTCTTTTCACCTGTGATTCTCTCTCCCTTCCTTTTTACTGCCGCCTATCTCCCTCCCTCTCGCCCATTGTTTTAATGAAAGTCAAAGAAGGGATGGTGAGAGTTGCGTATCAGTATGCAGAGCGTCCACTCCCTGTCTCAGCAGAGAGCTGTTATCTTGGCCACAGAAACAATGGCTGCTCAGGGCGATGGGAATAAGGATTGGACCGTCCACTTCCATATCAGCTCCTCGTAGAATGGCAGAACCAGAAAGAGACACAGACAGAATGGTGAAGCATTGCTTGGGTAAAAGTCTATTAAGTCCTGACTGTGACCCAGAATTTCATTTGTATTTGTTGCGTTCTTAATGTATAACAATGATTTACAAAACATGTCTCTATAAACACACCATACCCGAAAAGGAGCAGGGAGAAGAAAATAATCTTATGTTACCTCAATGAAATAGATGGTCTGTCCTTCATATTTTCTTATTCAAAGCCAATCAGTATCGTAGGAAAATAAGAGAAACACAAAGACGTACAAAAAATACTTAGTTCCCACTTGACAGTTAATGGGAAGAAAGCAAAATGAATGTCTTTGCATGGCCTGAGCTGACATGTTCACAGGGGGGCCTCAAATGGGCTCTTGCTTTTTATGTTGTCCATCTGCTACATGTACTTTATGCCCCATGTGGGTCCATTCTGCCCAAATCAGGAGGGGTAATGGGACCAAGGTCGGCCAGAGGGGGTCTGTCTTTTTGGTTTGGAACAAGACGAGATAAATGTTCCGCTCTTACAGCCCCCGAGTGGAAAACATGTTTTGGCTATTTGTGTAAAACATGTTATCGAGAGATATTTGGTTTGGTTTTTCTGAATTGCCCAATTTTTATGAAAGCAGAGAGCACATGGGCTTTTTATCAGGGATCCACAGTTTCTAGTTCAATTTCATACGTTTCAGTAAAATTAGATCTTATAGATGGTGTTAAAAAAATGAATTTAAAATCACACTGACATGTTATATTGCAAATAACTAAGAGAAACAGCCATTTCTTAGGAGTATGTATTGTGGTTGAAGAACAAGTTTATAAAGATATCATTTGTCTCTTGATTTCCGCCACATTAAGTGTCCTACGTATTTGAACCTCTTAAACATATACCTGTCTTTCCTTACCTAAGATGGAGTCCATGTAAGCCGACTAAGATTTCTATATGACAACAAAGCAGAATAATATTAAATCAAAGGCAACCATTTCTGCTGTTATTATAGTATTATTTGATCTATTATTAGTCATTACGCAACTCGGGGATTGAGGTGCTAGATGTTAAAATGTGGAATTCCCCTTCCCAAAACTTCCCAATCTCACCATTTCTTAATTAAGAAAGCCAGCAAGAGCTAACCAAAACTGTGCCTTCATAACTCCAGATGGCAAACCAATCTGTCTCCAATAAGGCACAGTGTGGCGTGCTTGGAAGTGGCTCCGACCACTCGGGTCTAAATTGGAGAAACCAGCGGACGGTACAACATGAAGTGGAGGAAAGTACCCATAAACTATTTGGTTTGTATTGCTGCAATTCAATTTGCTGAAGCAGTGGAACCATGATAAGGCTTCAGTCTTTTCATCCTTTTTCCTTTGAAGGTCTAAAGGCCTTAAACCTCCAGGTGAACTGTTTAATGACTGTATTTGTCTGTGTCTCAGTCTGGTGCAAATTGCTCCTAATAGCCCCCTTCAGAGAGATAACAACAGCCCTCAGAGGGACAGGGAAGCACACATTTCCAATCATACATCTGTCTTCATCGCACTACTTGTGCAAAATATAGTTTCCAGAGCCTTGATTAACCCAGCAGGGGGTCGGATACAGCCCGTCCATCACTGACGATTATATAAAAGCATCCGTCATGTTTCACCCACAGGTTTCACCATTAGGCTCTGTGTCCTTTCAGTGAACAAAACCTCAAGGAGAGCAGGAGGACGTGCTTTTCTAATGTCCTTTATTTCAGTCCATTAACCACAGTTCTGACATTAAAGTGACATTTCTAAGATTAGAGTCAAATTTCTGGTAAGAAAGTCAAATTCAGATACATTTTTTTAACTCAGAAAAAATGTGTCCTTAAAAACTCAAAATTCTGAGTCAGAATTCAAATGTTTTTAAACATCAGAACTTTGATTTTTTCGAATTTTGAGAAAAGTAAGAAATCTGAAAAATGATTCCAACTTTTTCTGAACATTTCAGTATTCTATTTCTTTTTTCAGGTTGGTCAGATCGCAATTGTTTTTCAAGTGTCCATCCTCTTCCATAATTTCAGGATTGTGTTCAGACAAAAAAAGCACCTTGCTCAATTGTTATTGATCTAACAAACGACAGATGAAAGCAACACAACACTACCCAGTCATTTGGGTTCAGTCAGACGCTCCGAGCAATAGACTTTGATTAGTTTTATGCGGATTTTACTCAACATACATCTTGTTAAAAGAGCCTCAAACCGTACGTTTCATTGGCATAATTGTTAGTAACTTCCATGTAATCTTACAGTTTCTGAACAAAAAGATCCATTTGCAAAACATTGTCATTAAGACGAGCCCATTTTCAAATCAGTCTCCTTTTTATGAAGGGCTGTAAATGTCACTGAGGGAGTGTTAAAGATAATTTCCAATCTAATTTCCAGTTGATTGTTCGTCCATCAGAGGCCAGTCTTTGTTTTATTTGGCGATTTATACGGACGCATCCGTTCTGTTAAACTGAACCGTGTCAGTCTCATTTTACGGGAAGTGCATACCTGTTCATTCCCCATGCTGAGTCAGCGGCTATAAAGACAGACTCTGAGACATTTCATGTTAATCCGTCCGCACACACAACACTGCCCTCCGAAAATTGCCTCCAAAAAATGGGTTACTTCCGCCAGTAATTGACATGGAAATGTGTATTATCTGCATTCTATAGAGATGGTAACTCTGCTTTGTTATACTGTAGTCTAGAAAGTGCTCATCTGTAGGGTGAAATACAGTACATGAATTTAGCAAAAAGATATTCATACAATGGTATTTCATTCAAAGATAACTCTTTTTTTGTACTGATTATACATTATACAACGTTATATTTTTGTTGCTTCCCATATCTCCTAGAGTTTAACGCAACGTAACATGTCATTAGTTTTAATGCAGGACTTTTGCTTTAAATACATACAGTTTTTCCCTGTGGTCTTTATTGAAGATCATTGGAGAAAGGGTGACAATATTGAATGGATAGATGGCAGCTGATTGGTTCTTCAGTTTGATTAAAACCCAGAAAGTTGTACTTGTTTCTTTTAAATAAATGTTATGTCCTGTTTATCGATCCAGTTCTTCAATATTTCTTTAGAGGTTTTTGTGGCAAACCAACTCTTCTGCCCTATTGGGTGGCAGGAGCCTGAATGGACTGTTTGGATGTTTTGGGGCAGCTTTCTAACTCACACTCACTCACATACATGACTTATTGCTACAGCCATTGACCTCTCTGTACAATCAATCCTCAGACACACGGTCACGATGCAGGGGTTAATCAGAGATTTGACCCAAACACTAATTGCAGAGCCAGCAGTATTTCCTGCTGATTTGTTATTGTGCTAAGTCTGTTCTTCTACCCCGAAATGATGGCGTCTACGCTGAGCGGGAGACAGTGTTACAGTGAGAGTAATACCAATCAGCTCAGAGAACATGCTCCATCTTTTACTGCCGCCCCCTCCACTCGTATCTCTACTTGTATTATCTTCACCCTCTCCTACTCCCCCTCATCCTGAACACTTTACCTGCAATTTCCTCTGCTTCCTCTCTTGTGCTGACCTGTCTCTTAAAAGCAAACGAGTTTCATGAAGTCTTCATAAATGCTCCGTTATTCATGGTTCAAATCTGACGGTCTTGTTGAGTTTTTAAGAAGTTCCATGACATGACATGCTGAATTGTTCATATGTACTAAATGCACCCAATGGTTTGTCGACATCCACATCATTAGATCTATATGTAGCTGTTAAACCTCTTATGGTATGTGTACAAATACAAATCTGCCTCTCAATAGTTTTCAAGGACAGTGGACATTTGTCATAACAACAGAGCTCCAACAAGGCAAGACATTTCAACAAGGCCAATCAAAGTGATTTACAAACACAGTCAAATCATTAACACATCAAAGACAAATATTTTAAATGACATTCAAACACAATTAGAAAAGTAACAAGAGAACGAGAAATAAAAACAAGCTAAAATAGAAAAGTTTAAAAACACAGAAGTTCAGCATTCATTTAAAAGAAGTGACGTGTTTCAGCGGACGGTGTGTTTTCTGGCAGTTTGTTCCAGAACCTGTTTGCATGAAAGTTGGCTGTAAAAGGTCCTTTCAAACAGCACCTAACAATAGATATAAAAGTTTTCAAAAGGTTAACAACAGTTTCCAAAAGTTCCCAAAACAATATTGCAGCATAATCTAAAGGTCTCTTGCATTAATGTGCAATCTACCGGTTCATCTTCATTTTCACCTGTGGTCATGAAGGATGGGTCACGACCGAAAGAATGAGATCAACGATACAAGCGGCCCAAATGGTGGCCTCTAGGGATAAGATAAGAAGTTCTAAGCACTGCTCCTTCACGTTTAGAGGAGCCAGCTGAGGAGGTCTTTTGTTTTATTTAATAAAGTAATAAAGAAAATCAATATACAAGTAAGTAAGGTTTATTCATAAAGCGCTTTTCACAGACAAAGTCACAAAGTGCTTGACAAAACAATAAGACATCAACATAGGAGGCGTACAATGAACTAACAAACAACTGTCCCACCCATCAATTCTCTTAGGCATCATCTAAACATTACATCTCCTCATGGCCGGGGAAGCGCCTTGGAAACCCCCCAGTAAAAGCTGTTGCCAGGGAAAGGGACGTTTGGGGCCCTCTACGACTCGATTTGGATAGGCAGTAGAAGATGGATGGATGGGAGCAAACCTTTTGGGGATCAGGATGAAAACACATCTAACAGGGAACCCCTACTGAAGGTGATGGAGCCATATACGGACTTATATTATTTAATAGTTATCCATTTATTTTATTGTTGTTTTTTGTTTATAGTAAATCTTCCGTTCAATCTGGTGTTTTTTAAGTTGATCAAATAAGTCATGCTTTTGTTTTGAGAAGGCAGTGTTTGGGCACCGGGGGAGGGGACCTGGCGATTATAAATGTGGGAAACAGGTGGTGGTAGCCAGCGCACCCGGTAGGCCTATGTTTTTTATCATCGGGCATGTATCTGAGAGGAAACCCAAACGCAGGACACGGCAGAGTGTTTTCACAAAAAGGGTTTATTAGTAGACGAGGTGCAGGCAGTAGAATCCGGCTGGAGTGGCGGCTGGTGACGGGAACACAGCGGTTGGACAATGGTCCTGGAGTACAAGAAAGAAAACACGTTAGACGCTAAAACGTCACGGTAGTAGAAAATAGCTATAACGCTAAGTAGCCTTGAAGTTATACCACTGTGGTTGTACAACGATCTGGCGGAGAAAGGTTGTGGAGCCTCCGTTGATATGCTGTTGTAAATGGCTTGATGGAAAGCAGGTGTGTAGTCAACACATCCTCACTCCCAGGTCGGCCTATGTTGACGTTCTGTCAAGTCCCCTGTGTCGCCTTTTTCCAACGCAAGGGGGCGGCCCTTAGCGTACATTTTCAACTTTCCGGGATGTCCATAGGCTTCTATATAGCTCCCTAAACGTATGTTGTAGACGACTTGAGATCGCGAGCGAATGCTACCCGCAGATCCATTCTCACAGCGTTTATCAACCTTTTTCTAACTCAATATCAAGCCACACTTATTGTTTTTACTTCTTCATTTTAATTGAATAATGCAGGACTTTTGTTGCCGTCAGTTATGGGGAGAGTAGGGGCTCAGAATACTGAAATCTGTATCTGTATTAATGGACGTGCCGTTGTGCGATTAAGTGATTGCGCAATAATTTACAAACTCTTCAACTACAACCCTAATTATATTTAAAAACATTTTAGAATGCCTCACGAAATACTTTAATGTAAATGTGAAGGGATGTGTGTAATGTGGTGATTGACATTATTCACCCACGGATCTATGGGTTGGGGTATTGTTGCGCACGGACATTTTAGTTAACCGGACTTCCTGTTGATGTGAAATCCGAAAACATTTTTTTAAAATAAAATAATACTTTATTCCGAGTGTGCTTTCTTTTCTCTTAGGAGGTCATCACATAACGGCATTGTAATACACGGTTCGGCTGCATTACATATTACATATCTGCCGTAGTTCGCTATCTATAGAGCCCTGTCACAATCAATAAATAAAGAACACAGAATTATTAAATATAAAACACAGAATTTGTGTGATTATACTAAATGATTTACAAATAAACACCACTGCATATTTACAACTGTTACACATGCTGATGTAACGCAAATGTTTCCAACTTGGGATCAATAAAGTATATCTTATCTTAAGCTGATCGATGGCTACTGCCAGATTTGCAAAATGTGCCTCTGAACCTTGACAAGAGCATGTTTCAGGCTTATCAATGAACAACAGGAGGGGTCACAGACATAAGACCAGCTGTTAAATAAAGCTCTTCTGACCTTAGCTGGCATGTGTGTATATATTAATGCTGCTCATTATGGGCACAAGCAATTTTCACCCATTTATTAATTATATGTTTTAAATGTGAGTGTTTCCTATCCCCTAAACCTCCAGGGATGTACACAGTTTAATACTGGCAACTTCTTATTATGGGAAATACGAAAACGTCTTTTAAAACTACAACTCCCAGTAGAGACGTGCCATAGAAAGAGAACATGTTGCGAAACAGAATAGCCAGCATGTGTATTTCTGGGGACGGGGGGGACGAATCAAGCAAAGAGCACATAGATCTCTTCATTTTGCTCTCAAAGTGCACCAGATTGATGCTTTTAACTTCAATATTTAAAAAAAAAATCTTCCCGGGGGAGCATGCCCCCGGACCCCCCTAGAGGAGGTGAGGACCCCCCTAGAGGGTGTTATGTCCCCTCCCCACTTATAAAAATAGCACTTTACCACTGCACCCTCTCTAATCTCAGATGCACCCGGAGTCATTTTGTTCTGGAACCGGGCCTGTGTTCGACGCTCGGCGTAACCCTCGGAGCACACTCTCCATCACAGAGCTTGAGGACTATCACGGGGTTTGTCAAGCGAAGTGGAGAGAATACTTACTTCCGGGTGTAAAATTCTCTAAAGCAACTAGGCCTACTATGAGCTGCTCCGACCCTCGGTCCTGACGGACTCCAACTTGTGTTTATTAATCAAACAAATAAATAAACACAAGGATAATTATGTGTTATTGTTGAGTAAATAACAGTGTGTGGTTTAGAAACCCATGAATACAGATACAGATTTCAGTATTCTGAGCCCCTACTCTCCCCATAACTGACGGCAACAAAAGTCCTCCATTATTCAATTAAAATGAAGAAGTAAAAACAATAAGTGTGGCTTGATATTGAGTTAGACAAAGGTTGATAAACGCTGTGAGAATGGATCTGCGGGTAGCATTCGCTCGCGATCTCAAGTCGTCTACAACATACGTTTAGGGAGCTATATAGAAGCCTATGGACATCCCGGAAAGTTGAAAATGTACGCTAAGGCCCGCCCCCTTTCGTTGGAAAAAGCCGACACAGGGCAGGGGACTTGACATAACGTCAACATAGGCCGACCTGGGAGTGAGGATGTGTTGGTGTAGGGGAGGGTGCACAGCTGATTGCAGCAGGTGAGTGGAGGTTGAGCCGGGAGCCAGGAAGTTGAGTAAAGTTAGAACGATATTGGCAGATTCGGATTTCACGGATCAATAACTCATAAACAAAACGTTGTTCAGACACAAAGTACGTCTCCTAAGTACCGTGGTAAGGTTGACAACGAACTACAATCACATGTTGATCAAAAAAAGCCAATATGCGCCGTACTCCGAGCTGGACACATTACATTGGTCTCTATCTGCAGCCGGAGAAGAAACGAGTGCTCAGGGACCGTCTGCAAAGTGCAACTCCCAAAAAAGAGAATACAATAATATTCAATCACTTCACTATTATACAGTATATTTCTACCAAACTGACTACACACATCAATAGTCTCCTGGTGGTCATACTACTGCAGAGAGTTTGGAAAAATGTGCTTTTGAATAATTTTGGAGAATATTTATAGTGTATTATAACATACTGTATAATGTTACACATTGTATATACAATATGTTATCTATAAATTAAGACATGAAACAACTTTTTCATTAGCTATGAAACAGTAAAATGGTCACAATCTTATGAAGGACCCAAATGCAGCACTCGAGAAACCAAGGAGTATTGGTAATGAACTTTATTGGTAATAATACCAGAGCAGAGGAATACCGGATGATGTACAGGCAAACGAACCGGAGGACAGCGGGCAGAAGGTGAGTCAGGGCCGGGCAGAGGGTCAGGGAGCAGGCGAGGCGGTCAGCGTAGGTACAGGCAGGGTCAGGGAGCAGACGAGGCGGTCAGCGTAGGTACAGGCAGGGTCAGGGAGCAGGCGAGGCGGTCAGCGTAGGTACAGGCAGGGTCAGGGAGCAGGCGAGGCGGTCAGCGTAGGTACAGGCAGGGTCAGGGAGCAGGCGAGGCGGTCAGCGTAGGTACAGGCAGGGTCAGGGAGCAGGCGAGGCAGGATAGTCCAAGGACAGGCAGGGTCAGGGAGCAGGCAAGGCAGGATAGTCCAAGGACAGGCAGGATCAGGGATCAGGCAGAGCAGGCAGGTCGGGGACAGGCAGGGTCGGAACCGGGCAATCTGGTAACAAACGCGTGAAAGACTAGCATGAAGGCAAAGTACCATCTGGCAACGGGTGTGTGTCTGGTGAGGGTTTAAATACTGGCAGTGAAGCTAATGGGTGCAGAAGAGAAAGAGAGTGAGCAAAACGTGGGTGTGGTTAACAGGTGAGACAGGTGAATGGAAAACTACTGGTGAAAGATGGAGCAGACTGTGACAGAAACAAATCTACACTCTAATGTCCGACATGGAAAACATCATGAACATCTGTGACTTCTTTAATCTGTTATTGAAAATATATTTAACATCTTATTTAAGAATATAACAATTTAAAACTATGGACAGGTGATTATTAATCTTCAGTTGCCCAGAATCTTTAGCAAAGCTTTTTTCTGGATTTTTGTTTGTTTTGTACAAAATTCAGCTTCAATTTTGCCGATTTCAAATCACTGGCTGGGCTGGATTTCCCCCACATGCCGTTTGTAAGCGCACTACTTCTACTGTGGTAGTAGTTCAAACTACAAGCCTTACCTCCCCAAATCCTGGTACCTCTGGTGAAAGTGACACAAACTCGCCTCTTCAGGGAGGATACACAACACACAACACCACGGGGTCTTTCTTTGGTATTCGGGCAGCAGTCATTCCGAGGCACTGCGTGTGAAACCATCGCCCACACGTTTCACACTGAATCTACATGGGGACAAATACAACAAAGATATTAAGAACATGTCAAGTGTAGGACACTTGTAAAGCAGGTATATTCATTTATATTTTATAGAGATTATACTTTTTATTTATATATATTGTCAGAGAATATTTTAATCCGATCACTTTGTGTATTGAGTTTCTCAGCTTTCCTGAGAACCTGTCAAATTACAAACATATGCTTCTCGTTAAGTCGCAATATGCTCTTGCTGCAACTTGACCGGGGACACAGGTCAAAAGGTCCTCTTTCTTCCTGTGGGGAAAAGTTTGGTTCAGGATGAGGTTGCAGATACTGAGGGGTCTTTGTTCCTGTGTCTGGCATTCATTAGGCAGGCTGCCAAGTCCCTCCTCTCAGATATAACAGATGATGATTCTCCTTTGTCTTTAGAGTTCCGCGTGGTTTGCCCACATGTAGAGTGTGATAAGCTATGTGAAGCTCTCCGGCCGTTTTTATAACTTTCAATAAATCTCAGTGTTTGACAACAAGGATTCCAGTTTCCATCTTTTCTGCATTGCTGCTCCGAAGTTTCCGTAACAAATATATATAAATAAATACTTGTTGTTATTCAGGTTTATCTGTACTGTGCTAAAACTTTAACAAATTATAAGAAAAACAAAAGGAAACCTGTAATGCATACAAATATACAAAATGTCATTACTTTGATGTTAATCCTGAAATCTAACTCCAGATGATCTACATATGATCTACTATTCAGATTATCCTCTGGAGTTCCAAAACAATGCATCATGTCGTCTCACCCAAACAGCATCAACAGCAGTGGTGGGCAGGTCCTCAGTTCCACAGAAGGAACAGAAGCCATCCTTTGAAACTGAAAAAATAACCGGTACTGTTCAATTTACAGGAAGCCGTCCATATATTCATTTCATATGTTTCCCTGATCCTCTGAGAATGTCTTCTGCCACGTCTCTTCGTAGATGTTGAAGACATTGTTTTGATGACTTGATGTGAAACGTCTGTGGAATTTTCGGAAATTCCTTCACTGTCATCTCGGCCATCTGGACAGATGGTAAAATAGCATGACGTTATGACGTGTGTTTGAATTCCCCTTTAAAATAAAATGCTTTATTATTAATGAACATGTTGCATTGAATCACCTGCATGACAAAGGCTCCACTAATGGTGGCATCTTTCTGGAAGGTGTGGGTTATCTTTCCAGGCTGCCCTTTGATGCTAACCCAGTCCTCTTTTCCCAGTCTGTTCCGGCGCATCTTGAAATACTCTCTTTCGAACAATAGGGAAACGTTTTTAATTGGCGCTTACTCTTTGCCTTTACCAAATGTGCGTTTAACCAATATATTTCCTGTAATATATTTTATATTACCCACATTTGTAACCAGCCTTTCTGGAGTCCTCAACTTCATTTGACCCTTGCAGAGGAGCAACCACATACATGTGGTTTGAAAGGGCATGGAGGTACTGTTTTAAGAAGTAGTATACGGTATAATTAAACCAAAGCTTTTTCAATATGTCAGTAGCAACAATAATGTATCAGCTTTTCTTCAAAAATGAAAACCACAGTTAACTAATAGATTCACATTATTAAAATCACTTCAACTGTTAAAAAAGCTATTAAAAGTAATACTAAAATAATAGCTACCCGGTATAATATTTGTTTTACTTTGGCCAAATGTGTCTTCCTCTGTCTCAGTTGCATATCTTTTCCAATTCCCCAGCAGCAGCCCACTCCAAAGGGGAAACATCCCTAGATAGTTGTCAAAAAGGACATCAACAATGCCAGGGCAAAAGTATGGATTTTCATCCTGTGGGGTTTCGACCTCCTCTTTTTCAAGCGCTCCCTGTACCTCCTCCATGACCTTCCTAAACTCATATGTGAAGGGAGATCTGCCAACAGCTGTGTGGGCATTTCTTCTTTCTTCATCATCTTCCTCCTGAGTGAAGGGGCTGTCTCCTAACTTGTCCCCCTCTTCCATGTCGGGAATCCTGCATTCTTTTATGAAGTCCTTCATGGCCTTCAGATGGATCAGGACAGTATTGGAATTGTGCTTTCCAATGAACACAGTGCACAGCGAGCGGAAGATGTTTAGTGCTGTGGTCATTGAAGTAGCATTTTGCAACCTGGCAAATGCAAATGTTGCAAATTCCTTCAAACCCTTGTCTGCAGTTCTTCTCCCAATTGACTGAGGTGTGCAGAGCAAATGTGTAGCACTGTCAACATTTGGATTTCCTTCCATGACTTCAGCTTTGAACAGAAAGCGAAAGCCCTGTCCAAGGAACTGACAATGCTCTCTGTGTTAAAAGAACACTTTGGAGCAGGGCCCAGCTGTAGTCTGTTTCTACCTGATGTACTTTTATGTTAGTGTACTGTGACAGTTTGCGGAGGAACTGCATTAGCCAGAATGTGATTGGTGGTATGGAGTGTTCATTGGTCAGCATTTCACAGACTGGGAGGGGAGGTACTTGCTGACCACCCCCAGGAAGAGTGAGGCAGTAATAAAGCACTCTTTTGGTCTGACCTGGAACTTTGGATGCAACATTACCTGTAGCATCTAGATATAGGGTCAGCGGTGTCTTCTTTCTCAGGTGTTGCACAACTGTGTTTACTCCGGTTTCAGAATACATACGTACTCCAAATGTGTCAACTTGAAAATGCTGTGTGCACCCAGGCATCCTGCGATCATTTGAGTCACATTCCTTAATGATCATTTGTGTGAGGTACATCTCCATGAAAACATCCTCATGGATTATTTTACCTCTTCTTACTTCTGAACGTATCACTTTGAGAACATTTTTGTTCAGACTGCGGCTTATGTTTCCTGAAATCAGTTCAGCAACAGGTGTTTTTTTAGGTTTACTGTAAAATACTTGACTCACTCCTTTATGCAGGGCTCTTGCAATTCTGCCTCTTCTTCTGTTTGCTGCTGGTCGAAATTTGTTTACACTATAAATATGCACCAAAATTATTCCAAACCATATTCTTCCAAACTCTCTGCTGTAGTATAACCACCAGGAGACTATTGATGTGTGTAGTGAGTTTGGTAGCACTCCACTGTATAATAGTGTAGATATTGAAGATTATACCATATTTATTGAAGATTTTACACTATAAATATTCCCCAATATTATTCCAAACCATATTCTTCCAAACTCTCTGCTGTAGTCTGACCACCAGGAGACTATTGATGTGTGTAGTGAGTTTGGTAGTAATAAGCTGTATAATAGTGATTGAATATTATTGTATTCTCTTTTTTCGGAGTTGCACTTTGCAGACGGTCCCTGAGCACTCGTTTCTTCTCCGGCTGCAGAGAGAGACCAATGTAATGTCTCCAGTTTGGAGGACAGCACGTATTGTCTTTTTTTTTTTATCAAAATGTGATTGTAGTTCGTTGTCAACCTTACCACGGTACTTAGGAGACGTACTTTGTGTCTGAACAACGTTTTGTTCATGAGTTATTGATCCGTGAAATCTGAATCTGCCAATATCGTTCCAACTTTACTGAACTGAGCGACAGCCACCACGCCCACACAAACAACACAGACAGGGGGACACAAACACAAAGGAGACGGCTGGAGCAGTACAGCCACCACAGGGTAAGCACGAGGCAAGAACATATTGTACTTGTATATTGTGCCATCAAGAGAATAAATTGCACAAATTGACTTTTTGCTCGGACCTTTATTTTTACCCATGCTCCTCTGGGCCTCAGCGGCACTTGGTTTTGAGTTCTATATTTCTATGATGTTGGCCGCTTCAGAAGGAAAGCAATGGATGGGACAAAGGGTGAATCTAAAAGCCATGTTATTGTTGATAACATCTTCTTAAAAGCTCATGTACAGTCAGGTTTTTTACAAGTAAATAAAAGATAAAAGCAAAACAAAACTGGAACTCTCTACCCACTCAAATCAAAGACATACACATCCCACCTTCACAGCTCCTTAACAACATGCTTCACTGAGAACTACACCTGATTGTGATGTGCTATATGTGACATGTACTGTATGTAGTAACGTGTTTATTGTTCTCTTTTATCCTCTCTTATCCTTTCGCCTGCATCTAATTGTCTTTCATCCTTTTTATTTATGCTGTTGATGTATTGTAATTTTAAGGTGTCTATTACCATCTGGCCGGGGACAACAGCTGGAAATTAGCCATGTCGGCTAAAGCTGCTCCATTTACTGTTTTTGTGACGGTTCATCGAACTATAAATACATAAACTAAAAGTGTTGGGAAAGAGACGTTCAGGCCCCTCCGCTGGAAGTGCTTTCCCAGCGACCCAACACTAGATGGATTAATATTCTCCATTCAGTTCAAAATACAGAGTTTATTGATGTTCAGATCGACTCACCTTAAAACTTCTTGGCTATCGGGATATTCTATTTTAACCAACATTAAAGCTGAAGAAAGATCCGCGTTAATAATACCTATGAACGACTCAAACATAAATGTGACTTAATCCCAATAAAGTAGATTATGTGTATGAGAATCTGATTATTACAGCAATGCAGTCATGTTACATCATCAATCATCGCAAACATTTCAATCCATCTATCTATCATGCATGTAGGACAATGCAACACAAATGTTAACAAAGATAGTCTCCTTCAAAAGGTGCTTTAATCACATCAAGATTCTGCACATATTTTAATCAGGTTTGAATGGTAATGTTCCCTCTGAGCCTCCATGATGCAATAATGACTTCTATAAAACACTTTCCCTCACCTTTAGCAAAGCATGCAGATGATGCACCATCTTCAGCTTGTAAAATGAGAAGAGTTGCAATCAAATGATTATCTGGCTGCCGGATGAGGAAACACAAATCAAATCCTTCATTTGCATCCGTGAAAAATGAAACCAAAACACCTTCAATCACGCAGCAAACTTTCTCAATTATGCAACTATGTATGCAACAACAAACAAACAAACAAACATTTAAAACCTCTCATCTTCCTCACTCATTTTCAGGTGTATATCAGTATGTAGTGTCTCTACTTTAAAGAGTCCTCTCCTGCTGATGTTCAGGTGTATATCAGTATGTAGTGTCTCTACTTTAAAGAGTCCTCTCCTGCTGATGTTCACGTGTATATCAGTATGTAGTGTCTCTACTTTAAAGAGTCCTCTCCTGCTGATGTTCAGGTGTATATCAGTATGTAGTGTCTCTACTTTAAAGAGTCCTCTCCTGCTGATGTTCAGGTGTATATCAGTATGTAGTGTCTCTACTTTAAAGAGTCCTCTCCTGCTGATGTTCAGGTGTATATCAGTATGTAGTGTCTCTACTTTAAAGAGTCCTCTCCTGCTGATGTTCAGGTGTATATCAGTATGTAGTGTCTCTACTTTAAAGAGTCCTCTCCTGCTGATGTTCAGGTGTATATCAGTATGTAGTGTCTCTACTTTAAAGAGTCCTCTCCTGCTGATGTTCAGGTGTATATCAGTATGTAGTGTCTCTACTTTAAAGAGTCCTCTCCTGCTGATGTTCAGGTGTATATCAGTATGTAGTGTCTCTACTTTAAAGAGTCCTCTCCTGCTGATGTTCAGGTGTATATCAGTATGTAGTGTCTCTACTTTAAAGAGTCCTCTCCTGCTGATGTTCAGGTGTATATCAGTATGTCGTGTCTCTACTTTAAAGAGTCCTCTCCTGCTGATGTTCAGGTGTATATCAGTATGTAGTGTCTCTACTTTAAAGAGTCCTCTCCTGCTGAGGTTCAGGTGTATATCAGTATGTAGTGTCTCTACTTTAAAGAGTCCTCTCCTGCTGATGTGCAGGTGTATATCAGTATGTAGTGTCTCTACTTTAAAGAGTCCTCTCCTGCTGATGTTCAGGTGTATATCAGTATGTCGTGTCTCTACTTTAAAGAGTCCTCTCCTGCTGATGTTCAGGTGTATATCAGTATGTAGTGTCTCTACTTTAAAGAGTCCTCTCCTGCTGAGGTTCAGGTGTATATCAGTATGTAGTGTCTCTACTTTAAAGAGTCCTCTCCTGCTGATGTGCAGGTGTATATCAGTATGTAGTGTCTCTACTTTAAAGAGTCCTCTCCTGCTGATGTTCAGGTGTATATCAGTATGTCGTGTCTCTACTTTAAAGAGTCCTCTCCTGCTGATGTTCAGGTGTATATCAGTATGTATTATCTCTACTTTAAAGAGTCCTCTCCTGCTGAGGTTCAGGTGTATATCAGTATGTAGTGTCTCTACTTTAAAGAGTCCTCTCCTGCTGATGTGCAGGTGTATATCAGTATGTAGTGTCTCTACTTTAAAGAGTCTTCTCCTGCTGATGTTCAGGTGTATATCAGTATGTCGTGTCTCTACTTTAAAGAGTCCTCTCCTGCTGATGTTCAGGTGTATATCAGTATGTATTATCTCTACTTTAAAGAGTCCTCTCCTGCTGATGTTCAGGTGTATATCAGTATGTAGTGTCTCTACTTTAAATAGTCCTCTCCTGCTGATGTTCAGGTGTATATCAGTATGTCGTGTCTCTACTTTAAAGAGTCCTCTCCTGCTGATGTTCAGGTGTATATCAGTATGTCGTGTCTCTACTTTAAAGAGTCCTCTCCTGCTGATGTTCAGGTGTATATCAGTATGTAGTGTCTCTACTTTAAAGAGTCCTCTCCTGCTGATGTTCAGGTGTATATCAGTATGTAGTGTCTCAACTTTAAAGAGTCCTCTCCTGCTGATGTTCAGGTGTATATCAGTATGTCGTGTCTCTACTTTAAAGAGTCCTCTCCTGCTGATGTTCAGGTGTATATCAGTATGTAGTGTCTCTACTTTAAAGAGTCCTCTCCTGCTGATGTTCAGGTGTATATCAGTATGTAGTGTCTCTACTTTAAAGAGTCCTCTCCTGCTGATGTTCAGGTGTATATCAGTATGTCGTGTCTCTACTTTAAAGAGTCCTCTCCTGCTGATGTTCAGGTGTATATCAGTATGTAATGTCTCTACTTTAAAGAGTCCTCTCATGCTGAGGTTCAGGTGTATATCAGTATGTAGTGTCTCTACTTTAAAGAGTCCTCTCCTGCTGATGTGCAGGTGTATATCAGTATGTAGTGTCTCTACTTTAAAGAGTCCTCTCCTGCTGATGTTCAGGTGTATATCAGTATGTCGTGTCTCTACTTTAAAGAGTCCTCTCCTGCTGATGTTCAGGTGTATATCAGTATGTCGTGTCTCTACTTTAAAGAGTCCTCTCCTGCTGATGTTCAGGTGTATATCAGTATGTAGTGTCTCTACTTTAAAGAGTCCTCTCCTGCTGATGTTCAGGTGTATATCAATATGTATTATCTCTACTTTAAAGAGTCCTCTCCTGCTGATGTTCAGGTGTATATCAGTATGTAGTGTCTCTACTTTAAAGAGTCCTCTCCTGCTGATGTTCAGGTGTATATCAGTATGTCGTGTCTCTACTTTAAAGAGTCCTCTCCTGCTGATGTTCAGGTGTATATCAGTATGTTGTGTCTCTACTTTAAAGAGTCCTCTCCTGCTGATGTTCAGGTGTATATCAGTATGTAGTGTCTCTACTTTAAAGAGTCCTCTCCTGCTGATGTTCAGGTGTATATGAGTATGTAGTGTCTCTACTTTAAAGAGTCCTCTCCTGCTGATGTTCAGGTGTATATCAGTATGTAGTGTCTCTACTTTAAAGAGTCCTCTCCTGCTGATGTTCAGGTGTATATCAGTATGTAGTGTCTCTACTTTAAAGAGTCCTCTCCTGCTGATGTTCAGGTGTATATCAGTATGTAGTGTCTCTACTTTAAAGAGGGAGAGAAACACAGGGATTTTAGCCTTTGCAGACCATTTACATGCACAAAAAACGATAGAACACTCTATTGGAAATGAAATACAAATGAAAAACATAATGGGGACTCTTTAAATTCCTACTTTGTTATCTTCATTACACTTTTTACATCGTCTCAATTCTTCCAACAGGACTCTCACCAGTGCAGAATAATGACCGATGTTGATCTCAAATGACCTAAAAGTTGCATGTGTTTGGAAATGACTGTAAAGACTGAGGTCACATTGCAACAGTCATATGTTACATAAAAGCCTCCATGGGATTTGTGCTGCTTCATCGGCCTATTTCTTCTCTATATGCATTTTAGGTGTTTTCCTGTGTAAGTGCAAAATGGTGCCTCCACTTTCTCTGTGGGTGAAACAAAGCCTAATTGGTGTTTGGCTGTATCAGCGACTAGGCAGCAGACAGTTCGACCCGCTCTGAGCCCGCTGGAACCGACTCACCAATTAACGTCTTATTATCCTGACAAAGGGATGCCTTTCCGTTAGATCTGTGTGTGTGTGTGTGTGTGTGTGTGTGTGTGTGTGTGTGTGTGTGTGTGTGTGTGTGTGTGTGTGCGTGTGCGCGCGCGCGCGCGCGCGCGTGCGTGCGTGTAAGATTAGCTGATTTGTGAGAAATCCTTGAAAAACACACGTTGACTTTGTTGTGATTCTTTCCACTGCAGTGTCTGTTTTACACACAGCTGAAAACACTCCATCTGTAAAGGAATAGGATGTCGTTTGAATATCAGATATCACTGTGGGTTATCGAGGGTCATCGAGTCCTCTGTGAAACTAAACGTCTCCTTTAGTTTTTATATTATCACGTGAACTTTGTCAGTAAGTCACGAAATGCTACGTCCATATCTGACATTACGTAATCTAAACATTGTTTTATTTACCCTATTCAAGTTGTTTCGTCACCTGGATCATCCATTACACAAGGAGGTTTTCCAATGCTTGTATTGAATTGTTACAAAATATTCATCAGTTCAGTTAAATGTACTTTAATCTGAATCTACATGTAATAATGATACAGTATGTAGAGCACCATAAAAAGACATTCTCCTAAATTGATCTCACAGTTTTGTTTTTCAATGTATTGCAGGACTGTGGTATATTGCATTAGTGTAAAGTCAAGTGAGAGTACTCTTAGATATAAATAAGCAAAACAAATTGGCTCTGTAACGAATTCACCAGCACTAATAAGGTCTTGCTTGAATCTGCTCTTTCCTTGTTTTTCGGAGTTTGATTCTTTATGGATTTTTCACTTACTGTAAATCGCTTTGGATAAAAGTGACAGCTAAATAATCAATCATGTAAACAGATGTAGTTTAAAGAAGACATATTTTGCATTTCACTTTGTTCAGGAAGTAAACAAAGGAGTCCAATGGAGATATGTTAGCCTTTACAGACCATCTACCTGCACTAAAACGTATTGAACACACTACAGGAAAAGGAAGACCCCCAGAAAGCAGAATAGGGCCTCTTTAAATACCAGTTTTGTGTACCGGATTTTCAGTGTTCGCTCCCAACCTGTTTCATCTGCTCAATCAACCAATTACCTCCAACTTGTTCTTCTCACTTGCAGGTAAACAAAGATTTCAATTTAGGAATTTAGTTAACTCAAAGTTTTGAATGGCACCTTGAATTGACCTCATCTAAAAGCTACTCTGTATTTGTTAGAGCCATTTTCATTGAGTTATTATTGTCTAGTTGGGCTCGATAATAATTTCAATTAGATTAAACTCACCATCTAAAGGTATTTTTGTTAGTCATACTATGGTTTGAAATGTATTAATTTAAGGCTCACTTATTTGTTATGATATGTGCGTCAGTATCACGTGCACGGCTATATGCCTATATGGTTGATAGGACACAGCTGATGGTGATGAGACGGGGAAACGGAGAAGTCTTTTGACCGTGTTCTTTTTGTTCCTTTTGAAAATGATAAACTTTTAGTTACTATGAAGCAAAGAAATGTGTCCTCCCGTTTCTAAGCCGTGTGGACCAATGACTAAAGCTCATCTGATTCAACTACGATCTCCGCTGAATTGTTTGGAAACAAAGAGAGACGCGTCAAAACCCACAACCCCGACAAAGGTGGCTATTAAATTGTAGACAAGGATTAAAACGCCACCACAGTATTGAAGCATTAAAGCAGCCTTAATGACCCACTCTGTATCAACAGCATCTCTGTGTATACACACCTTTAGGCTATCATTACAAATCCAGGATCCTCTGCACCTTCTGTCATTAATCATCTAACAGACATTAAAAACTTGGTGCAAGTATGGAAGATCTAGCAGACTTGGTACATATTTCAACATCTTGAAGGTTAGTATTTCCCGTAACAGCCGAAAGCATCAGAGCGGATCTTAAGTAAAACAAGGACATTGGCTGATGGTCTGATGATTCACAGCTTTCTTGATCTCAGGTCCTTTCTGAATGAGGTACAAATATCCTTTGTGACTTTGCCTCCGTCCGCTAGTTCTAGATCTTTGTTTTTCTGTACTTTAAGCTCTATTACTTTTTAAACTATGCCTCTACCTAATTTATTTCCCCATTATTTTACTTTGACTCCATCTGTCTCATTGTTTCTGTCTCTTTACACCAGGGGTGTCAAACTCAATTTCATCTCGGGCCACATTAGCACTCAAAGGGCCAGTTTTATATATAAGACGATATAAAAATAATGTATTATATTACATGATTGCCTCTGCATTGGATTTTTATCGGATAGGGTAATAACTTCATAATTAACTACGTCTGAAAGCAGAAGTCCAGGGCAAATAGTTACAAGTCTCTTCAGTGAGAATGTCACAAAACGATTTAAAAACATTTTGAAAAAAAAGGCAGATTCTGAGAAAAAAGTCAAATTTGAGATGCATTGTGGGACATGTAGTTTATGGGCAACGTGCTTCTGTAAAGCGGCATGTAACCGTGTAATAAACATTATATTCTTTGCAAGCTCTTGTGGGGCCACAGAAAATGAAGTCACGGGCCGGATTTGGCCCCCGGGCCGTGAGTTTGACACCCTTGCTCTATACCTTAATATTTTGGTCTGCTATTCTATGTACCTGATGAACTATCTGTGTTGTCTCTCCATCTTTTGTCATGTTCCAAGTGTCTGGATTATCAGTTTCCTGTTTTATTTTGAGAAGTATTCTCTGTCTGTTTTTGCTTCCTCTTTTTGTGTGTTTTCCCGCCTTTTTTAGTGTCTGTCCTTAATTGATTTCACCTGTTCCCCGTTAGACACGCGAACACCTGACCTTCATTGTCATGTCTCGGAAACTTATCATATTAGTGTTGTCATGTCCCTTTGTTCTGTGCCCTCTGTCTTATTGTAAAAAGTATTCCTCCTCTCGTTTCAGATCTCCATGCTCCCCGCCCCTATGTGTCTCCTGTGTTCGTGATTGGTTTCCCCGCCCTGATTGTTTCCACCTGTTCCCCTCACCTTGTGTATATATTGTGTTAGTCCCCACCTGTCCAGTGCCAGTTCGTTTCTTATTCGTGACCACGTTCAAGCCTGCTCCATGGTCGTATCCTGTTTTCTCATGATCACGATTATTGCATTTAGTTTTTCCTCGGAAGAGTGATTTTGTGTTTCTTGTTTTTGTTACTGTGTTAATTCCAGTAAAGTCTTTATTTTTGAATACCACCGGAGTCTGAGTCTGAGTTGTGCATTTGAGTTCATGCCTCTGAGTTCACCCCTTGACATTCATTCCCGAGTACAGCTTGTATTTAATTCCTGGTTGTCTCTCGTTTTGTAGTATTCGTGTAACATAAAGTTATTTTCAGATGTATGTATTTTCCCCAGTATTATTCTCACACGTTTCTCTGCTTCATAAAATGGGTTTTAATCCAACTCTTTAATGCACATTTTCAATTTGCGCATAATAAGTGGTTGAGGGGAAAAACGTTAGGTATCAATAAAACAGGAAAGTTGAATGGAAACAGATTTAGCGAATGAATACTGGAGAACAGTCACATGATCGCTGGACACAGATCTGATTTCTTCCTAATAAAGTCATGAAACAAAAACAAACATCACATTTCTGTCGGATAACTTCTTGAGGATTAATCCGCATTTAATTTGAAAGCACGTAATGGTAGCAAATTATAACATGTATTTATCTGCATTTTTACTGATAAACTTTAAACCATTTGAAGGGGCAATTTGATCGTTGTTTTTTTTCTTTGCTTTGCGTCCTTTCCTTCCTCGCTGTGTCTAACTTTTTCCAACTTTCTTTTAGCATTTGTCTCTCTTCCCCTCTCTGACCTCTGCATGTCCGTCTCCATTAGTTCCTCTTCTTCGTCTTCCTTCTTCATCTCATTCACCGCCTCATCTTTTAGTTTCTGTTCCAACCTGACAGCGAAGTCCTTCAGAGTCTCAGTCCTTCCTCTTTCAGCTCACATTAAACTCTCTTTCAGCTTCCTTTCATTTTAGTTTCTCCACCCTACAGTGAAGTCCTTCAGAGTCTCAGTCCTTCCTCTTTCAGCTCACATTAAACTCTCTTTCAGCTTCCTTTCATTTTAGTTTCTCCACCCTACAGTGAAGTCCTTCAGAGTCTCAGTCCTTCCTCTTTCAGCTCACATTAAACTCTCTTTCGGCTTCCTTTCATTTTAGTTTCTCCACCCTACATTCTTTTGCCGAACCAACAGCCCTGATCTCATGAGGTAATGTTAACACCTTGTTATATTCATTGTGTTATATCAGCAATGATGAACCTTTATAGGGTGTATTGTTGTGTCAAGCCTTATTATTGGAATCTGTAATCACTTAACATTTGATTATATAACCAAAATAAAGAAAAAATACTTAGTTTTTCTGACAGTTCTTCCTGCCAAAGCTCTCAATGATCTTTTAACAAATACATATAATAAAGGTGATGATTGGAGGTCTCTAACTGTCATGAAAAGCTTCTATTGAATATACTTTCTGGCAGCTATACAGAGCTGAATTGGGCTGCTAGCGTCTCTGGGTTAAATTAGCAGAATCTGTCCGATGCAATTCTACTTTAAAGCAGTCTTTAATATCCTCTGCATGTACAGAAAGTTGTGTTGCAGTTCTCATCACAGCAGGAGACAGAGGAGTGAAGGCCTCAGGCAGACAGGAGAATGCTAAACCTCAGCCGTACATTTCTTTGAGAGATTTTCCCTCTGAAGTTTTCCATTGATCCGAGTGCACGAGCAGAGGTTTACAATAATGCTCCAGAGTGCAGCAATGCAGAGAAAGGAAACTGTGCTGCATGTCAAATGTGTGCAATACCAAATGTATCGTTCCAGCAAAGCAATGTTTGACTGCTAGTTGTCAGAAAAACCAAACAGAAAAAGGCTTCATGTATGTGAGCCGCTTCATTGGTGTCGCATCACGAGATAACTGTGGTTTCATGTCAAAAACTTGTGTGGCAGTGGTGGAGAATCAGTAGGGACTTGGCTTGGGAACTTGGAGGTCACCGGTTCAAGTCCCTGAAAGACCAACAGCTACCGAGGTGTTCCTGAGCAAGGCACCGCTCCCCACCCTGCTCCTAACACTAGGATGGGTCAAATGCAGAATGTCATATTAACCCGATTAAGGGTTCCTTCTCCTTCTTCTTTTGGGGTTTGGTTGATTTTGAACAAAGTCTTGTACTGTATTTCAGAATATAACACTTATTACCATATTTAGATGATGTATAAACATGTTCACAGCGATCATTATGTTTCTCTGAAATACAGTAATGACTGATATTAACATGGCAGGGTCCAGGACAGAGGGGTTTCATCTTATTTATAAATAAAGACAAGGTCTTGGCTTTCAGAATATTCAAAAATATTCGCAGAACACAGTTGATTTATACGCTTGTTAAGGTACAATGACGAGAGACGAATGGCACTACAACAGGCGGTGTGTGTTCTTCCTCAGAAAATACACACTGTACACTAACTCACCGACTTTCCTGTGCACGACTTTCTCATCTAAAAAACATTCTCGTCCTCGGTGCTACGGGCTTAGAATGAGTTAGCCTATAGCCAATATGATACATGGGGTTTAGAGGATGGCCCCAACATATCAAGCCTTAAAGCCCCTCTTAAAATAACTTTAGCTGAAAAATAAACTGCACTATAGCATATTGCAGTAGATACAATTCTGATCTACTTCTAAATGATGAACCATCCAGAACTCTCAGGTCTTCTGGTCTGCTTTCTGTCCCCAGAGTCAGAACTAAACATGGAGAAGTTCAGTTATTATGCTCCAAATATATGATGTATGGGATGTATTTATTTGATACAAGCAAGTCAGTGTTTCATTGTGTACTTTCAAATACAGTATATGGTCCGGACCCACCGGTGGGCCCATCAAGTTCAGCATTCACTGCATTCACTGTGATGAATATAAAATAAGACACTGATACTGTTTTCATCAATGAGCATTTAGAGAAAAATAAATATTCAGGGCTCCTCTCCCTCAGGGGCCTCTCCCTCAGGGGCCTCTCCTTCAGGGGCCTCTCCCTCAGGGGCCTCTCCCTCAGGGGCCTCTCCCTCAGGGGCCCCTCCCTCAGGGGCCCCTCCCTCAGGGGCCTCTCCCTCAGGGGCCTCTTCCTGGTCTGTTGACTGTTGGTCAGTGTAAGAGTCGGTGAGGGCTGATAATTTATTCCGGTAAATTATTCTGACCTACTAATTGACCTGACCGAAGTTATTGAGTCTATGTAAGTTTACTGCTTGGCTCAGATCCACCAAGGTCAGCAAGATCTCACCTCTATTAACTCCCCGAAGAACCAGGTTCAATTAACTGCTGTTTCAATTCAGACAACTCTCTTAAATCTGTTTAAGCGATCCCGAAGGATTTTGATATCAGTAAATGAGGTGTGGCCCTACCTAAGTGTGAGTGTGGCAGGGTGCAATCTTACCTTTGAAGCAGGAGAGGAGAGCGCAGATGTCTTTTAAGTTGTCCCAGTCCAAAAGGTGGGATCAGTTTATTTGAAGAAAAATAGATCCAAACTAATACAGGGTTTTTACCTTCTCTCTTTACAACATTATAATCATACGAAACATATCATGCTGTAATCATGTTCTAATATGAAACATTAATTCACAGTTTTACATTTATTACCATCATTTGTAACTTCAACTGCCCAATTCAGTTTGTGATTTGTAAATCTCCCGATAGAATTTAGAGGCATTTCCTCATAAAAAGACCGGTGATAATAAAAAGCACATTCAAACTTTCATTCACCAAATCAATTCACATCAATTCCATACCTTTTTTCCGACACAGGTGGCGGGTACTAACATCCACAAACACATACCTATCTCCCGCATGTATTCGGAGGAAGATCCTCACAGGTGGCGGTTACTAATACTCACAAACACACTTCAATTCATTCCACTCATTCAACAAAGGAATTCACTCAGCATTCAACCAAGACATTTTAGATATTTACCAAGTCTGAGAGAACCTTACCGAGAGCTATTAACCCAGCTCTGAAGCTCTCCCTCTCTCACCCAGTGTCTTTATGCTCAACAACAGGATAGAAAACCTAAAGACACCTCCTCCATACCCATATTTGTGGAAAACTGGGCATGGCCTCTGATGTACAGGACTGGACATGACCAGACATATTCTATGGCTTATGGCATAAGACACACCTTCCCATGTTTGTGTAAAAAGGACATGACCCCTACTCTGCAGGACAAAAAACTTATTCTTAAATATTATTCTCGGCTATGACATAACCACCTTTTTGAGGCCTCAATGTATTTCTCATTAAGTCCGGAGCCCCCCTCCCTGTGTACTGCTGTGAGAGGAGAGGGAAGAAACTGCCTTCTCCCTTATCAGTGACACCCATAAATCATTATAGGCCTTACACTCAACTGAACAAACCACTTTGTTTATACTGTAAATATAGAAAAACATAACATATGAAACCTATGGTCATGAAGGATGGGTCATGACCGAAAGAACGAGATCGCGGATACAAGCGGTCGAGATGGGTTTTCTCCGCAGGGTGGCTGGTGTCTCCCTTAGGGAAAAGGTGAGAGGTTCAGTCATCCGGGAGGGACTCGGAGTTGAACCGCTCCTCCTTCGCGTCGAAAGGAGCCAGTTAAGGTGGTTCGGGCACCTAGTTAGGCTGGGAAGAGACCAAGGGGTAGACCTAGGACCAGGTGGAGGGATTATATCTCTTCGCTGGCCTGGGAGTGCCTTGGGATCCCCCAGTCAGGTCTGGTTGATGTGGCCAGGGAAAGGAACGCTTGGGGCTCTCTGCTGGAACTGATACCTCCGCGACCCGACCACGGATAAGCGGGAGAAGATGGATGGATAACATATGAAACATTTTCATTGTGAGTTATACAAGAATATAATTGATTATACTTGATTATAATTAACTTTCGTTTTAAGTATTCAACATACTATGAAAATCTCAACACCCTCTTTTTAAAACGCAAAGTTTATCAAAACAGCAACAAATAAAATTGTAACATATACACATATTCAAAAACCATCCAGAAGCATTTTCATTATGGGTTTATATAAGAATATGATGGATCATATTTGATTATAATTAACTTTCGTTTTAAGTATTCAACATCAGGATCGCTGTTGTCTTCCATTTCTGAGACATCGTCCTCTGTCTTGTTCAATCTCCTCTTTATCTGGTTCAAAACATTTATCCAGAGCCTCTCTGACAGAAAATCGCCTAATCGGTCGCCTACTCATTGTGTCAATGAGTCAAATGTGAGCAAGGCACAAATATAACTGCTTGAGAGCCAGTAATGGAGGCGCATTTACTGCGAGAAAGTGAGAGGCTTTTCTTTCTCGAGGGGCACAGAGCTCGCACCTGTGAGAAGGTATGATACATTGTATCATACAGCGCGAGAAAGGGAGAGGTTCCCGTAACTTACCCCTAGTTTCCACTGGGTCCGTCTGCGGCGCGTTACGGCTCCGCCGCGGTTTTGGTCCGGCCTCCTCCGGCGTCATACCCTACCTGGCGCGTTTCACAAGCGTTTCAGAAGCATTACGGAAGCGGAGCGTCGTGCATGCCGGCTCGCAGTTCTTGTTGATTTGGGCATATTTCCTGGACATTTGTAATTCTACAAGAAAGTAAGTAGCTACGTAGTTAAATGGTTTATTTTTGTGTCTGTTTAAATCGTGTTTATTGTTGTTATTTCCTATTTTGTTGTGTTGTAGACTGCAGACATAATTAATAATAATTGTAATAGTCCAGTTAAAAATAACATGAATCAAAGATGGGTTGCTGTATTTTAGAGGTAAATAAAAAGCATTCATCATCATAATTATTCTATATAATTTACACAGTGCCTGTAAACCGAAGGAGAACGCTGGCCTTTATTCTCCTACTGGAAAGACTACAGAGGAGGGATGGGGGGAGGAGAAGGAACCGGTTTTGGGGGGTGGGCCGGATGCTGTCACTGTTCCGACATTACCTTACGGCTGCGTCGCGTCGAAAAATAGACTTCAATCCTATTTCGAGCGGAGCCCAGCGGCGAGACGCTTCTGGGATGCTTCTGAGCCGTAACGCGGCGCGTCTGGTGGAATAGCACCCATTGACTAGAGTGGCCGCGATCCTTGCGGACGCCGCGGCGCAGCCGCAACGCGCCCGTAACGCGTCGCATACGGACCCAGTGGAAACTAGGGGTTAGAGTACATTGTTTTGTCTGGAAGGTGTGGGGGGACATAAGCACAATAAGTGTGTGTCTGTGTGTGTGTAGCCTAGCATTACTATACTTGTGGGGATCTAAATCTGTTTACACAGTCACGTGTGGGGACAAATTGGAGGGGAATCATTAATTTTAGTGTGAAGACTTGGTTAGGATTAGGTTAAGGGTTAGGGTTAGGCATGTGTTGGTTATGGTTAAGGTTAGGATAAGTCTCCAGGAAATGCATGCAAGTCAATGTAATGTCCCCTGAAGTGGTGTGTGTGTGTGTGTGTGTGTGTGTGTGTGTGTGTGTGTGTGTGTGTGTGTGTGTGTGTGTGTGTGTGTGTGTGTGTGTGTGTGTGTGTGTGTGTGTGTGTGTGTGTGTGTGTGTGTGTGTGTGTGTGTGTGTGTGTGGAGAGATGTTTTTCATATGCAGGATGAACATAATACACTCATACCCATTAATTTCCTATCCATTCTGACCGAAAACATCAAGGGTGTTTCACTGTTGAATAAATCACACAAAATCAATGCAAGTGGTGATCATCAAGTGTGTATGTCCAGAGGCCGAGTGTGGAGGATAACACAAGGACTTGAGGCAATTGAATGAAAAACACAATATTTATGATCAAAAACAAAGTCACTCGGTCACTTTTGACCCGAAACGCAAGAGAAGGGTTAACTATTCATATCTTACACTGCACAGTAACTTTTACTAATGTCTTTTTTGTATGTATATTTTATTATCGTTGCTTTTTAATGACCGTTTTGAAATGCCATTTTTGTTACTGTCTTTCATTTTTGTGAAGCACTTTGAATTGCCTTGTGTTGAAAGGTGCTATATAAATAAACTTGCCTTACCATTTTGAAGGACTTTTCCTCGTGATACGATATTCGTCGACTTACTTGAAATATATTGCTGAATATTTGGAGGACAAAAACAGAAAGGATATAATTGGAAAGCTAACAACACTCAACATGTGTTTTTGTGGTCGAAGTGACTGATTGTGTTGGAGCAGGCAGTGGCGGTTCTAGACCAATTTGACTGGGGGGGCCACTGGGGGGCCAGTTATTTTCTGAGGGGGGCACAATAAATGCAGGACGAAAAAGAGAACTAGACAGTATTAAGTAATTGCGCATAAGAAAACAATGCAATACAGTTATTGGTATTTGTTTCAGTACACTTATTTATTTCAGATATATCTTATAGTTATTACTGTTAGCTTCAGCTTAAGTTATAGTGCAATGTTTGCACTCACACCATATTTATATAAAAATAAAGGTAATTAACAGTTACATCTCTACTTTACATAAGGGTGTCTGCACAATCTCACATTACAGCAACAAAATCCTGCGGTTTTTGGCAAACCGAGTACCAGAAAATATACATAAAAAAAAAAAAAAAAAAAATGTTAGGGGGGCCACAGGGGGGTCAGAGGTCAGTGTTAGGGGGCACTGCCCCCCCCTGCCCCCCCTAGAACCGCCCCTGGGAGCAGGTCAAATATCAAGACTTCTGCTCCTGTATGAGACATTTCACTGTTTTTAATAAAAGGAATGTGTTGTTATATTTATTTTGTTCTACTTATAGCATTCACATAAATTCCCAAGCTATCATAATCCTTTCGCCCCGTTACGAGGGGGTGAGTCAGCGACAAGAGACTTTTGAGTATCTGAAGATAATGATGTGAGATGAGGCGATAACCTTAACCATGAGGAATATAATATACGCTGTCCTGATGAGCCCAGTGCACGGTCTGACAGGCTAAGCGCTAGATAAGCCCTCACCTCATACCTAATAAAGTCATATCTGTGTAGAGACCTTTAGTGACTCTTCAGCTCAAGGGCACTAACGTTTGAAATTCAAGGCATGTTGCCGTATGGAAATGAAACCAAAGATATAGAAAAGTGTGGGACTGTAGATATAAAATAAAAAATGCTGAATGTGAGAATGATCACAGAGTATCAATGAGCATTTAAATGTCAGAAGTTTAATGTAAATGTAATTTATCGTGAACATTATTATTGATTTAATATACTGTTATAAGTACAGGAAGATAAGAGGGCTTGATAACGTCACATATTTAAATATCAAATATATTCTATAGTTACATTTTGATTAGTGAGTTAAGTGCAACATTTGAAACATGATTAATGCTAACGGTGCTCCATATTCACAGTATGTGTTAATAGGCAAGCTTTTTGCTCATCATACAAAAACAGTATGTAGGTTTAGAAACAGAGCACATTGACCTCAAATGTGATATTTTTCATTATCTAGATAAGATCAATTTCATCAATCAAATGTCTTTAATCATACTTTAGCTGCATACCATGGACATAACACACACATGGCAAATTAGACCATCTTCTCCTACGTTCTCTGACAAACTTCCTCCTCTCCTTGGTAAAGTCTTTGGTTAGTTCTTTTCAGTAGCATCCTCATTCAGCCTAAGGCCCAATTCCAAGTGCTGTTCCAAACCAACAAGTGTGGAGTGGGAGTGGGTTATCAAGCCCTCAAACAGCGAGTCTGCATCGGTGCGGACTTCACCTGCTGCACTACCTGACCGGACTCAACGCTGTGTGTGTCTGTCAGGAATGAAGCTGTTTACTAATAGTTCCGATAAACTGCACAACAAGATAGACATTTAATATCGTCATACATGTAAACAACTTCATGTTTTAGCATTTCCTGTTTCTGCCAGAGAGAGGAGAGTTTGTCCAAAAGCTTGCCACTGTTTTTACACCCTCCACCTGGAAGGAGGGAGCCTCGTTTAGCTGCGAGTGTCACTCAGCCACGGAGTTCACTCCATCCCGGAGGGGGAGTGGGTAGGTCGTGGTTTGGAATTGGGATCTCTCTCTCTCTCTCTCTCTCTCTCTCTCTCTCTCTCTCTCTCTCTCTCTCTCTCTCTCTCTCTCTCTCTCTCTCTCTCTCTCAAAAAGAAATGTGACTGTACATTGGAAATGAGAATGGGGCGTTAAATGACCACAACCTGTCCTTAGAGCTTTTCTCACAGCTTCCCATGAGACCACTTTGGCTGCTCGGTGAATACTAAGCCTTCAGCAATCTTCCCTCTCTTGTTTGTAATCATTTATCAAAGGGGAGGGGGTGTTGCATGTGGATGTGAGTGTATCTACTGATTATTGGGTGTCTGGTTGGCTAATAATGGAATGGCTAACCATAGCGAGTGTCCACTGTGACGACACACTGATGGATGAACAGGTAATCAAATATTGCATCAATTATTAATGGGTTCCCTTGTTATCAATCACCGGTGAGACTGGGTGTGTGTGTGTGTGTGTGTGTGTGTGTGTGTGTGTGTGTGTGTGTGTGTGTGTGTGTGTGTGTGTGTGTGTGTGTGTGTGTGTGTGTGTGTGTGTGTGTGTGTGTGTGTGTGTGTGTGTGTGTGTGTGTGTGTGTGTGTGTGTGTGTGTGTGTGTGTGTGTTCATGTTGGAGCCTCTAACCGTGCGTCATTCTGAGTGCTGCATTATTCAAACTGCAGATGAGACACACGCTGAGCTCGTGCTCTTACGATTGTGTTTGGATTTGCGTCAGAATGATGGATTCCCAAATGAAGAAGCGTCTTTTCTCCTCGTTTCAACTTGTTTCCGCTGAAAGCCCATTACTGAACGCACCACTCATGTTCACAGCCAGAGGATCCTGCCACAGATCTACTGTGACATATCCTGACATAAATACCTCTTTTCCGTAATGTCCTTCTACTTTCTGTGGCTTTTTTGTTTTCTTTGTCTTGTCAGCCTCTCTATATCAGACAGGGTTGGGAGGGTGACTTTAAAAATGTATTTCTGTACAATTACTAGTTACCTGTAGACGTTGGTTATAACCTATTATGAGCATGACGATATGAAAGTACTGTAACCTGATTACTTTCTCTTCCACCTCCTGCTCCCAACAGCGTCAGCATGTGTGTGTTCAGACCCATGTAGTTATTAGATAATGATTAGTAGCAGTAAGTAGCATCCTTTATGTACCTTTGTACACAATTCTTATGAGAGTCAAGCAAGAAGTAGGAGTGAGAAGCCCTTTAGTTTGAACTCTGTTCTCTCCTGATTGTTTGGCAGGAGCTCGGTAAGAAGCCTGTCTTTTATTTGGTTTGTTCTGTTGGCTATGCCTGACGTCTGAAGAATTAATTAAACTACTAAAGGCAATTTTCTTTGTCCCTGACCTTTTCTTGGGAGTGGGGAGCGCACATTTTTATTATTATATCTATGTTCCCCTACAGTATACTGGGGCATAACGTAAAAACTAAAATAAATTGACAAGTATAGTAACTTGATCACTTTCTGTTACTTTTGCATTACCTCGACATCAAATGCAATGCAAGTAAGAAGAGGAATAAATATCAATACGATTTCTTTTTACTTAAAGGTGGGGTAGGTAAGTTTCAGAAACCAGCTCGAGTGCACTAACATTTGAAAGTACACAGCCGAAAAGAATCCGCCCCTTCCTTCAGACTTCCTTACAGAGCACCTCCTCCAACACACATGAACGCGCACATGACGTCAGCAGACTGGTGAAAGTGGCCGCCTGTTGCTGGCGAGTCATTGAAGTACTGCTGCAATGCACGCCCAATGACGGCACGCCCAATGACGGCACGCCCAGTGAGGGCACGAGATACATTTGTGCGTTACCTACCCCACCTTTAAAGGTAGGGTAGGTAAACACTTCTTGTTATATTCCATGGAATTCTCTTAACATCCTGATAGCAATGAATATATTAAATGCTTTGACAATAAATACATTAAAAAAATTCATCTGTGGAAGCCGTAGTGCTGTAAAAAGCACGACCAATCATCTGAGCTGCCTGTCACCCTTCCATCTCGTGCAAAAACGTATCTCTTGCCCTCATTGGTCATGTGCGCGTTCGTGTGTGTTGGAGGAGGGGCTCTGTGACGGCCCGTCCACACGGTGGCTTGCGTTGCAGCTTCAACGCTTCTGTCCATTCAATTTTGAATGGGGTGACGTCACGCTTTGCCGAACTGCATTGTGGGAGCGTTGCTTCGCTTTGCCCGAAGCTTCAAAAGTTGAACATTGCTCAACTTTTGAAGCTTCGGCAGAAGCGTCAGCCAATCAAATCATGCCAGTACAAGCTCTAGCCCAGGCATCCTCAAAGTCCGGACTCCGGTCCGGGTCCGGACCGAACCACAACTGTCTCTGGACTCTGAACAAACTGTGTTATCTGCGAGACATCGCCACAACGCAACGAGTCAAAATGATCCGCTATGTCCATAGACTGCAAACAGCGCTCTGCATGTCCTGTTCCACTGTCTGTGTGTGTCTGTCAACGCATTGGTCCAATCACATTCAGCATCCCGTCAGCGTTTTCCACCCCCCACCAACAGTCTGCGAATCAGAGGCACAGTAGGGCGGGTCTTCGCGGAATGCGGGTGGGAAAAATGCGTGTCTCGTCCATAGTCTCGTCTCTTTCAACCTGTCTGAGTCAGAGCAAGAGTTTAAAAAAAAAAAAAAGTCAGAGCGAGAGTTAACAGCTCATCTAGTTGCATCTGTACTGTAGCTAGTAGCCTATAGTTTCACCTACCGAGGTGGCAACTGTCACCCTAAAAATAGGCCTTGCCACCCCAGCTGCCACCCCAGTTGGCAGCTTTGTTTTGAAAGAAAAGTTGTGGCTCATCGGACATTTATGAGAGAAAGTCTCTAATGTCCGAGTGCAAGTGAATGCAGCACAAGACGCACGTCTTGTAACCCCTCCCCCGGCCATGGCGCGAGCGTGGACATTTGATTGGCGCGATTTCATTTGAACGGTACGGCATAGTGATGGGCATTTAGATTCCCTTCGGGGACACGAATCTTTTGATTCAGTTCACTTTAAAGATTCGTTCACCGATTCGTTCACCGGTTCGCGAACGACTTCTGGTGATTTGCACGTTCGCGAATGATTCGTCTTTGTACTTAATTCGTTCAGTGAGTCTTCACTACTGCAGAAGTCCGTACAAGAAGTTTGCTGGCGTAACATTTATGATATTAAAACACATTTTACACCTCACCTTGTTGCCCCATGAATTATGCTCTGGGAATAGGCTACATATTATTTAAGAAATATAATTGGCCATTGTCAAATCTCTCATAAATGTGTGCCTGACTATACGATGTATTACAGCAGGCTAGCACGTTATACTTTCAAACCCATGCACGTACTATGTGGCCTAACTTAAATCCCAAAGCATTAAACTCCATTTGGCCGAGTTCAAAGTGAATAAAAAAATATATCCTCTACATCGGTGACGATTTATTCATATTCTATGTACCCATCTATGTTTACCTTTAGCTAGCGGCTAAGCTAGTGGGACGCTACGGAGCCCAGCTATCCGCCATCTGAAGCTTTTACGGCTGACAGGGGGAGGAGAATACAACGCTGTGTGTATTTATCGCTAAACTAGAGGCTAAGCTAGCTGGACGCTACGGAGCCCAGCTATCCGCCCTCTGAAGCTTTTAGTACCGACAGGGAGAGGAGAATGTCCCGCTAACGCTGTGTGTGTGTGTTTCACATTAGCGGGACGCTATGGAGCTCAGGTATCCGTCCTCTGAGGCATTTATGGCGGACAGGTTGAGGAGGATGTCCCGCTCCTGTGTGTGTGTGTGTGTGTGTGTGTGTGTGTGTGTGTGTGTGTGTGTGTGTGTGTGTGTGTGTGTGTGTGTGTGTGTGTGTGTGTGTGTGTGTGTGTGTGTGTGTGTGTGTGTGTGTGTGTGTGTGTGTGTGTGTGTGTGTGTGTGTGTGTGTGTGTGTGTAACGGAGCTCAGATGAGAGGGCTCTGATTACAGTACATTGTTTCCGCCAGTTCTTTAAGTTCGTCGTTCGCGAACAGCTTCTCTTTAGCTTTTGGCGGAAGGCGGCGACTCAAACAAACGAATCGTTTTGTGGGAAGAATCAGTTCATCTCGTTCACTTCAAAGATTCGTTCAAAAAGAACGAATCGTTCGCGAACGACCCCTCACTAGTACGGTGCAAAACGAGAAGCATTCGGACCCAAGTACTGAAGGAATGAGGTATTTGAGGTCTACACTGACAGAGAAGAGACTGTCAGTTTGGCTGTACTCAGCATTGAATCAAAACGCACTAAAGCTGTTGATCTTAATACGTTTGTGAGGCGTTTTGCTGAACAAAATGGTAATCGCCGCATTCAGCTGTAATAGACATGTCAACTTGATGCTCTGCTCACGGATGAGCATACAAAACTGTTAAGATGATGACCTTACGTGTGTAAATATATTTTTTTCTTTGTGGGGGCCTGCCCCCACAAAACAGTTTTAAGTCCTGAGAAAGTCAAATAAGACGGTGTGTAAAACTACACTGCCCAGCCAAACAAAAGTAGCCACTTTGATTTAACTAGGCCAGTAGGTAAGGACATTCCACTGGATAATAACTGAAGTATAAAAGAATGCATGACTGAAGTGATGGAGACCATGTTGAAGGCAAACATAAAGAGGAAATAACAGGTCAAATCAAGCAAATCCCCCTCTCAGATTCCACAGCAACCAGAAGAACAGAAATACTGGCTGGTGATTTGATTAATCAGCTTTGTGATGGAATAAAAAATGCACAGTGCATTTCCTTAGCTGTGGGTGAGTCCACTGACACCACTGACAATGCTCAGTTGCTGGTCTTTGTGAGTTTTTATGATGAGGCAAAGGGGGAGTTTGCTGAAGATGTGTTGGGCCTGACGAACCTCAGTGGACACACAAGGGGGCAAGACATTTATAAAGCAATAATGGGAATGCTGAATGAAAGAGGGTGCAGCTGCCTTTATTCATAACTGCAGCTCTTACATTGCGACTCTGAGGGTCAAGCACAGACACAATAACAATGAAAACTGCTGCAAACAGATTGTTTTTGTTTTTGCAACCTCGTGTTAAGAATCTTGTAGCAATTGTTTAAAAGTTTGAATGACCGTAATAAACGGACCTTTGTCTTATTGAAAAAAAAGTGTCGGACCTTTAAGATTTGTATTTGAGTACCCCTGCTCTAGCCAATCAAACCGCGTGCTTGTGTGTCCGGGGCGGAGATTCATTGATTGGTTGTTGGTCGAGTTTCAGACAAGCTCACCGGCAAGCTTCAACGCACGCCGCCGTGTGTACGCTGCGTGAGGAAGTCTGAAGGAAGAGGCAGATTTTTTCCGGTTGTGTACTTTCAAATTCTAGCGCACTCGAGCTGGTTTCTCCATTCTTACCTACCCTACCTTTAAGTGTGTTATGTAAGAAAACAGAACAATGTGACATGAGAAAGAAACCTGAAAACCTTTAATATATTGGTCTTTATTTTGTACATTGTAACATGGAAATCCTGCTAGTAATCCCAATTTTTTTTTTTTAAATGTACCTGTATCTGATTACTCTCTTTTTGTTGTTATTGCGGTGAAACTCCCTCTGGAGGAAACAGTGATTTTAGCTTTGCAGACCATTGACACTAAAACCTATAGAACCCAGAAAAATCCCAACAAGTAGAATAGGCCCTTAATGGGTTATTTTAACTTGACAGAAATTGACACAACTTTCAGAAGTGGTTTAATCTGTTAAGTAATTTATTCATAATAATTTATATTGACTTCAGTTTTTTGTGATTTAATCATGTTTTTATATTTAACAAACTGTTCTAAAAACATTCACATTTCAAATATTGCAAGTACATTGAGCTTGGAGTTCACTATGAAGACTATCCTCCATGCTCACTCTCAGTCCTTTTATACAACAAAAAACAAAGTAAAGAAGAAACTGTAATTGACATCATGCATACTGGATTAATAAATACAGAGGAGAGGCCTCATGGCAGCTAAACAACATTTCCTCCTAATTAAATCTAATTACGCAGCTCTTACAGTGGCACTATGTGGTGCATTAACCCACTAACATCCCATCCTCTGCACCCTGCAGTCATCGGGGAGAAGCTAACACTCTAACCTCATGCATCCGTCATTAGAACATCTGCCATTAACCCCATGCTGGAGGAGATTCATCAATACAGCCTGCAGAACCACACCGCAATAATGGCTCTTTAAATAATTAGGAGATACGCTTGATTGATTGGGAGGAGTACAGGTGTATTCAGTTAGAAATATATTTATACATTTGTGTGTATTAATCAGAGGTGGGAAGTAGTGGAGTACAAATACTTTGTTACTGTACTTATGTACATGTTTCTGGCATCAGTAGTTTACTCCACTACTTATTCTTCTGACGTCTTTTCACTTTTACTTCTTACATTTCTAACACAAATACCTGTACTTTCTACTTCTTACATGTTGAACTCAAATACCTGTACTTTCTACTTCTTACATGTTGAACACAAATACCTGTACTTTCTACTTCTTACATGTTGAACTCAAATACCTGTACTTTCTACTTCTCACATGTTGAACACAAATACCTGTACTTTCTACTTCTTACATGTTGAACACAAATACCTGTACTTTCTACTTCTTACATGTTGAACTCAAATACCTGTACTTTCTACTTCTTACATGTTGAACACAAATACCTGTACTTTCTACTTCTCACATGTTGAACACAAATACCTGTACTTTCTACTTCTTACATGTTGAACACCAAATACCTGTACTTTCTACTTCTTACATGTTGAACCCAAATACCTGTACTTTCTACTTCTTACATGTTGAACCCAAATACCTGTACTTTCTACTTCTTACATGTTGAAACCAAATACCTGTACATTCTACTTCTTACATGTTGAACCCAAATACCTGTACTTTCTACTTCTTACATGTTGAACTCAAATACCTGTACTTTCTACTTCTTACATGTTGAACCCAAATACCTGTACTTTCTACTTCTTACATGTTGAACCCAAATACCTGTACTTTCTACTTCTTACATGTTGAACTCAAATACCTGAACTTTCTACTTCTCTCATTTTCCAAACAGCTGGTTCCTTTAGTCTGAATGTGTGTTTGGTGGCGTGATCATTATTCTTTAGAGTCATTGCGTGCCTATTGATTTGAAAACGATCCGTGTATCCATCATTTCCTGGTCTTCTCTAAAGAAGAGGGACCAATGGAAACGTTGTAATGTTGCCGTTGTTCAGCATGGAAACATTCATTAGCTAACAATGACATTATTGTTCTATTAATATAAAGGGAGGTCAGGTACTCTTTAAAACAGCTGCTAGTTATGGGTACTTTTTACTGAAGTACATTTCAAAGCCTCTTTACTTTGACTTGAGTAAAGAAGTTTAGTCAGTACTTCTACTTTCACCATAGTATTTTTAAACATGAGTATCTGTACTTCTACTTGAGTAAAGGATGTGTGTACTTCATCTCTTGTATTAATCAAGGGAATCATCTGCAGTGTGGATTATTAAATGCTCAGTTATTAAAGAGTTTCGTCTGTGGATCATACACTGAACAAAAATATAAATGCAACACTTTTGTTTTTGCTCCCATTTTTCATGAGATGAACTCAAAGATCTAAAACATTTTCTATATACACAAAATAACCATTTCTCTCAAATATTGTTCACAAATCTGAAAAAATGTGTGATAGTGAGCACTTCTCCTTTGCCGAGATAATCCATCCCACCTCACAGGTGTGGCATATCAAGATGCTGATTAGACAGCATGATTATTGCACAGGTGTGCCTTAGGCTGGCCACAATAAAAGGCCACTCTGAAACGTGCAGTTTTATCACACAGTACGTTGCCACAGATGTCGCAAGTTTTGAGGGAGCGTGCAATTGGCATGCTGACAGCAGGAATGTCCACCAGAGCTGTTGCCCGTGAATTGAATGTTCATTTCTCTATCATAAGCCGTCTCCAAAGGCGTTTCAGAGAATTTGGCAGTACATCCAACCGGCCTCACAACCGCAGACCACGTGTAACCACACCAACCCAGGACCGCCACATCCAGCATGTTCACCTCCAAGATCGTCTGAGACCAGCCACTCGGACAGCTGCTGCAACAATCGGTTTGCATAACCAAAGACTTTCTGCACAAACTATCAGAAACCGTCTCAGGGAAGCTCATCTGCATGCTCGTCGTCCTCATCGGGGTCTCGACCTGACTCCGGTTCGTCGTCGTCACCGACTTGAGTGGGAAAATGCTCACATTCGATGGCGTCTGGCACGTTGGAGAAGTGTTCTCTTCACGGATGAATCCCGGTTTTCACTGTTCAGGGCAGATGGCAGACAGCGTGTGTGGCGTCGTGTGGGTGAGCGGTTTTCTGATGTCAATGTTGTGAATCGAGTGGCCCATGGTGGTGGTGGGGTTATGGTATGGGCAGGCGTATGTTATGGACGACGAACACAGTTGCATTTTATTGATGGCATTGTGAATGCACAGAGATACCGTGACGAGATCCTGAGGCCCATTGTTGTGCCATTCATCCACGACCATCACCTCATGTTGCAGCATGATAATGCACGGCCCCATGTTGCAAGGATCTGTACACAATTCCTGGAGGCTGAAAACATCCCAGTTCTTGCATGGCCAGCATACTCACCGGACATATCACCCATTGAGCATGTTTGGGATGCTCTGGATCGGCGTATACGACCGCGTGTTCCAGTTCCTGCCAATATCCAGCAACTTGGCACAGCCATTGAAGAGGAGTGGACCAACATTCCACAGGCCACAATCAACAACCTGATCAACTCTATGCCAAGGAGATGTGTTGCACTGCGTGAGGCAAATGGTGGTCACACCAGATACTGACTGGTTTTCGGACCCCCCCAGACCCCCCCCAATAAAGCAAAACTGCACGTTTCAGAGTGGCCTTTTATTGTGGCCAGCCTAAGGCACACCTGTGCAATAATCATGCTGTCTAATCAGCATCTTGATATGCCACACCTGTGAGGTGGGATGGATTATCTCGGCAAAGGAGAAGTGCTCACTATCACAGATTCTTTCAGGTTTGTGAACAATATTTGAGAGAAATGGTTATTTTGTGTATATAGAAAATGTTTTAGATCTTTGAGTTCATCTCATGAAAAATGGGAGCAAAAACAAAAGTGTTGCGATTTATATTTTTGTTCAGTGTAGAAAGGCTTCCCAAGACAGCAGCGTGACGGAGAGAGGAAGAACAGATCGTTTTTTATTTTCCAAAAAGAATATCACAGGATTGCATCAGTGTTGCAGAAGCTGCTTTGAAGAAAATCAAGTGTTTCCTCACAAAGAAGCAGTGAGTGTGACGGCTCTGCTGCTTCTGAGGAAAGAAAACTTTAAAGAATCTGAAGGGGATGTTTCATTCAAACACTTTAAACATTAAATAATCAATTCAACAGTTAGGGCTGTACCATTGGAAAAAATAACTAATTGGGATCATTGTGACTGACTAGCATTATCACCGACAAATTAACCTATTCAAATGAACAAAGCCCAGGACCCCCACTGACCCTAACTCTTACCCCCTCATTAACACTATGCATTGCATTCATGCAAATCATGTGAACAAACATTGTGTATTAATAGTGTAAACCCAGCATATAACTGTATATGTTTGCTACATCTTTTTTTAAATCTGTACAGCTCTCCAATCTCAATTCCAAGTATTTTGTCATATTTCACTGTACTGATTTTTTTGTACTATTTATTTATATTTTTCTCTATATTTTTATTTAATGCTATTCCGTATCTTTTTAAAGCTCTCCTATCATGCAAAATGCACTTTTTGATGTCTTCTCTACATCAACATGTGTCCCCGGTGTGTCGGGGAACTCACGCAGCGTCAGAAAATAAACCCTCTCTCTTTTCCTCCGTACCCAAATCTCTAAAAACGGGGAACAACGGAGCTGATCCAGATTTGCGTCCGATATGACGTAATATCTGAAATGTGGACCCACGGCCCAATCAGAAAGTTGCTATCAGAAACAAAGCCCGACTGTTTTGGACGTAATATGGTCGGTGTTTACATTAGCATCGCTAACACTCAGAGCTAACCTGTACTGGAGAGCATGTGTGTGAAGAAGCAGGAAGTAAAAAGGAACTCACCTTGTGGTATAACCGGCAAGAGAGAAAGCCTTTGAGCTCCAAACTGTTTCAGAGAGAATCCTTGATAATCCATGATATGGTGTTTCATCACGGCAGCATTTAGTTTAGAGCAGTGGTTCTCAAACTTTTTCACTAATGTTCCCCCTTTGAAAAAAAAATTCAGCCAAGTACCCCCTGATCAGCGCAAAAACTATTTGTTAGGTAAAAAATGCCTACATAAAGAGGTACAGTACGGCGCTGCACCATCGGTGTCTGATTTATTAAAACACCAACATTGTAACTGAGAAACACTTAAATGCTACATTTCAAATGTTTACAATCCATCACTAAATTCATGGCAAACCAATTTCAACATAATAACACTAAGACGACATTAGTTACATTGAACTGATCTTTTGAATAAGTTGTACAATGTAGTGAAACATGGGCTCGTGCTTCACTGAGGAGCTTTGTCATTCTGACAGGAAGGCAAAATGTAGTTATTACACTTCACGTTTTAAAATATGTGTAACTCTGTTAATATAAAACCCACACTGCTCAAACTTCGTTACTTTTCCTAAAATTGGTATATTTATATATTTTGGGGCGTGGGGAATGAAGAGAAACAAATATATGAGCATGGGATTTTGACCCCTCATATAAACATATGCATAATGCTGCGCTATACTTTGCGGCCACACGCCGTTGCCAAGCAACGCTTATTGTTTAGGTGTCCTTGATAAGCAGGCAGTCATATCATTAACTAGAACTAGCTAGATCTGATAGATTTGGACATAGACGCGAGTGAAGTCTAACCGGACGCGAGAGAGAGATCAGAGATCAGATCAGCTGCTGCTGACGGACCGTTGAGCCGAGCAAAAATACACTAAGAGTTAGACCTAACACACTTCGCTAGTTCATCTACTCTGGAACTAGCTAAACTAGTTATACATACATTTATTCTTTACTGTCGGGTCACTTATTACAGGTTCAGCGAGCTGCACGAGACTGACGGGCTGTCAGGAGAGGGAGAGGAAAAGAGAGCACCCCGTTTATTGTTCCCATTTTATTATCCAGAGTTTCTGTAAACAAAAAAAGAAAAATCTCACGTACCCCCTGCACTACTCCAACGTACCCCTAGGGGTCCGCGTACCCCCATTTGAGAACCACTGGTTTAGACAGTATCTGCCGGGTCCCGCATGAGCTCAGCCCCCTCCGTTTTTATTTGTATCAACCTTTTTTTTTTTAAAGCTTTATACCCAAATCAGCACTTTAGAAACAGGAAGTGAAACAGAGGAATGAGGCATGGCTGGAATGATCTGTTTGGTATTTGGAGCAAAACACTTCATAGACATGTTTTTTATATATTTGTATATATCTGAGACCTAAGCTATTGCCTACACATAGCATGATAGGTGACCTTTAATATTTGTTATGGTCGGACTATTTTTGGTCCTTTTCTTACAATGTATTTTTCTCTTGTGTTTTCCTAAGCACTGTACACACTTCCAATATATTTTATATTTCACAACATAATGAATAAGATTCTGTTTCCATTGTGTTGAAGTCATTTGTATTCATATATAACTTTTCACAATGAAACAGGAATCTACAAAAGAAGCGTGGTTTTTAAATCACAACAATAACACTATATACTATTATATATATTAAAATATGTATTTAAATGGGCTTTGTGATTTCCTACAGGAGAGATCATGCATCGATATTTGTCGTTCATTCAATTATTGTATTTGTTTAAAATGAAATGTTTGTTTAGTTATCAACAGAGATACAGAAGGAGAGCAAATCCTTCCTCTTCTGTCCCCACTGAGAGTGAGTCGGTAACTTATTATTAATACAGGTAACACTTAGCAATACAACACGTAATTAAATCAATTATTAATAAGTTGTTCCTGAATAACTCAGAATTAAGGACTGATGAGATACTACAGAGCAGACTGGGATATACTGTATTAATAAATCATTAGGTTTTTTTATGTATAAATATCTGAGCATCTGAGTTTCTCCTGATTAACTATAAAGCAGCCACCGAGCACACAATGCAATCAACTCATTAATAACTATTACTTCATCATTGATTAGCCTTCGTCGGCCCCCTGAAGTAAAGTGTACATCCTAGAGAGAAAGTAGTCCCTCATTATCTCATGGTCTGACCTTTACTTACCCCTACAGTAAAGCATCATTATAAAAGGCCGTTGAATTATCCAATTTGAAGCACATACAATAATGTTGACATTCATGTCATAAACTACAGAGTAAGACGAGATGCTAAACCTTCCTATGCTAGCATTTAGTTATTCTTTATTTGCGTCCTTTCTGCCCAACATAAGCTGGCATTGTTCACACGTTCTAAAATAAAAGTTGACTGATAAGTAGTTTATAATTCTACAACATAATGTACAAAATACCCTGTATTCATAAGCTGACACGACACCCATTGGAAAGGACTATAAGTCTGTGTAAATTGCTTTGGATTGTTATTTTAAAAATGGGTAACGATGATAAAACACTTACTAATGCCTTATTCTACATGACCATATTCTACAAGCCATTAATTAAGAGTTTGTCCTTAATAACCCTCTAATTAGTGCTTATTCATTGTAAGTAAGGAAGTTGTTGTACATGAGTTTGGGTCGTAATAAGGCATTCTCTCATAATAACAAATATGGTCTATTCTTATGTAACAAGACATGAAACTAATTGTGTCAAAATAACTCAAAATGTGGTTCCCTATTTCAAAGTGAAGTCTTGTTCATAACCAATAAGGGGGAGTTTGACTCTAATATGTTAATGAACAACTAGTTGATGGTGAATATGTGTACCTTAATCTAAAGTGTTACCTAAACATGTAATGTAATCCCGTCAATTAGCATTTTTTGCACTTTTAAAACTTTGCAATGAACATTATTTGTGAATATTGTACACCACCTGCACATTGATGCTGCTTTTCTTGTTGTGCATCTTGCTGATTATATTCACTTGTATCTAGAATGTGGCCTTGATAATTAACACTGCTGTTTGAAAAGGCCACTATCTCACTAGCTCTCAGGAATCTAAGAGCCCTGTTTGTTATGGGCTGTCCAGTGTAGTATTTATATGTATTGGAGAGCATGCTCTCTATATGAAGTCTATCGATCCCTCTGCCATGAAAGAGAGTCGTGGTAGGAGGCCATGAAAGTGTCTCTCCATTCAGTCTGTAAATCAATGAGACACACAGAGGGACACAAACATTTTATGGAAACTAATCAGACGACAAGTGTGTAAGTGTGTGTGTGTGTGTGTGTGTGTGTGTGTGTGTGTGTGTGTGTGTGTGTGTGTGTGTGTGTGTGTGTGTGTGTGTGTGTGTGTGTGCGTGTGTGTGTGCACGGCCTAGCATTACTATCCTTGTGGGGACCTAAATCTGTTTACACAGTCACGTGGGGGGTTAGGGTTAGGCATGTGTTGGTTATGGTTAAGGTTAGGATAAGTCTGCAGTAAATGCATGTAAGTCAATGTAATGTCCCCTGAAGTGATGTATACATGGTGGGTGTGTGTGTGTGTGTCTGAAATACAGCTCCTGGCTGCCGCAGTAGCTTGAGGATAATCTTTAATGAAAAAATAATTGGTCATGTGGAGAAAATTGATTTTCCACTGCAATGCTTTACTGCAAGGTATACCTTTGTGTTTGTTATTGCATGCATGTCAGGTTAAGATGAGTGTCAGCGTTGTTTTTTATATACGTGGTTGTGAGAATGGAAGGGCTGCCAGCTTTCCTTAGTCTCCATATGTGCCTGATTGCATGTACGTACTGTATCTGTTCCAAAGTGTGATTTTTATGTGTGTGGGCACCAACGTTCTCATGTGTGATCATATGAGAGCAGGCGTGTACATGTGGAAGAAAGGTAATTGCTACCCGCTTAATTCCTCCCTTCAGTACATCCATATAGGAGCTCCATCCAACAAAGGAAGAAGGGCAGCTGGTGCGGAGAGTCGTTTGTCAGCCATGTTGAAAGGTTGCTAATTGGATTTCCTTGGCAGCAGTATGGGATTAAAGGGAGGGGAGCTGGAGAGAGCGAAAGAGAAATTAGACGAGTTCATTGAGTCTCCTCGAGATGAACTTCTCCCCTACTTGTTTGATTTAGACCCACTTGAATTTAGATGAAAGGCCACAAACTACAGAGTTGGATGACATGCCATCGTGTGATCCACAGTCAACAGATACTTCCTGTCATGTTCAGTATGATCGGTATGCAATCGTGTTCGTTTGGACCTAGAGGTTTACTCAACCAATCCAACAGGAGAAGGATTTCGGTTGGGAAAACACTGAATGTACTCTTCCAATCTGAGAGTAACATGATAACAAATGCCCAACTGTAGCTGTGTACATGACAGGATGTATGATTACCTAGAAGAGCATCAGGACTGTTTGAGGCAGATGATAGCCAGTGGCGTTTTTATATGTACAAAAGTGGTGGGGCACGAACAACTTAGATGTGTATATATGGGGCGAAGCCTGCGAGCTAGTTCAGGCAGTCACCTTGAGCACTTATGCTGCATTCATACATAACGCCCCTTGCCACTCTACAACCAACCAAACAGAGTTCTCCTAATACGCAGCTCTATTTAACCTGCCAGATCTCTCTCTATGCATTGCTTGCTGCTGCTTTGCTGCTGCTGCTCGCCTGCTACTACAAGTCGCCCATGCGATCTTCAAGTTACCTCCTGCTGTCGCTGCTGTACGTTGCAATGTCTTCTGCCTTATCTGAAGTCGGGAACGATTCAAGATCCTCGGATGAAGAAGTTTGCATTATCCCCGAAACACAGGCAGGCTCGGAGATAGGCTCAGACGCCCCAGGAACGAGCCGCAGCTCGCGCACCCCTCGCACCCCTTGCATCACGCCGAAACGACTGGCCTCGATGAGCTGTATGGTAATAATATACCAGTCCCGTCTGGCCTCAACCACGAGGATCTGTTTCAATTTCTCCTGGCAAATGGAAGTTCCGGAATTAATCTACAGTCGAACGCCAGTGCCGGTAACAACAGCGCTCCTAAAAAGGGGAAAGCTCCTGCTAAGAGGCGCGCTGTCTCTCAGCCTGTCATTAATTTGCCCCCAAAAAAACAGAAACAAGCTGTTTCAGTTAACAACGATTCTGCCATTCTGTCCTCCCTTCTCGAGGTTAAAACAGTGCTTCAGGTCATGAATTCCAGGATACTTTCCCTGGAACAAAGCTCGATTTCCGCTGCCGGCAATGTAAACAACATGGGCCCCTCCTCTGCAGCCCCCATGCTGCGCCGCTTCCTGACAACGTCACACCCCTGAGGACTCTGGGAACTGCAGTCCCAGCTCCAGCCACGGGTTGTTGCTTCCTGCCCCCCGCAGCAGCAATTACATTTTGGCAGGTATATCATACAATTCTGCATTTAAATCACTTTGGGGGAATTATTAAAAAGGGTAAGTTTTATATTTTAAAATATAAAACTTTAATATTGAAAATAACTTTATGCTCTCATCGGCAGGCCATGACATCAATCTGGTGAAAATTCTGTTATGTGGATCTGAATCTGTCAAAAGATTTGCGGAGATTTCTCCGTCCTACTCAAAGACAGCGACCCCAGACTATCTAAAGGCCACCCACGCTCGGTATGCCCCAGAAGACTTCGCCCCGCAAAATCGGGGAAATAAATATGAAGCATCCTTCGACTCCAGCTCTTTCCAAGGCTCTATCTAATCATCCTAACAGATGTTTTGTCAATTACCTTATCACAGGCTTAGTTCAAGGTTTCCTAGCAGGTCTATGCCGGCTTCCAAAAGTTACCCATGTCTGCTCTGAAAGAGCCAGGAGTAATAGACGAGCTACTATTGAAAGAAGTTAAAAACGGATACATGATAGGCCCCCTGTTAAAACCCTTCTTGTCTATCTTCAGATCAAGCCCCATAGGGATCGCGACGAGAAAATATTCTAACAAAAAACGTCTCATTATGGATCTGTCAGGTCCCCATGATTCTTCTGTCAAGAGTATCAATAGCCTAATCCCTAAAGAGCCTTTTTCCCTGTTCTATGCTTCCGTTGATAATGCTGTACAGATGATTAAGTCAGCAGGGGTCGGTGCATGGCTGGGGAAAGCAGACATCGTAGACGCCTTCAAAGTCACGCCACTTCACCCCTCTCAATGGCATATTGTAGGTGTGAAATGGCGTTCCAAGTTTTACTTCTCAGTAAAGCTGACATTCGGTTGCCTTAGTAGTCCACGCATCTTTGACACCTTGTCAGAAGTGCTATGCTGGATACTCTACAAACTCCCTTTCGTCCATCATCTTTTAGATGATTTTCTAGTAGTTGACTTTCCCTCGTCCCCACCAGCCCGCAGCATCTCCACAGTCAAAAACCTTTTCAAAGAGCTAGGCGTACCCCTTTCAGAACAGAAAACCGTAGGCCCTTCCACGCGTTTAGAATTTCTCGGTATCACCCTCGATAGTGTGCTGATGCAAGCTACACTCCCACAGGACAAGCTGTCCCGCATCAGAGAAGGCATCAAATCATGGTCCGCTGCCGTTAGTATCTCAAAAAGAGATCTCTTGTCCTTATTAGGCCACCTTAACTTTGCAATGCGCATCATCCCGCACGGCCGCTCATTTGTGTCACGGCTGCTAGCGCTGGCTTCTTCTGTCCAAAACCTTAAAGACATCATAGTCCTAGATGTTGGTTGTCGCTCAGATCTTTGATTCTGGGCCTCTCTGTGCGAAGAGTGGAATGGTATTTCATTCTTTTATAATGACCTCGTGGAGTCTTCAGATTCTCTCCAGTTCTTCACAGACGCTGCACCTTCCATCGAGTTCGGGGGATTCTTTTGTAATGAATGGTTCGCAGATGTCTGGCCAACTGAAATTCAGTCCCTTGAAAATACTTGAAAATCTACCGCCCTCTTCGAGCTCTATCCTATTGTTGTCGCTTGCTTTATTTGGGGCACCAGATGGACCAGGAAACAAATTACTGTTTTCTGCGACAACGCAGCTACTGTCGATATCATCAATAAGGGGCGCTCAAAAATACCAATGATCAACAGTCTCATGCGGCGCTTAACCTGGACATGTGTAATTAATAACCCCATCTTGCGAGCTACTCATATTCCCGGGCATGTTAATCGCATAGCTGATGCTCTGTCTCGCTTTAAATGTCAGGAGTTCAAAACTATGTGTCCCCAAGCAAAGCCCACTACCTTGCCATGCCCTGCGTTCCACCAAATGACTCTGGACTAAGCACATCCAAGCCCCTTGAGGATCTCCTGTATTCTGCCTCCAAATACATGAGACTTGGTCTAGCCAAAAGCACAATTAAAGCCTACGATTCAGCTTGGTATTTCTTCTCTTCCTTCTGCATCAACCTTCTTCTGTGTTCTTATCCATTAGATATATCTGTCGTTTGTGCTTTTATTGTATTCTCATTCGAATCCCGCAATCTTCAAGTGCAAAGCATAAAAGCAATGCTAGCAGGGATTCAGTTCCACATTATATGTAAAGACCCAGCATCAGAAAGCAGGAACCCTTCCATTCGACTGCTCCTCAACGGCCTCAAGAAGACACGTCCTCCAGGCAATGATAAAAGACTGCCTCTTACTATTTTTCTGGTGCACAAGTTGGTTTCCAAGTTAAGGCAAGGGTGTTTTTCCCGATACATCGATATTATGTTGGATGTAGTCTTGTTAATGGCTTTCTTTGGGTTTCTCAGGTGTGGTGAATATACAACAAGATCTCTCTCCTTTGATCCTCAGTATGATCTCACCTTTAATGATTTAACATTGGGAGATCAAATGTACACAATGTTTTTGAAACATTCAAAGTCTGATAGATCCGGTCAAGGAACTCAAATAATCATTGCCAAAACTAATACTGTTTTTTGTACTCTATCTTCCATGCTCAACTTTCTGCATCATCGCCCTCGGACACATGGGTCGGCACCCCTGCTCATTATCGATGGCTGCAAACCCTTGACGAGATCATGGTTCTCGTCCAAGCTGCGTGATCTCTGTCTAAGCTGTGGCCTAAGCCCCAGGTCACTATTCCCCTCACTCTTTAAGAATTGGCGCTGCCACAACTGCGGCTCTCCTCCTGCCTACCTCAACCCTGAAATCCCTGGGCCACTGGTCATCTTCTGCATACCAGCGCTACGTCAGGCTTCATAAGAATGAGATCCTTTCAGCTCAAAGAACCATGAGCTCTTGCACTACTTGATAATTGAATAAATGTTTAAATGTATTTCCATTGAATTCTGTTATTGCATACCAGGTGGTTGCTAGGTTAGATTATAGTATATACCCCTCATAGCTACATGTTTGGGGGGGTAAGCTCATTGTCGCTGCCTCAAGACTAGATACAGCAGTCTCGATAGGTAGTATATTCCCCTCAAAGCCGCTGTGCTGGGGGGTGGATGGCTTTTCAGGGTATGTTCCCGGGCCTTCACATAGCAGTCACTATGCAGTATATTCCCCTTAAAGCCGCTGTGCTTAAGGGGGATGGCTACTGCGTAGCCCGAGCCCTGTGCAGTTTTGGGGGATAGTTATTTAATCATCACTCATCGTGCAATGTATATCTGTGGAGTGATGAGACCCGAGCCTAGACGTCAAACTCAACTATATGATGCTTCTAATAAACATGTTAAAGAAACACGTGAGTTGTCTGACTGAAATAAGCTTCTGGTGCTTCTTTAAACACGTAAACAAATACCTGTAGGCTATCCATGGTTCCGATAGGGGGGGGGGGGTATAAGGAACACAAGACACTCATCACCGAGGTCACAATAGCAATCGAACCAGCAGAGCAATAGCCTATAGGCAAAACACAGAAGATCAACAAAATATGACATAAAATGATCTTACCAAATCTGAAGTAGATGGTCAACTTCAATCATTCTCTTTCCGTTTCACTGATTGTAATCGCTGTACGCTGCTATCTCTCGTCTCCTCTTCACATCTACGCTTTTCAAGGCACACGTACTTACACCCAATCAGCTCTCTGAAGTATGAGATGACGTTTGGTGGGTATGGCAGCACAGTGCCCCTATGGTGATAAAAAATGTTGCCGCACACATTGAATAGGAAAATCCTCTGAGCATGCGCAGTGTAGTTTTTACAGTCACCACTCACTTTGACAGTGAGAGAGAGGGGCTTGACCCACGTTGCTCAACACGGCTCAATAGGCACACTGTAGACACTAGTTAGAAGAACGCAGACTAAAACAGCAATGTACAGACGAATCAGACGACTAAACATGATCTTAGGGCTGTACCCCACCTGCCCCTAATGATGATAGCTATGTGATTAACATGATGATTCAGCCTCTATGGAGATAGACATATGACAAGCATGCTCATTTCTGACGTGGAGCTAATCTGAAGTAAACATTGAATACTGCTTTCTATTCCTCCATCTTGTGACTGTGTAACTCCCTCTCTTGGGTATCAGCATGTGAAGGACACTGTTCAGGAACTAGTTGATGCTCTGTATGTGATGACTACTTCCATTCTGGAGAGGATCACAAACACATGGATCCTGAGATTGAAGCTCAAGCCGCTGATATTTTTCTAACGATTTCCATTCGACACGAGGTGAGTAAAATGAAGTATCTGAAAAGAAAACTTGAAATGGAAATACTTTGGTGTCACCATCTTTTTTTGGAACCATCAGTAAGACACGTTTGGGCTGGACGAAACTACAACTGATCAAAGATTAATATATTTAAGGGCAAACAGAAATGTTAGAATTTGGACCTTAGACCCACTATAAAAGGGTTTGGAAAGACAAAGACACACTCTACACCCAAACTGGATAACAATGTGGTCGCAACTTTTGGTATTGATTGAAACCACAAACCTGGTAAGTGAGGTAAACATCAAGGGAATGATATGCATTCAACATGAAGTGAATGCAGTGAAATATCTTGGATGACAGAACTTATACGAACATGTTGTTGGAGTCCCTGAGATGTTAACCATTGGTAGCCACAGCCTCCCGTCTCTTCATCTTCTTTACTTTTGGCTGTTGCCATTGTGCTTTCTTGAAACCACCAGTCACACTAGGACCACTGAACACTGATCGAGACATTTTTAGGATATCAAAATATGTTTCAAATGTACCTGAAAACACACTTTGAAAGGGGGAAGACGGAAAAAAACAGGGATAGCACTAAAACCAGACAACTACCTGGTAGAAACATGTCGATGCCAAAAATCATACCCTGCTTTATCGTCTATTTTACTCTGAATGGCTCCACAGTTTACTAAATGAATATCATGCTGTATTGTAAAATACTGGATCATAGCAATTGAGACCATCAACTTATTTGGAAAATGCTAACTGACCTAGTAAACCAAGTGAGGTAATTTTCTCATAGACTTTAACACAATCTGACCAGAAGTTTCTCCATTAGAAGAAAGCAGGTTTAATACACTTTTTATATTGGTGTTAGTTTTAGGAAATGGAGGTTGTCTCTTGTGACAGAATAACAGCTGTTATCAAACCTTTAATGAGGAATAACTGCAAAAAGCCAGTTTGTGTGACCTTTTGTTTTATTGCAGCCGTTTATATCATCATTTCAGTTTTCATTGCATCGAGCACTTGGAAGTCCTTTGACCCTGGGCCATTACATTTAAATGACACGTCTACATTAAGGGATTAACGACGGCTACATGTATAGAGCCTCCTTTTGACTTCTGACATGTGGCTTTTAATGATGTTTTACTAAATTTCAGGGCTTCAACGGCTGCATAAAGCTCCCAAACACTGAAGAGTCAGCCTGGGCTTCTTTATATAACGTTACATTTAGCCAAGACTTTCATCCAAAGCGATTTAGAAGAAGATAAAGATAAGATATACTTTATTAATCCAAAATTTAGATTTGTGTTCTCGTTGCAGCAGCATGTACCACAAGTATTATAATGAAGTATAATGAACCAAGACAATACAAACTCAGAACAGCAGGAAGCTAAACCATTTGATGGTGTCTAAAGCCAAGCCTTTTAACTGCAATTTACAGAATTGAGAGATCGAAACAAAGACACACATTTTGTTTTAATCCACAAAGGTGCTGTCAAAACTGTTGGGGTTCCAGAAAGCAGACAGCCGTGGTTTTGTTGAGAGGTGCATTTTGTTATTGCCAACAAGTGTCCCTTCTGTCAAGCGACTTTGTTAACCACTTGGAAAAAAAGTTTGATGATATTCGCTCTTCTTTTTCTGACTCACCTTTACTCACCGCTGGGTCACCAGACCCTCCTTTCACCCACACACTAACCTCCTTTTCCCCTCTCTCTCCAAGTGAGGTTCTTACCCTCATTACCTCTGCCCGTCCTACCACCTGTCCTCTGGACCCTATCCCTTCAAACCTCCTTCAAACCTCCTTCGCTCCTGACATTCTACCGTTTCTCACCCATTTCATCAACACTTCTCTAACTTCTGGTCACTTTCCAAACAGTCTCAAGGAGGCAAGAGTAAACCCTCTCCTAAAGAAACCCACTCTCAACCCGTCTGATGTTATAAACTACAGGCCTGTCTCTCTCCTCCCGTTCCTGTCTAAAACACTTGAACGCGCTGTCTTTAAACAACTCTCCTGTTATCTCCATCAGAACAACCTTCTGGATCCGCACCAGTCTGGTTTCAAGGCAGGTCACTCCACAGAAACTGCCCTCCTTGCTGTCACTGAGGAACTGCACACTGCCAAAGCAGCCTCCCTCTCCTCTGTCATCATCCTGTTGGACCTGTCTGCTGCATTCGACACGGTGAACCATCAGATCCTCCTTCGCACTCTCCAAGAACTTGGAGTTTCAGGCTCTGCACTTTCCCTCATACCTCAAAGACCGCACCTACAGGGTTACTTGGAGAGGGTCGGAGTCCGACCCTTGTCAATTAACTACAGGGGTCCCTCAGGGCTCTGTTGTTGGTCCCCTCGTCTTCTCCTTGTACACAAACTCGCTCGGATCTGTCATTAGCCCGCATGGTTTTTCATACCACTGCTACGCTGACGACACCCAATTAATTCTGTCCTTTCCCCGCTCAGAGACAAAGGTCGTCGCACCCATCTCTGCTTGTCTAGCTGACATCTCTCAGTGGATGTCTGCTCATCACCTCAAGCTCAACCTTGACAAGACTGAACTGCTTTTCCTTCTGGGAAAAGATTGTCCCACTCTTGACCTAACAATCAACATCGGCACCTCTGTTGTTTCCCCGACTCAGACTGCAAGGAATCTGGGTGTGATCCTAGATAACAAACGGTCTTTCACTGCAAACATAGCTGCTACAACCCGCTGCTGCAGATACACGCTTTACAACATCAGGAAGTTTCTTCCCCAGCTGACCCAGAAAGCGACGCAGGTTCTGGTCCAGGCTCTCGTCATCTCACGCCTAGACTACTGCAACTCCCTCCTGGCTGGTCTACCTGCATGTGCCATCCGACCTCTGCAGCTCATCCAGAATGCAGCGGCTCGTCTGGTCTTCAACCTTCCTAAATTCTCCCACACCACGCCGCTCCTCCGCTCCCTTCACTGGCTTCCGGTAACTGCTAGAATCCACTTCAAGACAATGGTACTTGCGTACCATGCTGCGAATGGATCTGGCCCTTCCTACATCCAGGACATGGTTAAACCGTACACCCCAGCACGTGCACTCCGCTCTGCATCAACCAAACGGCTCGCTGCACCCTCGCTGCCAAGGGGACCCAAGTTCCCATCAGCAAAAACACGTGGGTTTGCTATCCTGGCTCCAAAATGGTGGAATGAGCTCCCCATTGACATCAGGACAGCAGAAAGCTTACACACCTTCCGGCGCAGACTGAAAACTCATCTCTTTCGACTCCACTTCGAGCAATAGAACTATTAACAAAGCAATTATATACTAATAAAGGACTGGCTTATCTAAAGCCAGTTGAGTAGCACTTGAAATGTTTTTGCTCTATGAAACCTGATGTACTTATATGATTCTGTTTTCTTCAAGTTTGTATTTTGTTGGTCGAACGCACTTATTGTAAGTCGCTTTGGACAAAAGCGTCAGCTAAATGCAATGTAATGTAATGTAATGTAATGTTGATTACCTGCAATACAACATTACATCACATTTCATTAAGCTGATGCTTTTATTCCCATCGATTTACAATTCGGGCAATAATCCGTTTGAGTATTACTCCTGCCACCTCTGGTGGTGTCTAATAAGAAGTCCGAGATCACCAAAGTAAAAGACAATAGTGAGACTCCAGATACGTTTGTTCTTCTTCTTTTCCAATGTAGTTTTTGTGTGGCCCTGTAGGACTGTAATGAGCAATGAGCACCAAACAAACTAATATTGTTTAGGCTCGGTAGACCTTTTTAAATCTTTAAACGTTTTATTGCCTTTTTTTTACGACTTAGATCAATGCCAAGGCCAAAGCCAAAGGGCAGACAGCGCACGTCCAAACAAACAAGACAATTCACCAGGAAGAGGCAGCCAGACAGATTAACAGTGGTGGTATAATTAGGTCCTTGAGCTGTGTGCATTGTTTTATTATGCCTGCCGGTGGTCAGGAACACACACAGCGAGCCGATGAGAGGAAGGCTTTCCTGTAAAATGCCTCTGCTTGGCACTCATCTGCCTGCCCGGGTTATTACTATCATTTCTGTCTGAGGAGGAGAATCACTGAACGTCTTTGGTTAAAGGGAAGACGGTCCTGCTCTCTCTCTTAATAATGGCTTCACAGAACAAACAAAATTAAAACTGCGGTCGCACTTGTGCGCGCAGTGATGAGCGGGCCCTCGCGTCTGTGCGCCTGTCGGGGAGGGTTGCTGGTCCCCCCCCCCAGTCCTCCGAAATGAGCCATTTGTCATCCCTCTAAATAGTTTACCTGACTTTGCGTTCCTTTGTTTCTGACCAGGAAATCTTAGGCATGTGCGCCAGTTGTGTTGGTACCATTTTTCCTGCATCAACCAGGTGTCGTTTGTTGAATAAAAAAAGATAATAATAAACATAGGCCTATTTGTAAAATGGGGGGACACAAACGGGATTTCGAAAAGTGTCACGGTTAAACTCCTTATGAAGTGGTGAGGTGCCGCTCCACATTGCTTTTCTTCCTGAATGCAGCGCTGTTGTGTCTGTGTGTGAGAGCGTTTCACATGTGTGTAGGCCTATGAGAGATTTTTACATATGTCTGCAAATGACTTTGGTTTCAGTTGTGTGAGTCTGAGCAGGCTCGGATTGGCCATCAGGAGATTCGGGACTTTTCCCGTTGGGCCGCTCCCGCAGACTTTCACAGCGCCGCTGCGCCGGTACCGCATCCGCCGCGGCAAACACCTGCCGTTGCGAGGCTCTGGTGGCTCCGGTGCAGCGGTGCTGTGAAAGTCCACCGCCGTTGCGAGTCTCCGGCTGTAATAATCAGAAGATATTTTTCATGAAACCATATGGTGCTTCACATAATAAATACAAGGGCTGTAGCGTAATATGTATTATATGCTTGAGGAGCTGTTTGTGTTTGTTGTTTGTGTGTCTGTCTGTGTGTGTGTTTGTGAGCGTTGATGTGCCAGGCAGACAGGCAGGATTCAGTAGCTTATCTGACATATAAATGGTCCAAAAAGGTATATTGTCCGTTAGCTTACGAGGTCCTCGTTTCAGCTAGCAACTATTTGCTTCACAATTTAGCATCACATTGGATATGGGCAGAATTTGTGCTGGATTGGAATTTTTTGGAACATTTCCCTAGGAGGAGTTTGCAAAAATGTGCTTAAAATGCATGAGAAACGCACATTGTTTAATATGGCCAACTTCCTGGGGGACGGGGCTAATAAAAGCAAATTTGAAATATGTCCGCAATCATAAGACAAATTTGTATACAGCGTTTCGTGAATATTGGAAAAAGTATACGCGAGTAATTTGGAGTAATTTGGAGTAATTTGCGACATGTAAATGGTCAAAAATTGTGTATTCGCTGTTAGCTTACGACCTCCACGATTGAGATATCAAAAATGTTCTTCTCAATTAAGTATCATATTGAATAGGGGCTGAATGTGTCCTGGATTGGAATTTTTAAGATCATTCCCCTAGGAGGAGTTCGCAAGAATGTGCTTAAAATGCATGAAAAAGGCAAATTTTTCAAAATGGCCGACTTTGTCGGGGGCGGGGCTAATAAAAACCAATTTGAAATATGTCCGCAATCATAAGAGCAATGTGTATACAGTGTTTCGTGAATATCGGAATAACTATATCCGAGTAGTTTGGAGTAATTTGCGACATGTAAATCGTCAAAAATGGTGTATTCGCTGTTAGCTTACGACCTTCACGAGTAATTTTTCAAAAATGTGCTCCTCAATTAAGTTTTATATTGGATAGGGGCTGAACGTGTCCTGGATTGGAATTTTTCCGATCATTCCCCTAGGAGGAGTTCGCAAGAACGTGCGTAAAATGGCCAACTTTTTGGGGGGCGGGGCTAATGGAATGTATTTACAAATATATCCGCAATTCCATGAGGAATGTCTGTGCCAAAATTCGTGACGTTCTGAGAAACTATATGTGACTACCACACAATAGGGGGCGCTAGTGAGCAGTTATTTTGAAAATGTACGTTTTTTTGGTACATTCTCGAAAAAGTGCTGGGCTCTGACGTGTGTCCCAAGTTTTGCGTCCGAAGCTCATTTTATGCTATCGCAATTTAAAAAAAATGTATAGACCACGCCCACATTCTGAATTTGTTGCGACACGTTAAATCTGAGTTCGTAGTCACCCCGAGAGTATGTGTACAAAAAAAAAATTCGTCCATCCGCTCTTGAGTTATATATTGGTAATGTTTTTGGCGCCCCCTATAGTCCAAAATGAAAATGCTTTGGTGTGCCTATTTCCCAAGACAGACTGAACCTTTCTACCAAAATCTGTGGTGAATGGATACATTGTTGATGAGTTATGATAATTTATTTCTAAGCCCTGCCTTTTTGCGAGTACGTTTTGATTGACGGCGGCCTAACATACTCATTTTCTACGGTAATGTGTCTGACCCTCCACCGATGCTGGATATGAAGTTTGGTGTTGAAAAACTGAAAATTGAAATTTAAGTGAATATTTAACTGTTTTGAACATTATGCAAATTTAAATGCAAAAAAATGTAGGCGGAGCTTAGGGTTCCAAGAGGATTATTTGTAGAGCAGGTCCACCCGGATATGTGTGCGAAATTTCAGGTCATTCGGAGTTACGGTGCGACTTTGTAAATGTATTCCAAAACGGAAATGGCCATAGGTGGCGCTAGCGAGCAAGTTGGAATATTTTAACCCATTGACTCCAGAATGTTGCAATTTTTACCGGTTCTGGCGTCCGTGCAAAATTATACAACTTTGTCAGTGTCCTAAAGGCCTCAAAAACAGATGGCGACTAAAAATAATAATACCACCAATAACAATAGGTTCCTCGCACTTGGTGCTAGGACACCGTTGGGTCCTAGCACTCCGTGCTCGGGCCCTAATGACCCTTTTATAGCAGTCAAAGTCTCAATGCTGTTAAACTATTTGAATCATGGTATACAAACGAACTTCCACGGCATCCTGTAATGATTATGTTGAAGTGCTTTTTGAACCGAGTCTCAAGAGTCATGATTATTGACTGACTCATTTCAAGCAATCCAAAAAAAAATGAGAAGGGATTTGTATCGTGACTCTTATGGTGATTGAAACTTTAATGAATCAAGCCGTTTCTCCCAGCTGTTTACAGAACCTGCAGGAAATCGTTCTATGGCATTCTTGCATCCATGGACTATTTGTGTGTGTGTTTGCATAATAACAAAACCAACGGCACATTCACTCAATTTGTTAAACCCTGTTGAATTGTTTTGAAGTAAGGGAAATAACAGAATGACATGAATTAGAATGACAAAAAAACACACTGCAGTACCAAGCATATGGCTTTTACAGAGAACGCTGCAGTGAGACTATAATGCATTCAGAAAATATAGGTTTTAATATAAGAAGCTCTTGTCATCTCTGTGATTAATGCCTCTCGTTACAACACAAGTACATTAAAGTACACCGTGCATTCCTGCTCTGCACCATGTGCACACTGTCAGTCCTTTAGTGCAGTGATAAGTGGCTTGTTATAACGCTATATCACTGTCATATAAATGCTTTTAAATATATATGTAGAGGTATATTCAGAGGGTGCTGCAGCACAGGCAGTATGAGCTAAATAAAGAGCTTCTAGAACAAGTCTATATGGCAGGACAACGGGACCACATTAGCTGATGTGTTTATGGTTACATCTACATTACCTTTTAGTTTAGCTGACACTGTGTCCCGTTGTCCTGCCATATATAGACTTGTCATATCCTGCCTCACTGAAACCACAGTGTATATTAAAATGACAGTGAGAGAGAGCTATCCTACTATCGCCTAAAGAACATATCTAGGATTAAAAGACTAATGTCACAGCAGGATTTGGAAAAACTCGTCCATGCTTTTATCTTCAGTCGACTGGACTACTGCAATGGTGTCTTCACAGGTCTGTGACGACCCTGGGTCCTTAGGCCGTGTGTGTGTGTGTGTGTGTGTGTGTGTGTGTGTGTGTGTGTGTGTGTGTGTGTGTGTGTGTGTGTGTGTGTGTGTGTGTGTGTGTGTGTGTGTGTGTGTGTGTGTGTGTGTGTGTGTGTGTGTGTGTGTGTGTGTGTGTGTGTGTGTGTGAGCGAGCAACAGGTGGTGCCCGTTAAGCTGATTAGCTACCTTCAACCTGCTGATTGGTCCACCTGAAGAAGAGAGGATATTTAACTGTTCCTCGGTCTCTCTCTGACTTGACTTCTCCTACTCCTAACACAATTGCGTATTAAGATATCTGTCCTGTTGTGCTGTGTGTATACTTATACCGGTCCTTTTCTTCTTGTTGTGAAACTTTAGAAAGAGAAGCTACTTTACCTGTCTTTCATGAATACACACGCTTTAATTATTTTGCTTAGGAGTGCAAAACCCTTTCTTTTTTTCCCCTTCTGGATAATTTGTTTTCTCCTGTTATTTGCATTAGAGTAGGTAAGATTTTGTGTTAAAAGCTTTCTTTGTTTTGTGGTTTTGATACTCCGGTGTGTAATATTTTGGGTAAATACATTTACCAAACGCTTTCTCTGTTTTGGTGTCCGTGTTCTTGGGAGTGGGAAAAGTGGGGAGAGTGCATTTTATGCTGTGCCTAGGTTCCCCTAGGTCTGGGCGTAACAGGTCTCACTAAAACATCTATTAGAAAGCTGCAGCTGATTCAGAACGCCGCTGCTCGAGTCCTCACTAACACTAAGAAAGTGGATCACATCACTCCTGTTCTGAAGTCTTTACACTGGCTTCCTGTGTGTCAAAGAATAGATTTCAAAATACTGCTGCTGGTTTATAAAGCTTTGAATGGTTTAGGCCCAAAATACATTTGTGACCTCCTGCTAAATGATGAACCATCCAGATCTCTCAGGTCTTCAGGGACTGGTCAGCTTTCTGTCCCCAGAGTCAGAACTAAACATGGAGAAGCAGCGTTCAGTTATTATGCTCCAAATATCTGGAACAAACTCCCAGAAACCTGCAGGTCCGCTGCAACTCTGACTACTTTTAAATCCAGGCTGAAGACTTTGCTTTTTGTCGCTGCCTTTAATTGAACTATTCACATCTTAGACTGCACTGTAACTTTTATCACTGTAACTTTTTATTCATACTTTTTATTCATGTATTTTTTCTTTTAATGTTTCTTTTACTGGTTTTTTCTTAATTTTCTTAATGTCTTTCATTTTTGTAAAGCACCTTGAATTGCCTTGTGTTGAAAGGTGCTATATAAATAAACTTGCCTTGCCTTAATATACTAAATCCAAGTGTATTTTTCAAAAACAAATAATTAGGAAGTACATTTATTCTACATATGGCAGGACAACGGGAAAGAGTGTCAGCTAAACTAAAATGTAATGAAGATCGAACAATAAAAACATCAGCTAATTTGTTAGTAAATGTTGATTCGTACGTTTATGCAAATCCCAGATACGTTGAATTGTGTGTGTGTCAGTGTGTGTGTCCAACCTGCATACTGGTCTTAGCAGCATATCATTCGCCAACATGTCTCGTCTCCTCGTCTTGCACAGAAACGTGAGTTGTGTCATTAATTAATGACCGCTTGAGTACAAAAATCCCATCATGCCAATTTCCTTTTTGCCTCTCCATGGTTGATTATCGTCGGTCTGGCATCCTCTCTTGAATCAGCGCTAAGCTAATGACATGTTGTGGGGATGAGAGCAGAGAGAGCCACTTGAGTCCTTACAACACCAGACAGATGCTGCTGTCGTATGCAATCCCTGTCTTTTGACACATGTCCTCATAATCCTGTGGAGTTACCGGGGTTATAATACCGTGTGGAGTTTGATTGGTTCGGGATTCAGCCTTGGTCACGGCGAGATGCACAAACAGGCGTGCAAAGACATCAACTCAGAATCCTGCAAACATGACACTCACTGCGGAGCTAAACGGATCATTTGGTTTTAGCACAATTAATATAGAGATGAATGTGGCTTGACTCTAAATATGCTCGACTGCTGCAGTGATGATGTAATATTACAGGCCGACCCAAGGGTTTCCTTGACAAAAAGCTATTGGATTTCTCCATTGGATTTTTGATTAGTGCAGGAAATAATTAAATGTTATGATACTTACTCTTTTTTTCAGCAGGATCATCTCCACATATGAACACCACTTTATGAAACCTATGCAAATGAAATGCCAGAAAAATAAAACGTTAGAAAGGAACAGTGGTGACTCGTCATTAGGGGCAGGTGGGCACAGCCCCACCTAGTGTCAGCAGAAAGTAATGCAAAGATCATGTTTAGTCGTCTGATTTGTCTGTACATTGCTGTTTTAGTCTGAAGTCTTCTAACTAGTGTCTACAGTGTGCCTATTGAGCCGTGTTGAGCGACGTGGGTCAAGCCCCTCTCTCTCACTGTCAAAGTGAATGGTGACTGTAAAAACTACACTGCGCATGCTCAGAGGATTTTCCTATTCAATGTGTGCGGCAAACAAATAATCACCATAGGGGCATTAAGCTGCCATACCTACCAAACGTCATCTCTTAATTCAGAGAGCTGATTGGCTGTAAGTACGTGTGCCTTGAAAAGTGTAGATGTGAAGAGGAGACGAGAGAGAGCAGCGTACAGCGATTACAATCAGTGAAATGGAAAGAGAGTGATTGAAGTTGACCATCTGCTTCAGATTTGGTAAGGTCATCTTTTGTTGATCTTCTGTGCTTTGCCTATAGGCTATTGCTCTGCTGGATTGATTGATATTGTGACCTCGGTGATGAGTGTCTTGTGTTTTCCTTACACCCCCCCCCCCCCTCTCACTATCCGAACCATGGATAGCCTACAGGTATTTGTTTACGTGTTTAAAAAAGCAGCAGAAGCTTACACACATCTAAGTTGTTCGTCCGTGCCCAACCACTTTTGTACATATAAAAACGTCACTGTAAAGGAATACAGCACGGTCACATGACTTCACGTCACCACCGCTAAGCTAAAGGAGGCTAATGTTGGGCTATAAAGGAACTACAGCACGGTCACATGACTTCACGTCACCACCGCTAAGCTAAAGGAGGCTAATGTTGGGCTATAAAGGAACTACAGCACGGTCACATGACTTCACCACCGCTAAGCTAAAGGTGGCTAATGTTGGGCTATAAAGGAACTACAGCACGGTCACATGACTTCACCACCGCTAAGCTAAAGGTGGCTAATGTTGGGCTATAAAGGAACTACAGCACGGTCACATGACTTCACCACCACTAAGCTAAAGGAGGCTAATGTTGGGCTATAAAGGAACTACAGCACGGTCACATGACTTCACGTCACCACCGCTAAGCTAAAGGTGGCTAATGTTGGGCTATAAAGGAACTTCACCACCATTAAGCTAAAGTCGGCTCATGTTGGGCTATAAAGGAACTACAGCACGGTCACATGACTTCACGTCACCACCGCTAAGCTGAAGGTGGCTAATGATGGGCTATAAAGGAACTACAGCACGGTCACATGACTTCACGTCACCACCACTAAGCTAAAGTCGGCTAATGTTGGGCTGTAAAGGAACTACAGCACGGTCACATGACTTCACGTCACCACCACTAAGCTAAAGGTGGCTAATGTTGGGCTATAAAGGAACTACAGCACGGTCACATGACTTCACCACCACTAAGCTAAAGTCGGCTAATGTTGGGCTATAAAGGAACTACAGCACGGTCACATGACTTCACGTCACCACCGCTAAGCTAAAGGTGGCTAATGTTGGGCTATAAAGGAACTTCACCACCACTAAGCTAAAGTCGGCTAATGTTGGGCTATAAAGGAACTACAGCACGGTCACATAACTTCACGTCACCACCGCTAAGCTGAAGGTGGCTAATGATGGGCTATAAAGGAACTACAGCACGGTCACATGACTTCACGTCACCACCACTAAGCTAAAGTCGGCTAATGTTGGGCTGTAAAGGAACTACAGCACGGTCACATGACTTCACGTTACCACCCCTAAGCTAAAGGTGATTAGCGTGATGATGTTGTTACTTGTTAGCAACTGCCATTTTTAGGACACATGGGAGCTTTGGGGTTTTCAATGTCATAGAATAAAACATGAATATCTCCTATACTGGTTTAAAAACAGACATTTTTTCTGGCATTTTACCAAAAAAATAAATGGTGCTTTGAGACGAGGGGTCCTAAAGTGATAAAATATTAAATCATTTCTGGGTTGTAGGACTCATTCCTGCACCACTGTCTTTGCAGAGAATACATTATTACACTTTTTCCTGCTATATTTTTCTGTGTTTTTTTCTATTTTGTTAACTTCAACTAATTTAAAAATGTATTCTGCTTTTGCATTTTCATTAAAAACCAGCTCACGCCAAGGACACTCTAAAAAAGAAATAAATCACACATGGCTGAAATAGAAATGAAACGAGCCTGGTTTGATATTACCCATACTGTTGGCCACAATCCATTATTCAGTCATGCCAACATGCCGTCTTCCGGGAAAAATTAAACGGTCGAAACACTTTAAGTCATCAGAATAACAGCTGCTACGTGTTGGATGTAATGCTTTTGGAAGTAAGGGGATATTTCTTAATCCAGCCAATTGAAATCCAGAAAATCAGCATGTGTGGGGATCTTTGGAGGGGTAAAAATCCCAACTGTAATTCATTATATCACTTAAGAATTACCCTGGAGATTTGAGTCCTTTAGTAAGGACAGATGGCCATTTAATCTCAGATGTTATCAATTACATTCTCCAAAAACAACCCCAGTCTACGTCTTGTTCCAAGAAAACTAAGGTTGAATATATTTTGAATATGGTTCTTTAGATAATAGAAGACCAATGAGAACCACTTCTCTCTCTGGAAGGAACTTTGGGATTGTAGCCTTTGCAGACCATTTACATGCACTAAAACCTATGTAACACAGGAAAGGGAAAACCCCAAAAAGCATTAAAGGTCCTCTTTAAAGTGTATACAAATAAGGACATCACATTAATGATTGCAATGAATGGCACAGATGAAACCCATCACTGCAAGACATAGGGTTTGATTTGTTGTTGTGATTTTAGCTTCAGTACTGACTCCGACAGGTGGTTGAACACATGTTGGGGGAGTGGGACTGCATGTTGATCTCAGCTAATACAATAAATGAGCTTGCTGCTGACTGTACGTGCATCATATCATTGTTGATATGTTCCTCGAAACGTAGCACACAAGGGAGTTGGCATGAGCAATGACTAAACTGGGAGTGAAAGGACGAAAACCAAAAGGCATACCTATTTGAAATGGTGGATGTCTCAGAAGACCCTTCAGTGAATTATTGTGTTCTAACAGAAGTGCATCGTCTCAGGCAATGAAACTAAAGCTGGTCCCACGGTGGAAGGACGCATTCCCACGGATCCACCAACAGAGAGAGTTTTTCTGTTACTTATATGCTCGAATGTGTCTTAGGCGTATCCTCTTAGGAGGGGAGACTTCTGGGAATAACTTGGGTAGGATGAGAAGAAGAAAGTAAGCACAGAGGAGACAATTGGGCATAAAATGGACAGCAACCAATTGTGTATGTCTTGTTTTAGAGAGTCTTTTGTGTGTTAGAAAAGCAGCTTATTCTCAACGGAGAAAAACACTCCGACGGGAGATTGAAAGGAAGAGAAATGCAGGTAAATGGAAAATAAGAATAGTTTGGAAAAGGTAGGTAGAGATCCAAAGTTAAGAATGTGTCTGTGAGAATATTTGCATGGGAGTATCTTAGCGGTACATTAATCATATATCAAACACTTCTACAAATATTCAGTGCCTCGGTGTAATTCTAATTCTCCATTGGGGGATGGCGACGCCGCAGGGCTGAAATCAAAGAGGAGAGGGAGAGGAAGGAAGAGAAGGTAATGAGGGAGCAAAGCAGTGGAAGAAGAAGGCGAGGGAGACAACAGTGTGTTAGTTAAATGTTAATTAACCAGGGACAGAAAAGCAGCACACAGGGCACGGCACTATGAAAGCAAGGATGAATCAAAAAGGGGGAAGAGTTAGAGGGAAAATGACTCGGTGTGTTCACAATAAATACATGAAAGTGTGGAGGAAGTGAAGGCTTAAGTTTTAACCTATTAACGGAGCAGGTTTTTCGTGCTGTAAGCCTCTTAGGAGGACCTTCCCAAACCGAGAGGCGGTGAGAATGTCAATTTAGGCACTTTCTCTGCTGGTAATTACGCTCTCTCTCTGGGCTAATGGCTTATTTTGCATGCCGACTGACAAGGAAGAGATATTAAAAAGGATATTCAGAGGACAGTCAGAGGAGAGAAAGGATTCTGTCTAATTGGTCGACAATGTGAAAGTGTAGGGTGTGACTAGATAAGCTACTGTCAATTCTCTATATTAATCGTCAGGACGAGAGTGCGTTTGCAGCCTTTCAACTGCTTTATTGGAGGAAATGAAAGCACAAAACAGACCATAAAGGAGTCGACTGAAGCAGCTGGGTCTCTTGAAATCTGGATTGCAGACAGCTGTTACTGCGATGCAATATTTTTAGTCTTCATGGAAATTCTTTGATGCCTTCACTTGTCGTAAAGAAGTCTGAGTGTCCACTCTAATTGTGTCTGAATGTGGACAATTAAGTAAAATAAAGTCATCCCAGTGATGAGATCCTTAGAAAGGTGAAAATAGTCTCTATTTAAGGGAACTTAAATAAATAAAACTGTCTTTATTGAAGAGAACTTGGAAGCAAAATGTCTCTATTCAAGAGAACCTAGAGCAAAAACGTCTCTTTTTAGGGAACTTAATAGAAAACTGTCTATTTAAGGGAACTTGTAAGAAAACTGTCTGTATTGAAGAGAACTTGGAAGCAAAATGTCTCTATTCAAGAGAACCTAGAGCAAAAACGTCTCTATTAAAGGGAACTTATTAGAATATTTACACTATCTCTATTTAAGGGAACTTATAAGCACAACGTCTCTATTAAAGGGAACTTAGAACAAAACATATTTTTTTCCAGGGAATTTATAAGAAGAAAATATATATTTAAGGGAACTATGAACAAAATCAATAATACAGGGTTCCCGCACCTTCTTAAACATTAAGTTCAAGATTATTCTAATGACTTTTCGGGCCCAAATAGCTCAAATCTAAGTTACTACATAAATATTGATGTAATGTACGTGTGTGGTTATGTCCACTTTTGGAGATGTTTGATTACACTTTTCTTTCCTTGACATCTCCAGGCTTATGAGTTGTTCAATTCCCCCTTAACAGTTCATCTAGAATCATTGTTATAGCGGTAGGTTATCATTATTTTTCCTTTACTGGAAAGGCTGTAGACTTGTTGGTGTTACTACTTGTTGAATTGACTCTGTAGACTATTTTAAATGTAATTTAAAGACATTCCTGTTTGGGCAACTTGTGAGCTTGTATTCTATGTATTTATTGTGTTTTTAATTCTTCACAATGTATTGTGTTTTTAGCACTTCATTCGTATGATGTTTCAATGCTTTGTCAAGCACTTTGTGACTATGTCTGTGAAAAGCGCTTAAATAATTGTTACTTATACTTACTTACTTGAATCCAAAATAACTGTATGTGCTAATGTCTTCCAATTACCTCAGAAATTCAATTAGCCGCTTTCACACCAAGTACTTTGCCGCACTTAGTTCCCCCATGAACTAAGTGCAGATCGCGTTCACACCGGAATAAGTTCCCTGAGGGAAGATTACGCAAATGAGCCGCTGACGTCACTTCTTCTTCTTCTGCTTTGGGTTTACTGGCAGGCCGCAAACCACTTCACGGCGTATACTGCCACCCGAAGTCCCCGGAGTTGGGGACTGGCTTCAGTAGAAGCTGCTGGGACTCCCAGCAGCTGCTACTGAAGCCTTCCGAGTAAATCACCAGAACGTCGACACCTCCTCATCTCCACCGCTCCCATGTTTTTTTTTGTTTTGCCATAAGTTAGTCTCTCTCCGGGCTAATGCTAATAATGCTAATGCCAGCAAATACAATGGCAGCTTCACAAAACTTTTCAGAGTTTTACGGGGCGTGGTTTGCAATTCGCCCAGCCAATCAGAAATTGGAACTTTTTTCTCCCCAGGAAAGTACCACCTCTCTAGCAGGGACTAAAAAGGGCGGAAAAGTTCTCTGAACTAAGTTCTCTTTTTGGTGTGAACGCAAAATCCCAGGAACTATCGGAACTAAAAGGGAAAAGTACGGGGAAAAGTACTCCGGTGTGAAAGCGCCTATTGGGGATTATTGGTCGAACCAAACACTATGGAGTTTTTAAAGGCAAGACATACTGTTAAAGTGTAGTCTCCACTCGGAGGTAATTGTATGAAGCATACAGCTCCTGCTAACCTACGGCAGGATTACTGAGAGCAGCTCAACAGTCTGTTAAAGGTGGAGGTTTCTTATTAACCCTAACGCCACACTTTGATCCAGCTTCCCTGCTAATTCAATGCCAGGTCTGCATAATGCACCCTCCACAAAGACGAGGGAAGAGATAGTTCCGCTAAATATAACATTACATTTACATACTGTGTTTATTTGTAATGCAGTATTTGCATAATGTCTCATCTGTAATTCACATTAGCATTCTTGTTGAGTTGATACTGTTGTGTGCATAACTGCAGCATCGAATGTCCTCTGTATCATTAACCTTTGATTCTCTTCATTGAGTCTGTGGAAGTTTGCTGAGGAACACCTGTTGCTTCAACATTAAGCTTTGGGGATTTTGTTATTCCTGGGACTTTATAAGCAAAATGTCTCTATTTAAGGAAACTTATGAGCAAAATGTCTCTATGTAAGGAAACTTATGAGCAAAATGTCTCTATGTAAGGGAGCTTATAAGACAAATATCTAGTTAAGGAAACTTAAAACAAATTATCTTTATTCAAGGGAACTTTGAACAAAATGTCTATTTAAGGGAGATTACAAGAACATTTACTCTGTTTAAGGGACCTTTTAAGGACATTTACTCTTTTTAAGGGGAAGTTATAAGCAACATGTCTCTATTTAAGGGAACTTATAAGAACATTTACTCTATTTAAGGGAACTTGGAACAAAATGTCTCTTTGTAATGGAACTTTGAACAAAATGTCTATTTAAGGGAACTTTGAACAAAATGTCTATTTAAGGGAACTTATAAGAAAAAGGTCTAGTTAAGGAAACTTAGAATAAATAAACTTTAGGAAATGTATAAGATGAAAATATTAGGACTGTCAGTCGATTACAAATATTTACTCGCGATTAATCGCACATTTTGTATCTGTTCTAAATGTACCTTAGAGGAATATTTTTCAAGTTTTTAATACTCTTATCAACATATGAGACAAATATGCTTTATGCAAATGTTTGTTATTGACAAATATTCTCAACACAACAACCTGCTCTCTCTCTCTCTCTCTCTCTCTCTCTCTCTCTCTCTCTCTCTCTCTCGCTCTCTCTCTCTCTCTCTCTCTCTCTCTCTCTCTCTCTCTCTCTCTCTCTCTCTCTCTCTCTCTCTCTCTCTCTCTCTCTCTCTCTCTCTCTCTCTCTCTCTCTCTCTCTCTCTCTCTCTCTCTCTCTCTCTCTCTCTCTCTCTCTCTCTCTCTCTCTCTCTCGCTCTCGCTCTCGCTCTCGCTCTCGCTCTCTCTCTCGTTGTCGGTGAAATGCCGCTCCTCTGTCTTCATAACAGTCAAAGCATGAGACTGAAGTTCCCACCTAGGGTCAAAATAATGCGCTGTGATGTGCAGTCGACACGTTGGATACGATCCAACGCAGCCCCTCGCCCTCCACAATGTTAAGCTGTAGCCACCGCCACCCATTTAGCTATCGCTGTTGTTGTCCAGGCGTTTCCCCGGCAAACTTTCAAGCGTGGACTGCATCAGCTGTAGGCTTGGCTTGCTGTTTAAAACACCTTTTTTGTATCCATATCTCTCGCTAGAATCTTCCACCATCCAACTAACAATAACAACAACAACGTCAAGCCTTTGGGCTCTGAAACCACGGGGCGGACCGAGGACAAATACACATGCGTTAATCGCACGTTAAAATAATTAGTGTCGTCAATTTTTTTTTGCGTTAACTTGACAGCCCTAGAAAATATACATTTAAGGGAACTTTGAACAAAATGTCTCTATTTAAGGGAAACCAATAATACAGGGTTCCCACACCTCTGATTCTCTTCATTGATTATTTGGAAGTTTACTGAGGGACTGAACACCTGTTGCTTTAACATCAGGCTCTGGGGATTTTGTTATTCTTGTTGACAGTAGAGAGGAAAACAGGAACTGAGGGAAAGTATATTTGGTAACAACATGCAACACAGATCCCCGGGCAAAAGAGGATGCTGCAGTTCAGGGTCTCAAAACCTGATAAACACCAAGACAAATATATTCCCTTGAATCATGCTTTGATTATTTGGTTGCTGTCTAATAGAGTAATGCATCGAAACGAAAATTAGTACATTATTCCTTCTTTGTTCTTTCACTCAGATATTGAAATGAAAAAGACATTGTTCTAGCGATAAACAAAACATCCAGAATATGCACTATGGTGTTAGTTTAAATAACTGTTTTGCATCTGTAGATATTTTAGCAATCCATCAAAAGTTAGAATTAGATACCATGAGCATGTTTAATCAAAAAATATTTAGCTGCCTTAATTTAAAGGGGACCTATCATGCAAAATGCACTTGTTGATGTCTTGTATACATCAACATGTGTCCCCGGAACGTCAGGGAACTCACGCATCGTCAGAAAAACAAAACCCTCTCTCTTTTCCTCCGTACCCAAATCTCTAAAAACGGGGGAACAACGGAGCTGATCCAGATTTGCGTACGATATGACGTAATATCTGAAATGTGGACCCACGGCCCAATCAGAAACGTTGCTATCAGAAACAATGCCTGACTGTTTTGGACGTAATATGGTCGGTGTTTACATTAGCATGGCTAACACTCAGAGCTAACCTGTACTGGAGAGCATGTGTGTGAAGAAGCAGGAAATAAAAAGGAACTCACCTTGTGGTATAACCGGCAAGAGAGAAAGCCTTTGAGCTCCAGACTGTTTCAGAGAGAATCCTTGATAATCCATGATATGGTGTTTCATCACGGCAGCATTTAGTTTAGACAGTAGCTGCCGGGTCCCGCATGAGCTCAGACCCCTCCTCTTTAAAGCTTTATACCCAGAATCAGCACTTTAGAAACAGGAAGTGAAATAGAGGGATATGAGGCGTGGCTAGAATGATCTGTTTGGTATTTGGAGCAAAACACTTCATAGACGTGTTTTTTATATATTTTTACATATCTGAGACCTATTGCCTACAAATAGCATGATAGGTGCTCAGCTGGAACTCTATTCACATGCAGTGTTCTGCAAAATGACATTTAAGAATATATATTTTTAAAGACTTATTTTTTCCCGATACACTGAGACATCACGTTTGATTAAAAAAACCATGTCTAGTTATTATAGCGTTTACCGTATTTTCTGATTCATGGAGTGATACAAAGAAATATCAAATAAAAATAAAATTCTTAATATATATAATCAACTATGATGCAGTTTTATTATACTCCCTATTTGTTTATCTGTAGTGTTTCCCCTTAAGCCTTCAAATGTTATGAATACATTAACTTCATCCGTCTTCTCTTGGTCAAACTTTTACTTTCAACCCGTTTTTCTTCAGCCAGTCGTCTGCGGACCGAATCAGGATAACAGCAGGTCGTATGAAGGGTAACATGTAGAACATCGCCTGGAGTGTGTGTGTGTGTGTGTGTGTGTGTGTGTGTGTGTGTGTGTGTGTGTGTGTGTGTGTGTGTGTGTGTGTGTGTGTGTGTGTGTGTGTGTGTGTGTGTGTGTGTGTGTGTGTGTGTGTGTGTGTGTGTGTGTGCGCGCGTGTGTGTGCAGACTGCACTCTGACAGTGATGCTGTTTAACACCATCGTCTACCTGCAGGGCAAACAGTCCGTCCACATTATGGTGAAGTGGTGTGTGTTTGTTTGTGTACTTTCCCACCATCCACACATTTCTGAGTGAGTATTTGTGTTCTCCACATATGAAATAAGGCTTTTTTTCATAATAGTTAGGGCTCCTGGTTCCTACATTTTATAATATAATCCTGTATACTTTTATGTTGTTTCATGGCAGCTTCAAGACATGATAAAACTATATGTTTCTGAGTGGAGGTGATACTTAGTTTTCACACATCCATCCACATCATTTGCCGTGGAGTAACGTAGCCTTTGCATAAATGCTGTTTCTCTCATCTCTAAACGGTATGTGGCAAAGAAGCTAATTAGCAGAAAGGCCAAGGAATTGAGAAGGCATGAGGAGATTGAGTGGGAAAAGTGTGCAAGAAAGAACATGGACATTGTATTTGTTGTTTAACCTTGTACGCTTTTCACAGTCGCAGAGCCACAAGACACACTGTCAGATATACTGTAAAAACCCACATGAATACAAAAGGTAGCTAATTTCCCTCCTGCATACATGAAAAGAGCAGGAAGTCTCAGGAGACGGCACTCTTTGGTGTTCGAAACCCAATTAGCAAGAGCGCTCTAATGAAAGCATTGCGCCCTACCTGTGTATTGAAGTGGGTCAGTGGGAGCGGTTGTGCTAAACACCTAAAGACACTTCTCACATTTTAATTAGTTGCTCGAAGGGTGTTTGTGTTTGTTTGTGTTATAGGTTGAGTATGTCGGGAACAAATGAAAGAACAGACAAAGTCATCTCATACGTAAAGACTTGACAGCATCACACACACTTGCAACCCTCAGATGAAATTGTAATATATTCAAATGGGAATTTCACTGCTGTCAATATCTGTACGAGCTCATTAGCTCAGTGATGAGTGTGATTGGATCTGACATACGTAATCAAACATAATCTGTCTCTCTTTCAACCCCTTCTCGTTTTCCATCTCAGTTAATCACGTCTCACTCTCTTCCCTCTCATGTTCCCATGTGTCACTGGACCGTGGTCAAAGTGTGACTGAGATCAGACAAATGTGACCGTCAAGGCTTCTGCGACCTGGGGTGATTTTTAAGAGGGTAAAATACCAATGGCTGCTGCAAGAGATACCATCATTGAACACTACATGGACCATGGTTATAGATTATGGTCTGAATCCCACTGTACCAGTGGCGTAGCCAGGAATGATTGTGTGGGTGGGCCTGGAGAAATGTAGGTGGGCCAGGGGGAGACTTCTTAAGCGTGGGGTCTGAGCTGAAACTTCATTCATGATTTTATTTATTTTTTAATGCACTAATTAAACCAAGACGTGAACATGTGACGATTTCGTCCCTTCAACCGTGACAGTTACACGGTATTGTTAACCAGTGGAGAAATACCCGGAAAAGCCAAGCAAACTCTCCCCGACGGTCGGTTATTGTCAATATTAATATAATAATGATTTATTTTTTAATAGTCACACTCGATTTCGCCAATGTTCTTGTTGCCCCAGCTGGTCGACTCCTCTTTGAGCAGAAACAAAGGCTACATTAATGTATTAAATCGATGTTAATCCATGTGTGTGGATGTGGAATTAACGGACGTGACGTTGTGCGATTGCGTTGCCAGGCAACAGCTTCGGTTCATGTTAATTTACAAACTCTTCAACTACAACCGTAGTTATATTTAAAAACATGTTAGAAGGCCTCACAAAATACTTTAATGTAAATGTAAATGTGAAGGAATGTGTGTATAACAAAATACATCCGTCATAAACGAACAGTGTTGGGTGTAACGCGTTACAGTAATATATTACTTTTTGCTGTAACGAAGTAATGTAACGCATTACTAATGAAATGTGGGTAATATATTACCCGTTACAATGTCCAGTAACGCAGTTACAACACATTTTAACCCGAAATTAAATGATGTTTTGTTTTTTAAGAATGTACTAACATAGCGAGACATTCCGACACCAGACAAATTGTGCGGGTAGATTAGTAAACCTGGTGTGTTTACCCTTCAGGCTTCGCGTCGGGATCTTCGGCCAGTTGAATGTTATGCACCCTCTATTCAAAAAAGAGAACGGAGCGAAAAATACAAACAACAAATTGTGTCAGGTGCGCGTGACCTGCTCCGCTGCGCGTGCATCATTTCCAAATGATCCACAGCAGTGACACACATCTGTGGATAATCATTTATACGAAAATGGTTAAAGCAACCATCACTAAACGCCAGCAACACTGCATCTACTGCAGACAGTAGCAACAGGTCAGATGGGGACATCACGTTACCCTCCGTTGTGGACACTAGCTTACTCCCGCCTGACTCGCCGCCCTCAACCCCGGGAGCAGCACTCTTCGTTGCCCGAAACTACGCAGCCCCTCTGCGGCCCGCAGGTGCCAGGATACCACGGCAAAACAGAGCCTGCCAGGTATATCTAAACAAGTGGGGTTCGGCGGTCGTGTTGCAGCTCGTGGTATAAAAATAGACAAGGGGCTAGAATATTCATGTGAAAATAGTGCCATATTCTGCCATGCCTGTAGAAATGTTGGGTCAAACACAATAGCACAGATGCCTTCACCACGAATGGCTACACAAAGATCTCATATCCCAAGCTTATCAACAAGCTAATGTTGCAGCTGAAATGTTCTCCAGGTCACAAAGTCAACCTCACATGATGATGTGATACCTGTTTTCAAGCACAGTAAATATTCTCTTCCCAGAGTATATGATGGGACCAAAGTGATGATGTAGTACATGGTTTTAATAATACTTTTGCTTTTCAATGGTTGCCATTTCAAACCATGAGCTGGTTCAAATAATATTTGCCTTGATTTACAATATCTTCTCATTTGTTTTATCAGTACAGCTTTGAAGCTGTTGTGCTTTTCTTTGCCACAGTCCACTTTGGACTGGATGAAATATTTCAGGATTGCACTTTTAACTCACTTGCAATGTTCTCACTTGCTTGGTTTCAAAACATAACAAAGGCCATAATCTGTTCATTGGGACCATCAATGCTATTTTTCATTGCTGTTGCCGGCCACTATTGCTCATGTAAACCTGCTACTGCTGCACCCCCTGTAATCTCAGAGGCACCCTGAGTCATTTTGTTCTGGAACCGGGCCTGTACATGGATACTAAACACACTACAGAGCCCATTCCGTGTCCTGTTAGTGTTTACTTCCTGTCTGCCTTCTTCTGGTGATTTATCTGACGTCCAGTGCTCCGTCTTTTAACCTCTTTTCCTTTCTCTTTCTTTCCTTAGCAACCTTCATTATAGTCATTGACAGTGGTCTGTACTGCTGTATTAACAACGTGTCACATGTTAAGAATTTACAATCAGAATCGAGTATTCAACTAAGCCGTGTAATACAAGTTGTGAGTAGCCTTAAGGGCCTAAACAGTTGTTATGCTATACCACATCGCATTTCACTGGATGTAGAATGAGCTGCACTAAACTACATTTTAGCATTTAAAATTCTTTCGCGGTTATTTTGGTGAAAGTAACTTAAAAAAGTAACTAAAGTAGTGTAACCCATTACATTTCAGAGACAGTAATTGTGTTATGTAACTTATTACATTTTGGAAGTAACTTGCCCAACACTGTAAACGAAACCGGAAACAATTTCATTTCAAACCTTTATTTATACAGATAAATCCCATTGAGATCATTGATCTCTTTTTCAAGGGAGACCTGCTCAAGTAGTTCCACATGAAACATAAATAGAACAACAAAAGGACATCATACAGCATCATTTACATAATTATCCACATAAACAGGTACCAATAGCTTCCGATTGACTAGCATCCAACCGAGCTTTAAAAACATTTAGTGGCACCAGATTGTTCAGTTTCCATTTAATTTGCAGACTATTCCAAGACAGAGGAGCTGCGCATCTAAAAGCGGTCTTCCCTAAGACAGTCCTAGCAGTTGGCACATTTAATAAAACCACAGCATTCGATCTCAGGCAGTAGCCACTTACAATTCTCCGTGAGATTAGGGAGCAGATATAAGATGGAAGTTTCCCTAACATGGCTTTGTATATAAAAATGTACCAGTGACTGAGCCTCCGTACAGTTAGTGAAAGCAAACCAGCCCTTGCATACAGGGTACAGTGATGAGTTAATGCTTTACAGTTTGTCAAAAATCTCAGTGCACTGTGATACGCAGCATCTAACTTGTTCAGGCAATTGGCAGGTGCATTCATATATAACAAATCACCATAGTCCAGCACAGGTCAAAAGGTCACAGAGCCTTTTCCTGGCCTCAAGCGAGAAACAGGACTTGTTCCTGTAGAAGAAACCTAGCCTAACACTCAGCTTTTTAAGCAGGTTATTGACATGAAGTTTAAAAGTGAGACAATCATCAAGCCAGATACCAAGGTATTTGTAACAGGTAACCACTTCAAGTTTTATTCCTTGCGTAGTTACAATATCTAAAACAGGCTCTGGTGTCTTTTTAGCTTTTGAAAAGAGCATTACCTTGGTTTTATCAACATTTAAAAGAAGCTTTAATTCAGAGAGCTGAGTCTGAATAATGTTAAAAACAGCCTGTAATTTAACACCAGCCTCCTGAATGGAGGGACCTGCACAGTACATCACAGTATCATCCGCATACAAATGTAAAGTAGCTTCATCCACATTTTCACCTAAACTGTTGATATATATGGAGAATAAAAGTGGTCCTAAAACAGAACCTTGGGGAACACCATTAACAATGTTTAACCACTCAGAAGACAGCCCATCAAAGTGAACACATTGGGACCTTTCAGAGAGGTAGTTCACAAACCACCCACTGCATGGCTGGACATGCCTATACTGGCCAGCCTCTGCTTTAAGATGAGATGATCGACGGTATCAAACGCTTTGGAAAGGTCAATAAATAGAGCTGCACAACTCTGCTTATTATCTAAAATAATCGCCACATCATTCACCACTTTCATTGTGACAGTGATGGTGCTATGTTGCTTTCTGATGTTTAGACAGGATGTCATTTGTACATAAAAACTCCTTTACTTGTTCACTCACTAGGCGTTCAAGAACCTTAGCCAGAACTGACAACTTAGAGATGGGTCTATAATTATTTAATAAGGTGGCCTCCCCTCCTTTTAGTAGAGGCAGGACATACGCTGACTTCCACAATTTTGGAATTGTGTTAGTGCTGAGGGAGAGGTTAAAAAGGGTAGTGAGAGGTGGAGCAATAAAATCTGCAGCTATCTTTAAAAAGAAAGGTTCTACGTTGTCCGGGCCAGCCGGTTTCTTAGGATCTAACTTGGTTAAAGCTTCACGAACAACATCAACAGTAAAAGGGGTAAAACTGAAAGGGTTTTCCAACACACGTTTTTCAGAGTCACCGACTGTGGTGTTCACAGAAGCAGAGTTAGTGACAGAATCAAATAGAGAACCACAGGACACAAAATGCTCATTAAAGCAATTTAGCATAGTAGCCCTGTCCGATATAGAGCCAGATGCTGTGGTAAGGCACGGAGGTAGCTCATTACGGATATCGCCGGTGGATAACGATTTAATGGCTTTCCAAAATGTTCCAGGATTATTCAGACATCAGACGTATACAAGATCCTCAGCTCGGTGATTGGATGGTTCAGCCACAATGCACGCTTTTTTCATACTTCAAATTGGGACCTACTCAAAATAGCCCCCGAGTACAGATGTACGTAAACTGAGACACATCCAGTCTGTAGCCTAATAGAAATGTTAACTAACCACGATCAGCTACTGGCAGCTTTTCACTGGACACAGTTGAAGGCTTGCAGAGCTTTTACAAACACACACACTCATCTGCTTTCAGAAAGTATACTTTGTGTCACAGAAGAAAAAAGAGAGTCCTATTATGAAGACTGTCTGCATGAGATACAAACATTGTTATCCACTTAAGTAGCACTCGTTTCTTTGGGGGAAACTTATTTGAATTCCCAGACTTTCAGGACAAACCTTTTCATGACAGAAGCTGAAGCACTCACAGCGCAGTGGCTACCTCTTATAAAGTCTGCAAGAGAAAAGAAAATGTCACTTCAATGAAAATGTTTCCAAAAGAAAAGTGCACTCTCTTTGGCTTGTGGATTGCTTTGAAGGCTACTTTGACGTGCACATTTCTTTACAGGAATTTGCGCTCGCTGCTTCTACTGCATGTGAATTGCTTGGCTTAAGGCTTCAAAGGAGAGTGGCTGGAAGGACTCATTAAAGAAGAACAAGGAAACAGAGTAAGATGAATGGCAGGGGAGGGATGGTGTTCTCTTAATGGCCGGGTCCAGAGACAAGAGAGTGGCTTCCATTCTGGAGAAATTATACAGGTTCATCTCTTTAAGTGGGGAGTACTCATCTACCTGGAGAACTGTTTCTTCACTATCAAGGACCTCACCACGATTCAGCTACAGGAGAGACTGCATGCAAACCAAAGAGATGCAGAAGGATGACGTCTGTCAGGCTGGTCTGGAGGACGAACTGAAGTCTACAAAGAAGAGACTTCAAGATTGAAGGTTTTATTGTCATGTGCACAGCAGCTACAGTGTAGATATGACAATGAGAAACGTATCAACAATGCAACATTTTATATAACGGACATAAGACAACATAATAACTGTTACGGTCCCTACTGGGCTAGGGGACTCAAAGGGAAGCAACAACATATAAAATGACCGGGCGAGAGACAAAGGAGAGGAAGCTGATCGGTGAAGCCACAAGATGGTCTTTTTAATGGACAAAGGAAAAAGGGCTCACTAGCCAACTTGCAAAGTAAACTAAGATAAACTAGAACACAACGATACACTGGAGCACATCTCATGATAATTAACAGGTCACAGGTCACGAGACAGAGACACCATGCTGCACACACGCAGCCAGAGGAGAAGGAGAGGCCACTGCAGCCTTCCTCAGGTCCTTTATGGAGGCCCTGATTGGGGAATGGGAGCACCTGGGGGAGAGGCTGCACCTGGAGACAATCAGGGAGAGACACACACACACACACACACACACACACACACACACACACACACACACACACACACACACACACACACACCACTTCAGGGGACATTACATTGACTTACATGCATTTCCTGGAGACTTATCCTAACCTTAACCATAACCAACACATGCCTAACCCTAATCCTAACCAAGTCTTCACCCTAAAATTAATGATACCCCTCATGGGGACCTCCATTTTGTCTCCATAAGGGAGGCGAGTCCCCACACGTGACTGTGTAAACAGATTTAGGTCCCAACAAGTATAGTAATGCTAGGCCACACACACACACACACACACACACACACACACACACACACACACACACACACACACACACACACACACACACACACACACACACACACACACACACACACACACACACACACACACACACACACACACACACACACACACACACACACACACGATAATAATACAAAAATATAGATTAAACAGTGAAATACAATCAATCTTTTGTAATCCTTAGGGCTTTCTTCCAGATTAAAGGCTTTATCGTCTTTAGCACAGCAGCTACAGTGTAGGTGAGAAACTTAAGGCACAGGCTCCTCCAACAGAGCAGCATGAATATATATAGGACATAAAACAGATAAAATAGTGCCAGAGAATGTTTTGAGATGTGCAAGTAAATACACATAAAATAGAAATAGTGCAAGAAGAGTCTAAATACAAGTAAATGGAATATGAGATATAGATAAATATATTTCAGTTTGTTTTTAGAAATGAAAGAGCATTATTAGACTTGATAAAACATTTCATTTATCATGATCAAGACACCGGGCGAAGCATTAACCTTTATATGCTCTGTGCAAAGATCAAATAAAGTGTTTTAGTTTTTCAACATCGTAATATTATACAATATGTCGTAATGATAGACGTCCTTAGGTCCAGTCTTTCTTTGACCTTTTTGTCTTGATATGTACATTTATTATCTAATACCAACCTTTTGCATCATTCCTTTATAAGAACATTTACCAATACAGAGATATGCAGTGATTAGAAACTATTGATCTTCTCAGAACCTTTTTTTAACAATTGATTATTTGAAATGCTTAGTTAACAAAGAAGATAAAAACGACAAACTTAAAGGTGGGGTAGGTAAGTTTGAGAAACCGGCTCGAGATACACGTTTTGTTATATTCCATGGAATGCTCTTAGCATCCCGATAGCAATGAATATCTGAAGTGCTTTGACAACAAATCCATAAAGAAACGTAATCTGTGGAAGCCGTGGTTCTGTAAAAAGCACGACCAATCATCTGAGGCCTCATTTATAACGCCTTGTGTAGGATTCACGTGGGAAGGTTGCTTACGTAGTACAAAGCAAAAAAATAGGTATAGACATTTTCCGATTCACCAAACATTGCGTACCGGCGAGGAAAGTGCGTACGGCACTTCCTACGCCGGTTTCCTTTTATAAATCACAACCGACTCGAAATGCGGTGCAGCTTTTGCGGGCTTCACGTAACGCCCATATTTGCCTATAAATAGTCAAAGAAACGCCCATTCATTCATTCTGACTGACTTTATGAAGAAGATCGCAGGAAATGACGACAGAACAGCTAAAAAAGACGTCTCACACCGTGTCAGATTCTGGTTATTTTGGGGAGGTGGAGATAAATCATATTGTTTGGTGGATGCAGTTTGAACCAGAGTAGCAGCATGGAGGTCGGATCGTCACCAAAATAAATAAATAATTATTTCTTTTTTTTTTATTACATTACATTTAGCTGACGCTTTTATCAAAAGCGACTTACAATAAGTGCATTCGACCAACAAAATACAAACTTGAAGAAAACAGAATCATAAAGTACATCAGGCTTCATAGAGCAAAAACATTTCAAGTGCTACTCAACTGGCTTTAGGTAAGCCAGTCCTTTATTAGTATATAAGTGCTTTGTTAATAGTTCTATTGCTCGAAGTGGAGTCGAAAGAGATGAGTAAGCTATCTGCTGTCCTGATGTCAATGGGAGCTCATTCCACCATTTTGGAGCCAGGATAGCAAACCCACGTGTTTTTGCTGATGGGAACTTGGGTCCCCTTGGCAGTGCGGGTGCAGCGAGTCGTTTGGCTGATGCAGAGCGGAGTGCACGTGCTGGGGTGTACGGTTTAACCATGTCCTGGATGTAGGAAGGGCCAGATCCATTCGCAGCATGGTACGCAAGTACCATTGTCTTGAAGTGGATTCTAGCAGTTACCGGAAGCCAGTGAAGGGAGCGGAGGAGCGGAGTGGTGTGGGAGAATTTAGGAAGGTTGAAGACCAGACGAGCCGCTGCATTCTGGATGAGCTGCAGAGGTCGGATGGCACATGCAGGTAGACCAGCCAGGAGGGAGTTGCAGTAGTCTAGGCGTGAGATGACGAGAGCCTGGACCAGAACCTGCGTGGCTTTCTGGGTCAGCTGGGGACGTATCCTCCTGATGTTGTAAAGCGTGTATCTGCAGCAACGGGTTGTAGCAGCTATGTTTGCAGTGAAGGACAGGTTGTGAAGGACAGGTTGTGTGTGTAAGTGGTCCGAAAAAGGTCAATGACAAAATAAATACACATAGCCTTCCTCAGGCAGTGTGCTTGCACCGGGGACAGGAGACCCCCCCCTTGATAAGAAACTGTAAGAAATGATCGGGGAGTCCCTCCGGAGTGGAGTCATGACGACTGGATCTGAATTATGTGTTTGTATTTGGTGGCTTGTGTCCCAGCTTTCGATCAGCAACTAAATATCCATAATCCACCAGTTAAAGGTGTGACGACCCCTCCACACCACGTGGGGTGCCGTCTGGTTGTGGGTGTGCTTTGTGGGTGTTCACAGGTTCATGGCTGATGAGTCGCACCTGTGGGAGGATACCTGCCTGATGAGCTGCACCTGGAAAGGAAAGGATATAGGAGGAGCCCAGCCGTTACGTCGCTCTGTCTCCTCTGGGCACTTTTCCTGTGCCAGCGTCAGGGACCTGTTGCTGGTTCCTTTTGTTTGTTTGTTTTGGAATAAATGAACATTATATCATACCCCTCGTCTCGCCTCCCCGCTTTATGTTGCAGCCCAGGAGCCGGGTTGTAACAAAGGAAATACAACTAATGTGTTGTGTTATATCAGCTGTTCAATTGACCACATGGTGTTCTTAGTTTCCATACCTCCTGTGTTTTACGAGCGACTTATCAAGTCTTGGCAAACGGCATAAAACACGATTAAACATGATATAAAACCATGCTCGTATCTACAACCTATAGAAATGCAAAAGTGTCAGTTTAGACGTAATTCTGTCCTCCTGCTTACCGCATCATTTATGAGAAAACATTTCATAACATTAACACAACATATTCAAGGTGGTTTTAAATAACATATCCGTATTTATTTATTTCTCCAAGTTATGTGTTTGTGTGCACTGAGGAGTCTCAAACAGGCGTTTGTTTCATCAATGTTTGAAAATGAATTCTTCATATGATAAATGAGAGGTAACATTTTATTTATGGTATTATTTCCACATATTTCACTCCATTCTTCCTTCTGCCAACGGTGTCGCAGTTTCTCGTCTCTCCCGTTGTTCAAATCAAAATCAAATCAAATGTTATTTATAGAGTACATTTAAAAACGATTTTGGTCGAGCCAAAGTGCTGTACATGTAATTTAAACACATAAAAACACATTACATCACAATAAAACAACACATGGAACAGTCAGGAGTCGTGACCCCACTCTAACTAGAAGGCCAGGGAGAAGAAGTGAGTCTTCAGTGTGGATTTAAAAGCCCCTAGGGTCTGGGCCGACCTCACATGGAGGGGAAGAGTGTTCCAGAGCCGGGGGCCAGCTGCTGCGAAGGCTCGCTGTTGTTGTGCTTAGTGCGTACGCATGGGTTAGAGTTTGCGTGGAGGACCGCACATTTTCCCGTCAAGTTAGTATTTTAGAAATCGCAAACATTGCGTAGAAACTGGCGTACGCCATTTTTTTAGCGTATATCCCTTTATAAATGAGACCCCTGAGCCGGCCCGGCAAAAGTAATGGCGCATTTCCACTGCAGCGGGTAGCCCCGTTTAAGCGTCCTTAATCGTCCTCAAGCGGCCAGGCCAGTTTTTGGTGGCCTTTCCATATAGCGTCGCACCGGCTAGCGGGTACTTTTTCCCTCCCCATAAAATCGTGGCTCTATCAGGCCAGGGCTGAACTAGTGACGTCAACACTCTCGACTGCTGATTGGTCAGAGAGAATCGTCACAAGATCGCGCGCAAGATCATCCCTAGCGTCGCATATCGAGAAGCAAGCTTGCAGCATTTTTATACACAGCATTTTTGTAAACGGAGGAGCTACAAAAATGGCAATGCCAAAGAAAAGCACACCGTGGTCGATCGAGGAGGTGACGACGTTCCTACATCTCATTGGGGATGATAACATCCAGCGGGAGCTCGACGGAACAACTCGAAATGTGAAAGTGTTCCAGGATGTCTCTGCACAGATGTCCGAACGCGGATTTTCGAGGACTTTCCTGCAGTGTAGGAAAAAACTCAAAAAGATGAAGAGTGAATATCGCCAAGTAAAGGACAACAACAACACGAGTGGTGCGGGTAGGAAACACTGGAAGTGGTTCGACTTGTTGGACCAGATTTACGGCCATAGACCGGCCAACGTTGGGAGGGAGGGAGGCCTGGACTCTGCAACGGCTTTACTGGAAGGTACGCTCACTTCTGACAAAGAAGTCTATTTTATCCTTACATTAATGTTCGACAACCCATGCTTTTATGGAGCCCCGAAGAGCTACATAGCTAGCTAAGGCAGATAGCCTTAGCTAGAGCTATTGTTTGCTAACACCATATGTGCCATTGTTTACGTTCAGTTTTTCTTTTCTATAGTTGTTGTTGCTATTTAGTATTGTGCTGCAGTAGTTTGTGGAAGTCATTTTGCTGTTCTAGATGATTACATTGGGACTAGTGAGGAGGAACGTTCCCGAACAACGGGTGATGGCAGTGTTCCGTCCACAACATCGTCATCGAATCCAGAACGGACCCCAACTCGACCACCAACGCCGAGTGCCTTCACGACACCGCAGCGTGTGGTTCTAGGTAAGAAATAGAAATGGCAAAACGACTGGAATTGTGTTTTTTTTTTTAAAACCTTGGATCATCCATCGTCAGTAATTAAAATAAGCTATACCACTGTGTGGAAATGCTCTGTTACAAGTAAAGTCTTAGCTAGTAAGCAGCTAGTACAGTTGTGTGTGACATCATATCATATTTATATTCATTATCAACAGGCTGGACATAATGTAATTCACTTTCACAATCATTGTAAACATCTAGGGCCAGAACTTTCTTTAGTTCATCCTTACTGTTGTTCTGTTTATACATGTTATTCTTATATCCTTGTGTGACCTGTACCTGTCCTGTGGTTTTTCCTTATTGCTAATTATTATCTTATTGTCACCCAGGCAAGAGGAAATGAGGAGGAGAGGATCGGGCCCAGCAGGAACGGCACTTGGACTGGGCCAAAGCGTCTGCTGAGCGGAGATGGGAGTTGGATGCGGCCGTGAGAAGGGAGGAGGCCGTCTTGAGAAGGGAGGAGGCCATCTTGAGAAGGGAGGAGGCCGTCTTGAGAAGGGAGGAGGCCGCTCAAGCAGAGACCTTCAACCTAGCCTTCTTGCGCACTCTTGGCGAGGTGCTAGGGGGACTGGGCAGCCGAAGTGGCCCGTCTCCTCCGTGATACTTCAAATAACCTTAATAGTTATTGTACATATATCTTTTTTATCTAGTTAGTTTTTAAATGCAACATTTGTACTTTCTTGTTTATTTATTTTCTTTAAAATGTTCATTTTATGTTTATTTTTACAATGCCACGTATATTTATGCTGGCTGCAACAGTTTCACATTTTTTATCTGTATTGTTTAATGGCATGCCTTTTTGATACAAACATTTTTTTGTATTGTTAATGCCATCAATAAAGTAGTTCTTTGACGTATCTTATCTCTTGTTGATAATGAATCTTATCTCTTGTTGATAATGAATCTTATCTCTTGTTGATAATGAATTGCACCAACAGAAACACATCATCTTGATTTAGAGAAGATTAAACAGACATGAATATATAAAGCAATAACAAACACCATCAGTTAGGAACAAGTTAGTTTTCAGAGATTTAAAGCAAGAAATTGAGTTTGCTAGCTTGAGGTCCTCTAAAACATGATTACATGTTTATTTTGTAATGGTATTAAGAATACATGATAAATACATAATACATGTAGTAGAAATTGCTCAATTGTAATACCCTCGTTCTCCTCGACTCAAACAACACATTCCTTATATACTTCAAGACGAGAGAACACAAGAAACCTATAACCCATTCAAGCTTTTAACATGTCTAGAAGAAAGATTGAGGTTATATTTTAATATATTATTTTATGTTGTGGATACTTTAGCCTCCATCCATGTTTACAATTGTCCACACTATTTTACACTTGCATTTATGAATATAGTTTTGCTGTGTTTTACACTTTAGTATTTATGTTTATAGTTAGCTTTGATATTCGCTTAATTTATTAGAAAGATTTTCTTTTCATGATCTGATATTTCCTCAAATGTTCTTATGGGGCAGAACTTACTGGTGCTTTAAACTCAAATATTTACTAAATATTCAATTCAGATAACAACATTTTTGTTTAAAACATTTGACAAACACATGTATATGAAAAATAAAAAAGATTTATTTATGCGTTGGAGGACTTCCAAAACTCTCTCGTCAGCTTCTTCTGCATCTCGTCTTGCTATAACGCAGCCTACTTTGAAACATCACTTTCCTGCTCGCTGTGATCACTTTCCTTCTTGCTGTGATAACAAGCCACACACCAAGAAACAAGTACACGATCGCTTCCACATCCTCCATTGTTGTGTGTGTTTTGTTAGTTGTGTCACATTGAAGATGACACCACTGCAGTTTTACCCAGCGTCGCTCCGCCCAAAAAGCCGATCGCCCCGCCTACACTGCGTTGCTACCCCAGGTCCTAAACTGTAACGGCCCGTCCACACTACAGCTTCAAAAAAAGCTTGGAGCTGGGCGTGTCTGAAGCTCGACCAACAACCAATCACATGAATCCCCCGCCCCTGACACACAAGCAGCGGTTTGATTGGCTAGAGCTTGTACTGGCATATGATTCGATTGGCTGGCGCTGGCTACTCCGGAGACGCCGGAGACGGACCGCTATGCTACCGACAATTCAGTTCGGCGAAAAGCGAGGCAACGTGACGTCACCCCATTTAAAGTGAATGGGCAGACGCGTTGGAAACCGTTTTTGAAGCTGTCGAAGCTGTAGTGTGGACGGGCCGTTAAAGGAAATGCGCCACGGCCTCGGACGGCCAGCGAGGCAGCCCGAGGCCTGAGCGAGGACGCTTAGGACGCTTAAACGGGGCTACCCCGCTGCAGTGGAAATGTGCCATAACTGGATGGCCTACCTGCCTGTCAGCCTTCCATCTGTGCACAAACTCATCTCGTGCCCTCATTGGTCATGTGCGCGTTCGTGTGTGTTGGAGGAGGGGCTCTGTAAGGAAGTGGCAGATTTCTTCCGGTTGTGTATTTTCAAATTCTAGCGCACTCCAGCTGGTTTCTCCAAAATTACCTACCCTACCTTTAACTGTTGTTAAACTAATACGCCAAAAGGTAACACATTACACAAATCTTCCAAGGAACTGTATTAAGTGTGAAGCAATGAATGAGGCACCATATTTTCTTTTAGGCAACGTTTGATGTATATTTTAATTAAACAACTGTTTATAAGAAGATCGACTGATAAAGTAGATAAATCATTATAAGAATGAAGACTTCTTCTTGTTTGGTACATAGCTTTAGCTCATGCACACGAGGTGGTTAGGCTTCTCCATATGTCAGCACTCTTGGAAGCTAATTGTCTCTCTTTGTGGTAAATTGTGTATAGTTACCACATGTAGTCTGCATATTGTTGCATTGGGGTTTTTGACGTGTTATCCATGGGGTAACGTTTATGTCCTGCTTCGTAAACCGATTTACAAATAATGTTCACTGCACATAATAAATGGCTGCGTTTTTGTAACAGCACACTCCATGTCATTATTTTCTCGGGTGAAACCAGTGTTCCTGTTTCCCTGCCGTGTGAATGGGAAACAAAATGCCGCACACAGCCAAGCGTTTACTCCGATTGAGACCTTGGTATTGCTGTAAGCAGCACAATCCAAGAGCAATTCCCCTGCAACGTTCTCACACCACGTAGATAATCAAGCCTTGATTGCGAGCGATACTGCCTACCGCTTCCCAACAGTCATACAAAAAACAACAACCCATGGCATGAGTAATTATCCACAAGTAACCAACAATGAGGGAGTTTTCTGAAAACAGGTGGTTTATTATTTAAGCAGACAAAGGCTCAGCTTCCCTCGTCACAGCGGAGGAATCGACAGCCAGATGCACAGCGTCCTGTTTTCAGTGCCGTGCCTTTGTGTACGCGGCTAAGAGACAGAAAACAGCGAGAAAAATAAGCGACTTGGAGGCTTTCACTCATTACGAAGTTTATTTCGGTTACTCCGCCAGCTTCGGAGGGCTTCGTGGAAAGATAGTCGTCAGGGGGATCATTGCGCTAATCAATGCCCTTGTTGTGGTATGCTAATGTGGTGTGGCTAACCGCAGTGCTAAGTGAATCCAGAGGGAAGTGCAGGCCAGCAGGCAGCAGTGGTTGTTGAGCCGTGTGTTAAAACTGAGGTGGAACGATGACTCGGAGAGACTGTGGGAAAAAGACAGAACATGAAATTCATGGAGAAATCTGGAGCTGACTGAATTTTATTGGCAGAACACATTGTTGTCATGTCAAATTTTCATTTGTCTTTCATATTTGTAAAGCACTTTGAATTGCCTTGTGTTGAAAGGTGCTATATAAACTTGCCTTGCCTTGCCTATAATCATTTAAACAATATATAAAGATTATGTCGTATACTCTGATTGCCTTTTACATTACATTATATGTCACATGTTAGACGCTTTTATCCAAAGAGACTTACATATTCAATACTGAGGGCAAACCCACAGGAGCAATTTGGGGTGAAGTGTTTCAGGGACACAACGACATGCTGACTGCAGTGGGGTTTGAACCTGTGACCCCTTGATCCCAACACCAACGCACAACCCACTGCACCACGCACCTCCTTATACCCGTCTAAATAGTATTTTTCGTCCTATGTGTCTAACAGAGACGTTAAGGATTTACATTTCAGGAAAGGCAGAAGGTGGATTTGCAAATGGTTTAAGGACTGGAGGGTTTAATGGTGGGATGTTTAGATGATGTCTAAGAGAATTAATGGGTGGGACCAGTTGGCTATTTTCTCTCTAGTGTGACTGTAAGCCTTTTTATGCTCTGAGGATGAAGTTGCTCTGTTCCTGCATTTGAGATCGATTTCAGTTGTATATTGACTTCCTTTATCACTTTATTAAATATAGCAAAAGACAACATTTGTCCATGAATCATTTATCAGGGAATTCGAATTTCCTCCACATTATCACACATTATGTATTATCAGGGACGTGCACAGGTACGGGCTAATGTTGCCCGAGCAACGGCCCATTTGCCATTTTTGTCTGACCTGCCCCTCTGGAGAGAGCGAGAGATTTTTTTTGTTTTCTATTGTGGCCGAATCAACATGATAAACCCACAATTAGTATTGTAGTGTCTCGCTGCGGGAAACACACTTTGTCAGCGCTGTCATCTACCCCCAGTCACGTGACTTTGTTTACAATCTGACAGCTGAAAGCAAAGGAAAGCCTTCCGGCCTCATATGGCTATGGTGATCACACCATGTGCCTGCCTGGCGTTAGAGCATAGGGGACAAACCAGGGGACTTTACTTCCTCACAAAAAAAACACCTAAATATACTTGTTAGTGTGCTTCTGTCTTTCTGTGTCTTTTACTCTGCTCCGTAAACTCCCTCAACGGGGCCGCTCGCTCTCTTTTCTTGATCGCCCTCTCACGGGTGAACAGTTCACTGTCCCGCTTCATTGTAGGATTTCTGCCATGTCTCTACTTCAGTTTGACCATCTCTGTTATTAAGTTATGAAATACTAGATAAATAAGTAATTAGATTACCGTTACTGGGCTGATAAAGAATGATAAGAATAAGAATAATGCGTAATCCGCAAAACAAAAAATGTGCCTGAATAACGAATTTAGCAGTGGACATAAAAGTCAACTGAGTGCCCTTTTTCCAGTTTAGAGCAATAGCCCCTCCAAATGTCTGTGCACGTCCCTGTGTATTATACATATAGTCCTTTCCTTTAGCATATCCTCAAGATTCTCCGTCCGAAATTCACCAAAACAAACCTTGACAAAACACGTAGAAGACTTCTAAAGAGTACGTGTGCCAAATAAATCGTTGGAAGCTGTTCACATCCCTGGAGCTGTTAGTCGAACACTCAGAAATAAATACTGCTAAACTGTCAGCTCTCAGTTGGAAACTCACACCTCGAGCTGCTGCCGTTTCTCTGCTGTCTGTCGGCCAATCAGAGCCCACTGATTGTTAATGGTGGAGCATGGATACAAGACAAGACGCAGAAATTAGCTTTATTTTACTTTGTATTAATTCCATTGGTTTGTCCGTACATGTCCTTCGCTTTAAAGGCAGTAGAAGTCAAACAGAACCATGCCATACTTCTTTGTCCCTTTCATCCCTTCCACGTTTCACAGCTTCCCGAGACGCGAGGACAGAAGAGACCCTCGCTCAGTTGGGTGTAACTTTTAAATGACGGCCTTTACTCATGGCGTGTGCCCAGCTGTAGCATCTGTCACCGGGCTTAACGCTAAAGAAATCCTACACAGTCGCTGCAATTAAGTTTCTATATGTTGACTGAACCTGATCCGGTTATCTCTTTTTACTCATGGGATTCAATGCATCATTTCCAACAGCATCAGAGGACATTATTAAATAAAAACAGGGATGGTGTTTCGCAGAATTGAAGATACTTTTGCGAAGTGGTGCTTCTTTATTCTGCCAGCTGTGGATGTTTATGTATCCATGTGCAGTGATTACACTTACGGCTGCACTTTCCGATCCTGTATCCTCGACTTCTCCGTGGGCATTTAAGGAATATGGAAGTTTTTCAATTTGGCAGTGGATTGATTTCCTGTTTAAGTAATCCAGGGTAGATGTGGAGGGTTATTAGGGTGGTTCATCCCGTATTGTGCCGTTAAAGACAATCAATGTGCAGGAGTTTGAATCCATGAGCCCCACATGCTTAGATCTAATTGGGTAACACATAACATGTAAAAGGATATTGTAAAAGTATAATTTAGGCCATTATTTTCTACTGTATGGAGGTAGATTTGTGTCAATATTATTTGTGTGAACAGATCAATCATCCATCTGTTAATGAAACACACCTTCCACCAAATATGCAAAATAAGATTTTATAAGGAAAGCAAATGAGACATATATTAGCAGACAGACATAAAACACTTTGTTCTCAGACTCAAAACAGGCAGTTATTTCAAAGTCAGTAATCAGTCTTTCAACATTCAGTCATTTACTCAGATGTAAATTTGTTGTATCACTTATGTGTAAAACTCTTCCCTTAAATACATCTGTTTTAGAGAGAGAGACATCTCCAGTTCAGCATCCGTCGGCCCTCAGTGACACAAACGGCCCTCTTTGTTGAACAATAACACAAATGTGATAAAATGCCAGATTTGGTGAAGTTGCTGTGTTTCAGTGTTAGTGCTGAGACATTACGCAGCACAGTGATTTACATTTCCCTTTGGACCCCCCATGTCTCCTCCACAGGCTGCTGTCCCTGGTGGCTCTGCAGCAGCACTTCATGTGTTCTGAGGTCTAGGCTGTTTTATTAACCTCACACACTCACACACTCACAGCTCTAAAGCGAGGTGGGAGGCCGTTTTAACCACAGTGAAAAGCATCAGCAGATTCTCCCCTTTTAAAATGCTTAACTTTAGATATTATATTTATATAAATGACACCCCTCGTAATCCTGTTAATCTCAGGACATGCTAACAAAACAATCTATATTTTCTCTCTCAGTATCTAAAGAAATCATATTAGCTGCTTTCACACCGCAGGACTTGCCGTACTTTAGTGCCGGCACTAAAGTACCACGGCACTGAATCCGCCAGGGGGCTAGTGCCAATCGCATTCACACCGCAGTACTTTCCCTGAGGCAAGATTACGCTGACGTCACTTCGTCTTCTTCTTCTCTGGGTTTACTGGCAGGCCGCAAAACCACTTCACGGCGAGTACAAAAAAAAACGAGAGAGAAGAACTACACAGGGGAGGGGGTATAAAGCCCACCCGCTGTATGAGGCGTTTGTTTACTGGTCTTTCGATCGTTACCACTCTTATTATTGTGGTCTTTAATTTTTTTATAGTCCTGCCTGAGTTTCTTTATTTTTACCCGGCATCCGTGTGCACGATTCCCAGCTCAAGTAGCTTTTGCGAACATCGCTCAAAACATTTGGAGTTTCTGTAGAAGCTGCTGCATCCCGTCCTCAGAGTAAATTGCCAGAAGTGCCGACACTTCCTCATCATTCCACCGCTCCGGTGTTGTAGTACGTGTGGTCATAACTGCTTTAAAGTACAACAAAACTACTCGCTCAGGATGTGGTTTTGTAGCGAGGAAAAAAATGGCTGCCTAACAAAAAAAAATCAGAGTCTAACGGGGCGTGGTTTGCAATTCGCCCAGCCAATAGAAATAGATTAGAAATCGGCACTCTTTTATCACCAGGTTCGTACCACCTCTCTAGCAGGTAGAGATGGCAAATCCGGATCATTTTATGGACTCGGAGTCTTCTGAGTCAATCATTGAAGAGATCCGGATCATACGAGTCATTTGAGTCATTTGAGTCATATGAGTCAGCATGACCAAGACCGTAGAAATCCTACCGGTGAAACCGAAAAGTTGTTGCATTTAACCAGCATATTAAACTAACGTTACATTAACCTCCGCTACACAGTGTCTTTTGCTTTAATAAAATATGTGTGTGTGTGTGCATTTTAAAAAATAAGTGTTTTGCATTATATGTATATAGTTATTTTAATATGTTCCTGTACTTAAGCTAATTTTGCACAATTGTGTTTTCATTTAATAATAATAATAATAATAATAATAATAATAATAATTGTATAATTACATTTTATATATTCTAACTGTTTTGCAATTTTCTATCATTTGTTTCTTTTTGTGTGCCATGTTCAAAATAAACGAGTTTCCAAGTAAGATCCTTATTGGAAATGCAGATATTATTACAGGAGACTGTTGCACAACATGACCATTTTGTTAGAAGTCTACACTGAAACTTAATTTAGAGCCGGAAAAATCGCGGGATCCGTGAATCCAGGTCAATGATCGAGAGAGACCAGTAGCCTACGAGGACTCAGAGCCGTAACATATAGCAGGCAGCAGATCCAGAGATCCAGCAGACTCGTCCCTATGCACGAATCTACAGCAGACTCAGCCCCTCCTCCGGCTCGCACGGCTCCCGCGAGTCCCACGGCTCCCGCGAGTCCCACGGCTCCCTCGACGAGTCGCAGCAGACTCAGAGATTTGCGGACTCACGGCTCACTCACGGCTCACGGCTCACTCACGGCTCCCGCGAGTCCAACGGCTCCCGCGAGTCCCACGGCTCCCTCGACGAGTCGCAGCAGACTCAGAGATTTGCGGACTCACGGCTCACTCACGGCTCACGGGACTCTCGCGGGAGCCGGAGGAGGGGCTGAATCTGCTGTTGATTCGTGCATGGCGACGAGTCTGCTGCATCTCTGGATACAACAACGTTGTAATGTGATTTTACACGTTATAAAGAGAGTAAAGAGTGACGCAATTTATAGTTTTAATTTTTACGTCACATCAGGTGTAGGACTCAAAGGACTCGGGTTAATCGAGAGGGAGACTCGTCACGACCGGCTCATTACTAGGATCCGGGTTAATGATCCGGATGAATCATGACTCGCCCATCTCTACTAGCAGGGACTGAACATGGCTAAAAGAGTTCCTGGCACTGAGTAGTCCCGGCGGTGTGAACGCGACATTATTGGTACTAACGGAACTAAAGAACCAAAGTACCAGGGAAAGTCCTGCGGTGTGAATGCGGCTATTGACTACAATGGTCTTTCTCATTGATTATATATACAGTATATGGCCTAAAAGAACCAGCAATATTAAAGGAGAATTTGTTTTGCAAAATCCTCTCACTGCACTGAACAGAATCTCACTTTTAAAATGCTTAACTTCAGATTGTATATTGATATAAATGACTCCCCTAATAATCCCCAGAATGACTCATGTTAATGTCTCCGGACATGCTAACAAAACAATCTATATGTCCTCTCTCAGTATCTGAACAAATTCATATTGCGCTTCAGATGATGTGCGGAATAAAAAACTATATTTATACATTTGATGTCTTTTTTTATTACCTTTTATGTGTACCCCTTATGCCAACTTGATTGAATACCAAATGTATGATGTACATATACTGTATGTTGTTGAATAAATCAAGGGGAGAAAAAACTAGTGAATGGTGTTGAACCTGTAATATTTGTTTGGCCACTAGGGGGAGGTGAAACAACAATGGCATCATGTTTGATAAAACAAACTTTTAGCAAAAAAATATTTTGATTTCGTTTTTGCTGAGCTACTAACTGTATGTTTGTGATGGATCTAAGAAAATAACTTTCCACACATTACACCCCCTCAGTAAGAAGTGGCTGACAGAGGAGACAAATCCCCCGCCCCCCCAGGCCCACAGCAGAACTTTTCAGACTCAAAGATTGCTCTTTATTTTTTGTCCTGAGATAAAAATGAAAGTCACAGAAGATGTTTCAACAGATCTTTTGTTATCTGTTCAATTTCTGAAAGCTTGTTCTGTGATTCTGTGGTCACAGTGCTTTCACAAAGTCAAACATAAGGCTTTTTCGATTAAAACTGAAGTTGAATGGTTTTTCATGTGTTGGCAGCTTTTACTTCTCTCTTCACTTTGTATCCGTGAGCCTGCACTCCTTTCTCCTATTAATGCACCTTTTTATTTCCCTGAGAAGGAAGCAAATTGGGAACACCGAAAGGTTTGTTATTTTACAGGTAATACATCCCATTAGTCAATCTGAAGCAACTTCCCCTTGACGCTGATTTCCTGGTGCTGTTTAGCTTTTAATTCCTTAGATATGCTGAGGCAGCAGCACAGTCATTTCCTCCAGTCTCACTTCTATGATAGCAGAATACTAACTGTTGCTACAGAAGTCCTTCAAAAACATACTAATCATATTTTTCAAGTGTATAAAACGCAGTGGCAAACCGTCAGGGCCTTCAAGGTGTTCAGAGAACACCCTGGAACACTCAGATAAAACAAACAAAAAAATCGATGTAATGAAATGAATAAATGAGAATTGTATCTGTGTTGTTGATCTGTAATATCACAGTGTTACGTTGATTTGTTTGTCCTTCTTGGACCATGCTCTACGCATTTCAGTGGTTTTGTGTTAGAAAAGAAAGCAACCAATCAGATCTTGTTCTGGGTCTCGGGGTAGAATATCCTTCAACCAAGGTATTCTACGTCCTTGATCGAATGCCCTGGCCGTTGCACTGAATGAGAGCGTACGTTTGGACTGACAGTTTGATCAACCAATCATATATTGATTTGTAGCCAATGGACGTGTTCTTTCAGAGTTCCCCTCGGTTCCAGCGTGCTCTAGAAGGCCCGCTAGTTAACTGGCTCGAGACAGAGGATCTAGATGAATGCGACGAAGCAATTCATGCCGTTTTATTGTTTTTAACGTTGAAATGACAAGAGCAACAGGTGAAGATGAAGTTGTTGCGGAGTTGTTGTGAGTACCCTTTTCAAGACGACAATTCAGTGAAAAGACGTACATTATAATGGTGGGGGGTCTACAGAAGGTCCAGTTGTGATAGACACGGCTCGCCACTGCAAAACGTCAGGAAAAGGGAGAAACATTGTGATTTGGCCAACAGATTTAGTTTTTAACAACTGCTGAATTTATTATGCCCTAACCTGATTTTTTCAAGGAAACAATCCACAGCGATCAAATGTCATATCAGTTAGTTGTGGAGGGATTTAACTCATAACTTTACAGCATAGAATAATCCTATCCAATGCAACTGTTCTTCTGAAGTTGTAGTCTGTACAATAAGCTTTACCTAATGCACAGAGATTACTTTGAGCATCCCTGCAGTCAGTCTGGGTGTTTCTCAATGTCGAGGAAAGCTGCTCCAGAGCCACTATTTCAAGCATACTACGTCATCGAGTGCCGCCGAAGGACTGTTCCAATGTCCAGCATACTTGGAATTCTACCGAGCCCAGCGTACTTCGTTTGGAGACATTTCGAGGCTGCACATGTGTAGACTCAATTTGTAGACCAATTTCCCAAAATCTGTGGTGGAAAATGTAAGGCGGTTCTCTCATATGACGCACACCTGCACACTTGCTCGCCTGTTAGATTCTTCGTTTTCCGAATGCCAGGAAGTGTTCTTGCCTCGCTTCTGAAGCAAGTGACTCGGAAGACATGTGCTCCCAAGCAAGCGTACTCTACATTGCGAAACACCCTCTGTTTCTCTCTGATCCAGGACATGAGGCTCGACAGCTGCTCTGGAGCACAGAGAAACATCGAGCTGGAACACGCAGCTGATTTTTCATCCAAAAATGCAGTCATGTGAAATATTCCTGGAAAGAAACACAGTACAAACTACGTGTTGCTAATCTGTCTCTGAGACAGTCTCACACACAGCTGAGACTCACACACTAGACTCTAAATTTGATGCGACACAACTGATGAACTTCGGCCATTGCAATCAGAGAAGGTCATCTAATGTCCTCTGATCGATGTGGACATCTGCGAATACAAGCACAGTGGGTCCAACATGGAGTCTGAAATGATTTGCTGACCACAAGTTGGTCAAATCAATTGTTATTGAAACCCACGTGACATTTGAATTAACCAAGCGCTGTCTTGATTTATTCGATTAGATTAACTTTATTGATCCAAAGTATGGGAATTGTTCGGTTACAGAAGCATTTTAAGGCAAAGCTCAAGTTCAAAAACTAAAATACACCGCAAAGAAATTAATATAAACCACAACCATCTATTCAGAATAATATACACGATACAAAACACTAATAGACCAACTTTCTACTAAAAAAGCATACAAAATGTTTGCCAAGTACTAATCAAAATTGAAATGCAATGACGGATTATTACTTTTAATTGATTTCATGGATTATCTACGGAGTACAATCACTTTGACCTCGTGTAGCAGCATGCTCATTTCGTCTCACATTCAAATGAAAAACACTACTAGACTAGACTAGATTACTTTATTGTCATTACATAACGCAAGCAGAGGCCGTTTCTCAATCTCGAGGATGCTGGCTTGGTAGTCGCAAGTCACTTCCTTCAGAAACGAAGCAAGCATACTTCCAAGCCACGGCTTCGGAAAACGAAGAAGAATGGAACAGGCTAACAAGTGTGCCACTCTCTAACGCAGTGGCGAGCCGTGACTTTTATACCTAGGCCCTCTGACCCCCCCCCCCCCTTCCCTCGAAAAAAAAGAAGAGTTATTAAGGCTCAGCGTATACTTCAGCGGAATATCAAAACAGCGGCCCGGGGTGCAAAACGCATCAATGACAGCGACCCTCTACCACACGAAACAACACCATTTATATAAACACCTATCATGACAGGGCACCCACAGCCAAGTAACAATTACAAATGAATTAAGTCGGCACGGCGGCCCGCATTGAAAATGACTTAGGCCTACCTTTGATGATCAATCACTGAAACACTAAGTCCATCCTCCTGTCCTTCTGGATGAAGCACTTGATGGCGGGTCATTCAGCTGATCCTTTGCCACTCCAGTTTATCATTGGAACTCAATCTTGAAAATGACTCGGTTCATAATTTCGCAACGATGTAATTACTGACGTGAGCCATCATGAACGAACTTATGCTAATCATAAATCTATCCATCATAAATCTATTGATTAGAAAATAATAAAAGTAGGGTAGACATGTGGATATTATCCGGCTGAACAAAACGTGCATTTATCTAACAGGTTCGTTTTCCACAGACCTTATTTCCAGCTATTTTCCAAAACCCTCTGGAGAAATCCCATTGCCTTCTGTCGAAGGAATCCGAGCGCAGCTTACTTCCGGGTTTTAGGACGCGTCACTGCACCACTTGCATAGACCTCACAGCGGGCGGAACTTGTCATAAAGTCCGCGAAAATAAAGCCCACCCATTTAGAGGGAAGATATGATTGGTCAATTGTACTGTCATTTGACATTACTCTCTCATTGAGTTACTATAGCGGGCCCTCTGTGAATGTAGAGAGGGACCAACAAGCTCTCCCGTCTTCACATAACTCGCAGAGACGGCATTTAACCCTTCACATTCCAACACAAACTGAACAGGCAGATTCGAAGGATTTATTTCTTTGGAAATGTTATTTTAAATACAATTAAATCAAGTTATTTTGATAAAACTAATGAAAAATGTAACAACAAAATATAAAAAATAATATTTAAAAAAAAATGTTTTTTTTATTAATGTTTTCAAAAATTATTTTTTTGAATATCTTTGGCCCTCACAGAGGGCCCTCTGTCAGGGCTTAGAGGGCCCTGACAGAGGGCTTAGAGGGCCCTCTGTCAGGGCCCTCTAAGCCCTCACAGAGCCTAGAGGGCCCTGACGGCTCGCCACTGCTCTAACGGTTTCAACATAAACTGTACCGAAAATAAATACCTCACGATGTCTATCTAATTATGAACTTGCTTTACTTTCACGGAACACATTTTTGGTGATAACAAACTAACATATTTACCAACACATGTTCTACGCCACTACATACTTACATTTCAATGTGTGCTGCGTCGGTTCAGCCATTCTCCGCAAGGGTTTTTGAAATTGGTCCGTGCGCAAAGCATTGTGGGGATTTTAAGGACACAAAGTCTACCCATGTGCAGCCTCGAAATTTCCCCCAAACCAAGGACGCGGCCTCGGTGGAATTCCAAGTATGCTGGAGATTGGAACAGTCCTTCGGCGGCACTCGATGACGTAGCATCCTTGAAATATTGGCTTGGAAGCCAGTATCCTCGAGATTGAGAAACGGCCGGAGGGTCTAACCAGAGTGCAAACAGTCAGTTACACATCTATCAGCAGTCTGTACAAAATAAATGATACAAATAAAGGTAAATAGATGTCAAATGTATAAATAAGAATAAATACTGTATACAGCAGTAATGTGCAAGGATCAATGCGCTACTACTAAGTATACACTTTATTTGTCTCTTTCTTCAGCCAACTCTTGTTCCCGTTCCTCACCTGGAAGCCTCCTCTCACTTCACTGCCTCATGGAGTGTCCTCAATCTGAAACTTTATTTATTGATATAGCACATTTAAACCAAAGTGCTGTACATGGAACAAGTAAAATATAGAATAACACAATAGGAGTAAAATAATTAAAAGCATGATAACTAGAAACATAGAAATGTCCTCTGTTCACCTCCCTAAACCACATGTATGGCAAGCGTTAGGACATCCTTGTTCAAGGTTCTTTATTGTCAAACTAACATAGCTACAGAGTAATTATGTCCTTGAAAATCTTAGGTCACAGACTTCTCCAACAATGCAACACAATAATACAGATAAGTGGAATAGTGCAATACGAGTGTAATCACTGTCTCCTAGAAATGATGTCATAATTTGCAGCAAACAGCTAAAATATTCTACTCAATCTTCCTGCAACAACTAAACATTTGTATGTTTTAGCTCTTAAAAGTTAAGGAAAAATCATGCATGACTGCATTCCTCACACTCGGCAGACCCTCCATGTTTAATCATGGACATTACTGCACGCTCACTCCCTTTGTTCTGGGTTGTTTGTCTCTCCACACCTCCATTGTTGGCCTCCTCACCTCATGTTTCCTCCCCCCCTCCCCATGCAGACCCCGTGGCTCTGAGCTGTTCGTATTTGTCAGATCCATTAAGATGAGGGGGGGGGCGGCGCCCTGGCGTTTGACCCGCTTTGACCCCCCGTCATCGGGCGGCCTTGGCGGAGCCCTCCGGGAGCTTCTGGATGTCTGAGTCGGTCCTCGTGGCGCAGCCTGCCTCGACAGTAATTTGCTGGCTCGGAGCTCCGCGATGGGGCCCTCTCCTGACAGCTGGTGGGTGGATGCGACACACCAATTAGAAAAACACAGAGATGCACAGGGCGAACGAGAGAGGGAGAGGTGAGTGTGTTTCTGTGATTACACGAGAGAAAGTGCTGAAAAAGCGAGGAGACGAGAGAGCACAGTTTGTACTTTAACCTTTCCACTTCCATGCCGTTTATTCCCAGAAGTGAGAAACTGGCAAACGTGTACACACAATCTCTTTCTCTCCAGGGCAGAAAAGTTCTCCTCGATTAGAGTACATTTTCTCACTGAGGACTTCATCAAAGTACACACACAGTGAAAATGACATGTTTCACCAGAATGACTGGCAGCAGAGTGACGCGACAGAAATAGTTTTCTTGCCAGCTCCATGGGGGGGGAAAAACACCAAATGAAAGCAGTAAATAAAATGGACTCTTGGGCTCTGATAAACAGAAACGTTTAATGGTAGGAAAAACATTCTGTTCATTCTGACATCTAAAATGTTGGTGACCTTCTTATGTGCATGTTAACACAACGGGTCAAATTGAAGTCAGCTAAAATGATTGCGGTAACAATAAGCTATCCCATAATAATTCCTATTTCCTCATCCGAAAACAACACATATCCATCTTCCAAGTGTAATTAAGATGAGTTTATCCCCCCTACTGATATTCACCTGAACATCAGCAGGAGAGGACTCTTTAAAGTAGAGACACTACATACTGAAATACACCTGAACATCAGCCGGAGAGGACTCTTTAAAGTAGAGACACTACATACTGATATACACCTGAACATCAGCAGGAGAGGACTCTTTAAAGTAGAGACACTACATACTGAAATACACCTGAACATCAGCCAGAGAGGACTCTTTAAAGTAGAGAGACTACATACTGATATACACCTGAACATCAGCAGGAGAGGACTCTTTAAAGTAGAGACACTACATACTGATATACACCTGAACATCAGCAGGAGAGGACTCTTTAAAGTAGAGACACTACATACTGATATGCACCTGAACATCAGCAGGAGAGGACTCTTTAAAGTAGAGACACTACATACTGATAAACACCTGATAATGAACATAATTTGTCTTATTTAACCAGTAACTAGAGACCTACTACCTGCACTGATCTAGAGAATAGTTTTACCATGACTAATTAACTATTTCAAGAAATGAATAATACCAGTCAACTCCTACTTTTAACTAGTGAACATTCACACCAGTGAAGGCAAAGCGCCATCTGATATCAAGAATATGGAATAAATAATCTGCCGCATGCACACACACACAGCTCAGTGTATCCTGTCGCTAAGGGCCGGGTAATACTTCAAAGTGGAAGACACTTTGACAGACACACACTCAGTAAGGATCTTCCCTACAGACACACTGTTCTTGTATATGTATGTCACTGAGGACCTGAGCTGCACTTCAAGGCACACACACTTCACTTTCTGTCCTCGCATTAGATGCAAACAGATAAACTCACACAGCCGTACAGCAGCTATAATTTCTAAACGAGTCCCCCTTTGCTCTGTCTGATGTCCTCTCTGATGTGAGTGTTATAGATCTGAAACGCTGCTTTAATATCTGACTAAATTCACATTTCCTCTGATGTAAAGCTCCATTCGGCTCGGAAAGAAACAGCCTTTGTTGAACTCAATATGTTGATGTGCTGTATGTGTAATACTGGAAAAGCTCTGTTACATCAGAATTTTAATGTAAGATTTTATGTAAAGGAAGTGGTCATATTTATTGACAATTTCATCAATACCCAACTTTCAATTACCAAGAGGACTGTTAGGCCTACTGTTGCATATTATATCTATAATGCAAGGCTTATTTATAGAGTACAAAGAAAATCAATGTGCTTTACATAGCAAACAGGGAAAATCATCTATTATATGCAACACAGTAGTGTAACAGCACCATAACATGTAACTAAGAATGAATAAAGTGCATGTGTGTGTGTGAACAGTTGATAGGTGATAAACCTGAGCATCCTATTGCTTGCTCAAATCCTGGGCACCAGCCGAACAGTGATACCCAAGACTGCATTTGATTGAATGCCATCATGTTAATATATATGGGGAGTTAAATAACACTATGCCCATTGTTTCTTTTTAAATATTGGATTTATAGAGCATAAGAGTGTTGCAGGAATTATATTTTTTGTAGTCCAACCATGAAGTTAGCAGCTCCCTGGTTCCCTCTACACAAAGCCAATGGGATTTTCCATATTTGGAATATTACATAAAAAGATCTCAGTGTCAAACAAAGTTTTATGATACTTAAACATTTTGTTCAGCAGGATAATCTCTACATATTAACACCACTTTATGTTTGCTGAAGTAAAAAGCTAACGTTGGGCTATAAAGGAACTACAGCAGGGTCACATGACTTCACGTCACCACCGCTAAGCTAAAGGTGGCTAATGTTGGGCAATAAGAACTACAGCACCAGTGGCGTTTTCTCCTGGAGGCCAAGGGAAGCCAGGCTTCCCCTGTTTTTTCGGAGTGTAGTTATAATTTTAATAAATAAATAAAAACACTTCGTTTAGTTTCGGAAATTCTTTGTTGTGTGTTGCTGCCGGCCCGTCTCTCCAACATTCTCATTGAGTATTTTACAAAGAGTGAAACAAACAGCGCCCCTCTAGATGTTATGGTGAAACAGTAGATTGCACTCTCTGCTGCGAGAGGAGGCCAGCCGAATCTGGCTCCCCTTGGTGAAAAAAAATGGAGAGATTGACCAATCAGATGAGGCTCACGTGATGCCCCTGCCAACCTGTGATTGGTCAGGGCCATGCCAAGGGAAGCCAGAGGCGGCTGGCTTCCCTTGCCTCACAATCCAATCAAATAGCATTAACTTAGTGTTGCAGTGACGCGTCCTAAAACCCGGAAGTAAGCTGCGCTCGGGTTCCCTCGACAGAAAGCAATGGGATTTCTCCATAGGATTTTGGAAAATAGCTCGAAATAAGGTCAGTGGAAAACGAACCTGTTAGATAAATGCACGTTGTGTTCAGTCGGATAATATCCACATGTCTACCCATCTTTTATAATTTTCGAATCATAAATCTAATCGATAGAAGATAGATAGCGTCACTGCACCACTCTCACCGCCGTTAGAAAGTAGCAAGCAACTGAAACAAGTGCAATTATGGAGGGTGGAGATTTGGAGTATTTACTAAAAAAATAATTGTACTAAACTTCCGCTACAGCAGCAACTAAAATAAAATCTGATGACAGGCCGATGCCCAAACTGGAGCTGTGTACAGCTAGGGAAAAAGGAGCGAATCGGACGTAAAACGTTAAAGGTCTCCTGATTTAGTTTGTGAATGAATGCTTATTAGAGTTTGGGCTGGAGAGTGCGTGCGGACCTGTCGGTTAGATAACAGGCGTGTGTAAGTCCTGCATCTGTATGATACAAATGTGTGTACATTTTAAAATGATAGGGTGCTGTAATCACTCATCTGGTTACGTTATTACATTGACCACCACACCCCCGACCCAAAAGAAAGGACGTATTATTGGCTTCCCCTAATTTTTTTCCCACACCACGCTACTGTACAGCACGGACCCATGACTTCACGTCACCACCGCTAGGCTAAATGAGGCTAACGTTGGGCTATAAACTAACTTTGGCACGGTCACATGACTTCACGTCACCACCGCTAAGCTAAAGGAGGCTAATGTTGGGCTATAAACTAACTTTGGCACGGTCACATGACTTCACGTCACCACCGCTAAGCTAAACGAGGCTAATGTTGGGCTATAAAGGAACTACAGCACGGACCCATGACTTCACGTCACCACCGCTAGGCTAAAGGAGGCTAATGTTGGGCTATAAACTAACTTTGGCACGGTCACATGACTTCACGTCACCACCGCTAAGCTAAAGGAGGCTAATGTTGGGCTATAAACTAACTTTGGCACGGTCACATGACTTCACGTCACCACCGCTAAGCTAAACGAGGCTAATGTTGGGCTATAAAGGAACTACAGCACGGACCCATGACTTCACGTCACCCCTGCTAAGCTAAAGGAGGCTAATGTTGGGCTATAAACTAACTTTGGCACGGTCACATGACTTCACGTCACCACCGCTAAGCTAAAGGAGGCTAATGTTGGGCTATAAAGGAACTACAGCACGGGCACATGACTTCACGTCACCACCGCTAAGCTAAAGGCGGGCTATAAAAGAACTACAGCACGGACACATGACTTCACGTCACCACCGCTAAGCTAAAGGCGGCTAATGTTGGGCTATAAAGGAACTACAGCCCAGACACATGACTTCATGTCACCACCGCTAAGCTAAAGGCGGCTAATGTTGGGCTATAAAGGAACTACAGCACGGACACATGACTTCACGTCGCCACCGCTAAGCTAAAGGCGGCTAATGTTGGGCTATAAAGGAATTACAGCTCGGACACATGACTTCACGTCACCACCGCTAAGCTAAAGGAGGCTAATGTTGGGCTATAAACTAACTTTAGCACGGTCACATGACTTCACGTCACCACCGCTAAGCTAAAGGCGGCTAATGTTGGGCTATAAAGGAACTACAGCCCGGACACATGACTTCACGTCACCACCGCTAAGCTAAAGGCGGCTAATGTTGGGCTATAAAGGAACTACAGCCCGGACACATGACTTCACGTCACCACCGCTAAGCTAAAGGAGGCTAATGTTGGGCTATAAACTAACTACAGCACGGACACATGACTTCACGTCACCACCGCTAAGCTAAAGCCGGCTAATGTTGGGCTATAAAGGAACTACAGCGTGGTCACATGACTTCACGTCACCACCGCTAAGCTAAAGGCGGGCTATAAAAGAACTACAGCACGGACACATGACTTCACGTCACCACCGCTAAGCTAAAGGCGGCTAATGTTGGGCTATAAAGGAACTACAGCCCAGACACATGACTTCATGTCACCACCGCTAAGCTAAAGGCGGCTAATGTTGGGCTATAAAGGAACTACAGCACGGACACATGACTTCACGTCACCACCGCTAAGCTAAAGGCGGCTAATGTTGGGCTATAAACTAACTTTAGCACGGTCACATGACTTCACTTCAGCTAGCCAGTAAACATCATGTATTATTCTAAACTGTGAGAAGTTTGAGATTTTTTTCTTTTTAATATATTCTTTTAAAGCAGGGCTCTCCAACACGTCGATCGCGAGCTACCGGTAGCTCGCGGGCAGCTTTTCAGTAGCTCGCTGCTCGATTATCGATTATAGCGTAGTAAGGTCGCTTCTTGATTTTTCAGCCGCGGCTGGACAATAACATTTTTTTATTTTAGAATGTTTTCTGTCACACAAATATCAAATTGGTCGGTGACGCAGAGATCAAGGAACAGACGTGACAGCGGCACAGCGACACCACACACGGAGCAGTCTGCTTTCTCCACCAACACCAGAACCAACGGCAGAATGACCCGCTCTGAATCAGGCCGTGTCGCTGCGGCTCACAGACACACAGGGAGGGATTTGTGTTTTTGAAAAACACTCGTTATCATCATGTCAGGTTTTTGGTGGATTCAATCAAGTCTTGGATTGCAGAGTATGAAAGTCCTCTTGCTATTTTCAGTTGATAAATACTTGTGTAAAGTTTGTGAAGGCAGGAGGAAAGCTCCCGCGATCACCGTCTCCTCTGTTCCTCCAAACCCCGCCCCCTCCTGAAAATAATGAGTGACAGTGACCCGATCGAAACTTTATTATTCACTTAATCACTGAGATATGATGAAGCTAACTTAGTCTCATACATTCATGGGATTCATGTAACAGTAAGACAGAGAATGTAAGAGTGCACCCACATGCACTATTTTAGTTTTTATAATGCTGTTGTAAATACTCCTGTCTGCTGTGTTCAGACTTAAGTCCTGTGTGTGATGCCTCATTCAGGACATTCAGTGTCCTTTCTTTAACAGAAGGCCGTTGCTAGAAGCTGCAGCTAGACTGCAGAAGTATTAGTTTTTTGTTTTTGAGGATGGAAAAATGTCACACACAGATATAGGAAGGCTAGACCTATACAGTTGGTTTATCATGGTTTATAATTTCATGTCAAGACGAAGAAGAAGAAAAAGATGGCTGAACTGTTTAGTGTTAATCCTGTGGAGATGGAGGTTATAAATCTCCAAAATCATGTTCAGCTGAAGTCTCAGCAAAACTCACGACAGTTCTGGAGCCTTGTAGACCCAGAAAACTATAAGAACATCACCAAGCAGCACTGAACACGTCTGCTTTATGTGGCTCTACAGACCTTTGTGAAGCAGCTTTTTCTGACATGAATGAAATCTAAATACAGAACAAGACTGATGAACATTTAAATGACTATCAGAGTGAACCTAAGTGGGTCCAGCAGACCCCTCTATGGTGGATTCCATGCAGCGCCATTCATCTCACTGACTGTGAAAAAGAGTGAATGCACTAATTTTACCATAAGTGCCATGAGATGCTTGTCAGGTGGTGATTAAGGACATTTATGTGAATGTTCAGTGAAGTACTCACTATGTGGGCCATAATAATATGAGAGACATTTTTGTTTTCTTGGACCTTGATGTGAAGTTAAGATTTGTGATAAGCTTGAGGTATTGCAATTTCACACGTGTACAAAAGTATAGCTTAATTCAACCGATGAGGGCTATGTGAATAAATGTAAGCGATGTGATGCAAGTAGCTCTTGGCCACTTTCATTTTTTCAAATTAGCTCTCAGATGAAGAAAGGTTGGAGACCCCTGTTTTAAAGGGATAAAATACAGTCTGGACTGACCACTTTTCAGACAAATAAAATAAAACACGGCAAGTTATTTTCTATGAAATGATACATCTTTCACTACACATTTATGGTCACAAAGTGGGAGTGAGGAACAGAAATCTTGTGACAAAACTACAGCTCTGAAACTGAAAAGTAAAGAATAACACAGATCAGAAAATGAAGGATGACAGCTCTGAGTGCTTCTGCTTCTGACCTTTTTATTCAGCTGGATGTGAAAATTCCTTTCATGCGTTTTTTGTCGCCGTGAGTGCTTTTGGTTGTATTTTTAAACTTGACTGTTCTCTTTGGCTTTATCTGCACATATGATAAAAGGAGATAAAGCATATTCTTGGCGTCATGAAATCTTCTTATTGATTTACCATCTTTATATTTCTTTACAAATTAAATATGTGTTAATTCATCTTGAATATTGGGAACATAAAGCCTGGTAAAAGCTAAAACACTGCTAATGGAAATTAGTCCTTTTTGCCATTTACTGAATTGAATGGTGTTGCTACCAGACACGTAAAAACATGTTTATTACAAAATATTTGGTAATTGTGAAGTGAACTTAAAAAATATTATTCCACAAATGTGTTAAGTGATTGCAGATTTGAGTGTTTTATTTGTGATTCCTTATTTTCCGCATTGCTAACACTGCGTTAAGCTAGTCAAGATGTTTCCTTCCAATCAGCAAAATATGTTAATTAAAGATATAGCCCATGTGAACCAATTTTCTTTTCAGCCATTGACTGGTTGGCTAAAATGAAATTGACACAGAAATACTAATAATAATATAAAAATACTTACACATGGTTTACCTGCTTCAAATGAAATTGTGAGCATCAAGGACAGTCCTTCAGTGTTCGTCCTGTTGAAGCTCGATCACTCAGCTGGAGCCCGAGGTAAAGATAGGAAAGGGGAAGTGGAGAACCAAAAAAAGATGGAGCCACCCAAATTGAATCCAAAATGAAATCTGATGAATCTCCATCCAACCAAAAACACACTACATATCTTATTCCTCCCAACTACGGTCAGAAGTGAACATCGTTCCACTATTGCAACTTGATTGAAGCGACGCAGTCTGTGAATATATTTCAATCAGGAGATGATACAAATGTGTATCATCTGGTTTAGTGAGGAGTGGACTTCTGATAAGTTCCACTTGGCATTGAATATGACGAGTCACAGTGATGGCGACAGAAAAGAGAAGAACACATTTAAAAGTTTTAAACAAAACCTACATTTAAACAAAACCACTGACTGGTAGCTAAATGAATTCATGAATGGTTTGTTCTTTGGTTTTCAATGGACAAGTGTTTTAGGAACAATTCAAACAAGAATAATTCAAGTATGATATCTAAGTTGCAGTGAAATATAAAAGCCCCACAGCAGCCTTGACATTATACCCTGTGTGCTTTGTTCAGTATACAGACAGTATCATCTGTCTACTGCGTCTCCCACCAACCGGATTGATGATATTCCATTCTTTATATCGAATTATGGATCCACATGAGCACAGAGGCCATCTCTTCAACATGACATTACATTAAGCTGTGTCCCGCTTTTCCTTCATTCTCTCTCTCTCTCTCGCTTCTCTGGGCAATCACTCTCTCAAATTACATTCAATGGTCCCATTATGAACGATGACAAGGCACCCAGAAGACCTGGCCCAAAGAACAGCTTCAATCATGGAGAAAAACTCACAGAGCAATGCAGTAAAACTCCTGTCTCTCTCAACTGAAATTAGTTTAGCCACCAAGTAAAGTGACAGATATTGGTAGAGCATCCTGGCATGCAGCCTGGGGGCATATTGGCAGGTAATTGTGACTTTTAGTAAACCCACATCAGGCCTGTGTGTGTGTTCAGGAGCTTTGAACATCACTGTGTGGCTGCCATGTAATCACAAGACAGCTTTTGATGTTTTGTCTTGATCTTTTCACCCATGCAAGCTCTATTCACTAGGCGTGGCTATAAGGATGACAATGTTAGGCAATTGGTCACTAAAATTAATCACACCCAACATTAGCCTCCTTTAGCTAAGCGGTGGTGACGTGAAGTCATGTGACCGTGCTGTAGTTCCTTTATAGCCCAACATTAGCCGCCTTTAGCTTAGCGGTGGTGACGTGAAGTCATGTGACCGTGCTGTAGTTCCTTTATAGCCCAACATTAGCCGCCTTTAGCTTAGCGGTGGTGATGTGAAGTCATGTGACCGTGCTGTAGTTCCTTTATAGCCCAACATTAGCCGCCTTTAGCTTAGCGGTGGTGACCTGAAGTCATGTGACCGTGCTGTAGTTCCTTTATAGCCCAGCATTAGCCGCCTTTAGCTTAGCGGTGGTGATGTGAAGTCATGTGACCGTGCTGTAGTTCCTTTATAGCCCAACATTAGCCTCCTTTAGCTTAGCGGTGGTGATGTGAAGTCATGTGACCGTGCTGTAGTTCCTTTATAGCCCAACATTAGCCTCCTTTAGCTTAGCGGTGGTGATGTGAAGTCATGTGACCGTGCTGTAGTTCCTTTATAGCCCAACATTTCTAAAAAAAAAGCAAATTGGTCAGATTACCACAGGTGAAATAGAATCAAGAAAAAGAAAGAAGACTGAAAGTAATCATGTCATTTGTATGAATAAATACAATATCCATTTGGATATTTTGCAGCAGAAAAGTAGGCTTACCTCAAATAACTTTGGAACTTCTTCGACATTTATCACTTTTAGTAAAAGTATGCAAAACTAATGAGATTCCCTTCAGCCTCTGCTTTATGTTGTGTTTTATGCTATTGTGCAAATAACCATATGCTAACACGCTAAACCTCACTATGCTAACACTGATGTAAAAACATTTCTTAGAGCCCTGTGGTGTCTTAATATGGTCTTGTGTGTGTGTTTTTGCTCTATGAAACCTGATGTACTTTATTCTGTTTTCTTCAAGTTTGTATTTTGTTGGTCGAACGCACTTATTGTAAGTCGCTTTGGATAAAAGCGTCAGCTAAATGCAATGTAATGTAATAAAGTTAAACAGCTGCTGGAGTTGCTATTAAGCTATTTGTATTGCTTACAAAGTTTGAAAAACGTGTTATGTTATAATCAAAAGTGTGACAAAGAAAATGGACTCAACTCAAAAGATATACCTCTTTTTTAGATGAGTGATTTTATTTGAATAGAAGACTTCACTGCTGAAAAGTTCAAATGAACCGATTCTAGGTAATCTGCTTTAAATGGGGAGACATTTTAAAGGGAGAACAAAATGTCACCTAATGTATCATTATAGTAACTTCTGGTGCCAAAAAAGACATACATGCTGCATATTGAAACGGAACGAGGGCTTGATCTAATCCAATTACTTTTGGTTGGAGATGGCTGCTATTTCTAAACTGATAACAAGCCTCATCCCTTTGCCTGAGAAGATGGCATTTTGTTTACCAGTTTAGTAATGCTGTGGATTTTCAAATGAAATGTTTACATTCTTCTTCATGTGCAGTAAACGCTGACTTGATGGATAAAGATGAAAAACAATCTTTCTCTCTGAGACGGTCTAAAGCAGCTACAGCTTTCCAATTAAAAGTAAAGCTGTGTGTTTTAGGCTCATTAGTCCTGGAAAGTTAGTGTCAAAAGAAGGAGGGAGGAATCCCTTTGAAACAGCAAATCTTCTTCCCCTGTCACAACACTTTCTGTCCCGTCATCAAAACTTAGTTTTGGTTTCCCAACAAGATACAGAAGTCTCAGATGTGGTTTGCAATTAAAAGTAACAGCAGGTATCTTATGCTGACAAAAATCAGTTTGATTTGATGGTTGTTCTTTTTTTGTGTTAAATATGATACTATAATGTGCCATATGGATTAGATTTGAAGAGCGTGTGAGTATTCATTCACAAGACAGACACCAATTTTTCGATCCTCTTAAAGACGACATTCGGCTCATTTTCAGGTGTATATCAGTATGTAGTGTCACAGAGCTTGAGGACTAATCACGGGGTTTGTCAAGCAAAGCACATGGTGTAGTCCCAAACGATAGCTGAGGATTCTGGGTAGTGTAGTTCAGTAAACTGCCATCCTAAACTCCGAAAAAATATTTGTTTCTCCGAATCGAAGGGGAAAATACAAAAGCATTGTACACAATTTAAACCGATCAATGTTGTGTAATTAACAAGGATAATCTGGTGTTTTTGAGTTGATGAGTAGTGGATATATCACTGTAAAATCAATAGACAGTCAAGAGAATACTTACTTCCGGGTGTAAAATCCTCCGTTATCCATTGGGAATGGACGCTCAAATTGCCTTCAACTGCTGCCGACATGGACCGATGCGGTACTTCCCTGAACGTCAAATACCACCGCCGATGGGAATACATTGCAATCAGTTGAAAGCTCTTTGCGTCCGTTTATGAAGCTGAAGGAGACTCGGCGCCACGGGACCACGACCAAGCGTCGCTCCTGGACGTTCAGGGAGTGAGACTGTGTTGGTGAGGGATGTCTAAAATGCATGATCTGTTTGTATTTTGAGCAAAACACATCATAGTAGGGGTGTAATGGTATACGTATTCGTACCGAAATTATTCGGTATGGGCCCTTCGGTTCGGTTCACGTGTGTACCGAAGTGTACCGAACGAATATAACGTTAAACGTAAACAATTGAGAACGTGAACAACTTCTTGGAAGTAATCTCAGGTGCTGCGTCGCAGCATTCAGAGTAATTTGCTCACATTGGGTTCAACGCGTCATAGAGCGACCAAGACATTTCATTGGACGAGAGGCATACTATGAGAGCTGGTCACAGGGATGCGTTCAAATGTAATCAGTAATTTGAGGAACTGTCGAAATGGCGAACGCAGATAAAGTTGAGCTCGAAAATCCTCCAGCATCATTGAAGTCTCCGGTTTGGGAACATTTTGGTTTCGCAGTTACATACAAGGATGACGGACAAAGACAGGTGGACCGAACCAAAGCTGTTTGTCGGCATTGTTCAACTAAAATCAGTTACACGGCTGGCAATACATCAAACTTGCACACTCATTTGAAAAGGCATCACCCGAACGTGAATATCACCGGTACCAAAAGAATAAAGACTGAAGTGCAAACCCAACTCCCGCTAGCATTTAAGCCTCTACCACTCGCAAGTTCAGACCAAGCCAAAGCTATTACAAACGCCAAATATCCTTATGTTGCCATGTTAGCAAAGCGCTACCTGGCTGTATCTGCTACCTCTGTCCCTAGCGAGAGGGTGTTCTCCACAGCAGGAGACATTGTTAGTGCCAGCAGATCTGCCCTTTCGGCAAGCAATGTGGACAAGTTCATCTTTCTTTAAACAAACATGAAAATACAATGACAAGTGTAAGAAATTAAAATCAATGTTTAATGTTGTAATTTGGTTTAAACATACAGTAATCTTAAAACTGTTTTATTGTGAAAACATTTCCGGTTAGCATTCGCCTGTGGCTAAAGTTTATTTTGAAAAGCTATTCCGGAAGAGATCTCCGGAATACCAACAGCAAACTTGACTTCGGGTTTTACGTAAAAACACGATTACAGCCGTTAAAATGCATTAAATAAAAAGTCAAGAAAGAGAGTTTGAGGAGAAAAGGCGTGTGAAGTTATGCAATGAATATACAACGTCTAAAATCCTCTGTTATGCGCGATATTGGACACAGAAGACTGAGCGGGAGGTCCCCCTGCATCGCCAACCGGCACGTGAGGATATGTTGTTATATATTTTTATATATCTGAGACCCATAATATATGCCTTAAAATAACATGATAGGTGCACTTTAAGATTGTGTTCCTTCCAGGGAAGGATTGGCCTAGCAATTGGCCTAGCAACGTCTTAGCAACCCCATTGTTTTGTTATGAAAATGTATCTATATATATGTATACACATTCTCGCGAGATCTATCAGGGGCAAGCCCCCAGGAAGTGCGCCGGACTCAGATGAAAATATCTATGGAAAATGTTCGTGCTGGCCAAACGGCGGTACTACACTTCCGTTTGGTTGCCAGGCCCGGAAACACTTTTTCCCATTGACTTACATGGGGAAAGAATGGTCTGTAAATCGTTGGATACATTTTTTTAAACTAAATAAACTACCCAGTATGAACACTTGTATAGCCCTTATTAAAGACATTTGTCGGGAGGCGTATGGCGCAGTGGATAGAGCCTTGGTGTTGGGATAAGGGGGTCACAGGTTCAAACCCCACTGCAGTCAGCATGTCGTTGTGTCCCTGTGCAAGACACTTCACCCCAAATTGCTCCTGTGGGGATTGTCCACAGTATTGAGTATGTAAGTCATTGGATAAAAGCGTCTAACAGGTAATTTGTTCCTCAAGTTGTAAAAATGTGCTAATAACGTTATTCTGAGAGTTATTTCCCTCTGCATTATGAACGTGCATCTAACCCACGGGACCGCGCCGCCCGGCACGTTCATGTTACGTGTCCCGACCAATCAGAGCACACTGTGCTCACAGGAAGGGTGGGGGCTGGAGCTATTGGAGCTACAACGAGCCGTGTTGGAGTCAGAGTGGTTTTAAAACCCACCTCGTCTCCGCGTGTTCGTTTTGTGAATGGGTCAGATTAACAGAAGAAGAATTCACAGCAACCATTGGTAAGGTTATAACAAATATGCTGATTTAATGGCAAAAGACACAATAACACAACATCACGAAGTAATCCGGATTACTCCGGCTCTTGTTCCTCCCGCCGGGAGATCTAACTTACTTGTCTTGTCAGCCGGAGGAAGAAGAGGACGAACTAAATACAAAGCAAGCTTATATAGCAAAAAAAACACGGGGGGAGCTGTGTGGATGCTACCCCCATACAGGTCATCTATTGGCCCATATATAAACGATGGGCTTTCGTAGCATATCAGCGCGCGCCAGCCGAGATGATCCGGAAACAGTCTTTTAGTTTGAAGCAAAACAAACATATCTGGCTCGTATTCCTGCAGCTTCCACACACACATTCTTCAGACTTCCCTCTTGGCTCCCCTCCCCCATAGTCTCCTGTTTTGCAAACCTGCACCCCACAATGCTTGGAGCAATTTTAGTCCTCACATTTATGAAAGAATAAAACAGAGAAATCAATATAAAACACAAACACAGGTATTGTCTGAGCAGAATTCACATATAGCTACTCAAATAGACACACACTCCTTAGCATTAACAGAAGTTAATTGTTCTTGTCGCTTTAAGGGCTTCTGTGAACTTCCTTTCACCTCGAAGTCAGCGTTTACTGGAATGAATGCATTTATTGATAAATCAGGACTATTGTCTCTCTTAACTGTGTGACTCAATTCTCAAGGCTTTTTATGGGTCTGCCTGTCATGCATCATTAACTACAAGAATGTAACTGCATTAAATCTGAGGAAAATCCCCCCCCCCTGGCTTCCTCTGTTAACTATTGATAATTAACAGAGAAACTCAAGGGGCCTCCTTCTTTTTTTTTTTTAGAAAACTTTATTTTATATTATTTGGGCAGTACATGATATACACAAGTTACATTAATAATACACATAAATCACATAAAGAGAGCACGTTTATATTCCAATGAGACTCAGCTCGGTCACAGACTCAAAACGCCCCATGGCTGAGTCTGGGATTTCTTCTCCTTAGTTCAGTGAGTATTTGTTTCACGATGGTGCCACTGTTTATGATCGTCTGATTTAGTATCATCTTGCACCTTGTCTTCCAGATCTTCATACATGTGATACAAATTACCAGCTGAAAAAGGTCCCTGTGTTTATTGTCCATCCCCTCATCCAGAATACAATACATGATTGAGACATATTCTACATTGAAGTCTAACCCGATGCCCCGTAGGAGCGACCGCACCTCCTGGGCTCTGTAGCAGTCCATGAGGAGGTGCTGTAGAGTCTCGTCCTCCTCACAGTTAATCATGGGGCATGTTCTAGTTTTCACATAGCAGCTCCATGAAACCACAGCTCTGACCGCAAGCCTGTTGACTGATATCAGCCACCTCACGTCTCTCATGCTCTCCGATAACTGTTTACTAATTTTAAGACTTCGTTACCTTCGTCAGGTGTTAGGTTTTTGTATGCTATAACACCTCCATATTTGAAATCGTTTATCATTTTAAAAATTACTCTATTCGGTAGTCCGATCCAATCAATCTCTAAATGCTGAACTTCAGTTGTGAAGTCACCATAAACTAACTTGTAATATGGTCCATTTCTAGCTCTGCCTCTTCTTTTCTTCCATCCCATTTCTCCATCCTCAACCCAAGGTGCTTTCCTATCGATTGCAGCCGAGATGTTTTTTACAAAGGTAATGTTTGGTTTAATGCCCAGGTCTATGTCTCCCAGGCCTCCATATTCCCTACTCTTAAATAACAAATTACGTTTAGCAACCTCCCTTGTTGTACCCCACACCAAATTGACACACTGTTTGTTTAATTGCATAATTATTTGGGCTGGTGGGGGGAAGATGTTTGCTAGAAAAAGGATCTTGCTGAGTATGAATGATTTTATTATGTTTATTCTTGATTTATAATTTGTATTTTTATTCTCCCAGTGTTTAACTTGTTCTTTGACTTCAATAAGTTTGTTCTCCCAATTGAGTTCAGCACAGTTGTCGCTACAAATAGTTATTCCAAGTATTTTAATTTCTTTTTTCCCTTGAATGTTAATGTGACATTTGGCATCGTCGGTGCCGATCCAAACACCTTCAGTTTTGCTGTGGTTTAATTTAGCTCCTGAAGCCAATTCATATAGGTTTAGGTGGTTTGTTAGAACATCCATTTCCTGTTGGTTTTTTATTATAACAGTGACATCGTCTGCATAGGCGCATGGCCAACTGGTGTTCCTGATATGAACCTGTCATTGTTTATTATTTTAATGAATGGACTTATGGCTAGCACGTACAGAGCTGCGCTCAGAGGGCACCCCTGCTTAACCCCTCTCTCAACATTGAATGCATTTGTTAACACACCGTTTACATTTACACAGACACAAGATTTAAAATACAGACACTTAATCATGTTTATGAAGGCTTCAGGAAATCCGTAGGCCTTCATCACCGACCATAAGTAATCCCTGGATAAATAGTCGAAGGCTTTTTTTTGATCAAGTCCAATAATAAAAAAACCTTTTTCTTCTTTTGGCTTATTTATGATTTCTCTTAAAATGGATAAGTTGTCCCACATAAGGCGAGCTTTTATAGCACATGTTTGCTCCTTATCTATTATTGTATCTAATATATCTGTTAATCTATTCATTATTATTTTTGCTAGTATCTTATCAGTATTCATTATAGTTAAATGTCTGTAATTATCTACATCAGTTTCATCGTTTTTTTTATATAGTAGAGTCAAGACACCTTCATAAAATGAGTCCCCCATACAACCACTGCTGAGACCTTCATTAAACATAGAGGTCAGTAAGTTTAAAACATCATCAGATAACAGTTGATAAAACTCAGTGGGCAGGCCATCAGGACCGGGGCTCTTACCGACATTCAGCTCTTTCACCGCCTGGATCACCTCATCTTTTCTAATCTCACCGAGAAGGAAGTCAAATTCTTGGATGTTGTACGGAGGGATTGTTCCCAACAGAGTTTTAACACAGTCCGTTTCAATGTCTATTTCTTTATATGCTTCAGAACATAAATCTCTTATCACTTCTCGTTTCTGTTTTTCATTATACACAATACAACCTTCTTGATTTTTTATACATTTGATGAATTTACTTTGAATTAGCTTTGGGTTGGTTTTAATGGCTTGAGCCAAGTTGCCTCTCTGATCTATTTCAGATGTTGAATGAATATTATATAATGATTCCCGGTTTAATTGATCAATTTCAGTTTTTAATTTAGATATATTTTCTTCTACCGTTTTAGTTTTAACTTTAATCTGCTTTAAATGAATATATTGTTTGATTAATGATTCATATTTAATATTGTTTGCTTTATTTAATTCTCTACATTTAAATGTGAAAAAACGTTTTAACCTCATTTTTAATGTTTCCCATAATTTGATGTCAGAGTTTGTTAAACATCTCAATTGTATTATTTTTTGTATTTCCAGTTTTAGTTCTGTTGAGACACAAGTATTTTTTAGGCACTGTGTTCAGTTTCCAGAAGCCTCTAGTGGAAGGGGCTCCGGAGGATAATGACGTTTGGACCAAAAGATGATCCGAAAAGTTATTAAAGATTGTTTTGTAGTTGGTTACAGAGAAGTGTTTCGATACATAAATCCTGTCTATACGGGTTTTAGTTGTTTTGTCATATCTCGTGAAATCCATTCCAGCGGGATTCAGAGAGCGACAGACATCGATTAGGCCTGCATCGCTGCAGATTTCTTTCAGCAGCTTTCCTTCCGCCCTCAGTTTAAAAACAGCTGTACTACACTTATCTATGTCTTCTGTTACTGTGTTCAAATCACCACCTAATATCATCTTATAACCCACTGTTAATAGCTCTCTAAGTTTTCTGAATAATTGTAACTTATTTTTTGCCTCAGGGGCAGTATAAATATTAATAAGTCGATATTTTTCATTTTTATAAAAACAATCCACCATAAGCAGCCTTCCTGGGATTATGTCCCTTCTTCTAATAGTGATGTCTTTTTCTTTGAAGAAAATGCCAACTCCGTCAGCTCTACTCTCTCCGCCTTGATGCCACCGTTTACACACATCATCAACATCACTGGTGGAATTCAGTCTAAGTTCCTGCGTAAAGAGGAAGTCACAATTAGTGTCTAATAAATATTTAATTTTCCTCTCTCGAAAGTCTTTAGACTGAACACCACGTACATTCCAGGTAGCGACATTTAAGAAGCTCATATTGGTTTATAAAATGAATCACTATGATGTATCTACATTTGCCCGTTTTTCATTTTGGTTCAAGTTTCTACTTGCAGGTCTCTTCTTTGAGACCTCAGACGGGGCTTCCCCCTGAGTCTCACTCGGAGGGTCTGGAAGTTCCGGAGTTGGTGAAAAAGACCCCGAGTTGCTCTCAGGCTGGCAGGACGACGATCAGGCTGCTGCTGGGCTGCTGGGTGAGGACCAGGACGACGACCAGGCTGCTGCTGGGCTGCTGGGTGAGGACCAGGACGACGATCAGGCTGCTGCTGGGCTGCTGGGTGAGGAACAGGACGACGACCAGGCTGCTGCTGGGCTGCTGGGTGAGGACCAGGACGACGATCAGGCTGCTGCTGGGCTGCTGGGTGAGGAACAGGACGACGATCAGGCTGCTGCTGGGCTGCTGGGTGAGGACCAGGACGACGATCAGGCTGCTGCTGGGCTGCTGGGTGAGGACCAGGACGACGATCAGGCTGCTGCTGGGCTGCTGGGTGAGGAACAGGACGACGATCAGGCTGCTGCTGGGCTGCTGGGTGAGGACCAGGACGACGATCAGGCTGCTGCTGGGCTGCTGGGTGAGGACCAGGACGACGATCAGGCTGCTGCTGGGCTGCTGGGTGAGGAACAGGACGACGATCAGGCTGCTGCTGGGCTGCTGGGTGAGGACCAGGACGACGATCAGGCTGCTGCTGGGCTGCTGGGTGAGGAACAGGACGACGATCAGGCTGCTGCTGGGCTGCTGGGTGAGGACCAGGACGACGATCAGGCTGCTGCTGGGCTGAAGAACTAGGACCAGGCCGCTACTGGGCTGAAGGATCAGGACCAGGCTGCTGCTGGGCTGAAGGACGAGGACCAGGCTGCTGCTGGGCTGAAAGACGGGGCTGCTGCTGGGTGACTGAAGGAGGACCAGGCTGCTGCTGGTTGACTGGCCTCCTTCCATATCTGGAAATTGACTTTCTGCCATTCAAACGTAACACTTCTTATATATCAGGTGATAAAATCTTCAATTCTCCACAGCCGTTAAAGGCAGAGAGTGAAATTCAGTGAATACACGTAGATGCTGTTTGAGAAACCAATGTGAGTTACGTTTATCTTTACCCATGGATGCACAATAAGAACGGACCCATATCGTCTTACTGCCATCCCACGGAGCTGTAATAATGGATATATTGCACATGTTTGCTGTAATTCATTATCATACTACATGGGCTGTATGATTAAATCTTGTACCGTAAATGTTGTATTAAATAAAGTTAATATTACTAATTATAAGTATATATACAGTGCAATAATTATTTCATGCTAAATGAAGCTCTGTTGGATATCACTAGATCCTGTTACAGCGTAATATAAGTACATAACGATTGATGTGTACATTAGCATAATTACTAGCTGCTAACTGCCGCCTCGTTAATATCAAATCCATCATAATAACAAATCATTACCATGCTGTCATGAACGTGCGGTGCTGTTACGTGTACGCAAATTGACGTGCTTGATGTGAACGAGCATTTTGGTTAAAGTTGCGCATGCTCTATGAGCGCACATACGGGTACTTCTCAGGCATGCTGGGTAATCTGTGACGTTTCACTCTCTCAAAAGTTGGGCCATTTTATCATCATGCGCTAATGAGCAACTCTCATAGGAATGAATGAGGCCCCGCCTCCCACGCTGTATCCAGTTCTGATTATACATCCATGGTCAGGGGTCGTTGCAAGTTAAAGCGCAAACTGTTACTTGGCTAATGTTGTTATAATTCTCAGTATGTGAACACAGATCGAAAATGGAAAGATTTCACAGAAGTCAGCGTAAACGACTGATCTCCAACGGAACCGGTGTGTGTGTGTGTGTGTGTGTGTGTGTGTGTGTGTGTGTGTGTGTGTGTGTGTGTGTGTGTGTGTGTGTGTGTGTGTGTGTGTGTGGCCGTCAATACCAGAAAATAAAGAGAACGTTTTCGACATTGAAGGCTCGTGATCTGTGATCTTGAATAGCGGTGAACGCTACAATATGAACAGGCTCGTGCTTGGCCCACTCGTATTGTTTGTTTATTTATTTTTTGAAAATGAACTAGCAACGCCGTGCTGTCATATAGCAACTGCTAAGCTACTGCAGCTAACAAATCCTGGCGCCGCCCATGGTTCCTTCTGTGTTTATTTGTTTCTCATTGAAAATAACCTTTTACATACATCATTTGATTGTGTATGATTGACTGTTACATAGCAATGTTACACATCCAAACCTTTATCCTTGTGGTATTGCAAAGTGCATCTACAGTTTGCAACAGATATAGATATACACACACACACACATTTGACTTCACAATAAGTTGGCTGCGCTACACACACAGCAAAATGTAAATGTATTTACACAAATTAAAAAAATGTAACACATATTTGAACTATTTTACACCCATTTGTGGTTTAATCAGTCCATGACTTGCCAATAGTAGCAGGTGATGTGTGAAATATTGCTTAACCGGTCACATATTGTCATATTTAAAGCCATAAACTCCCAGAATGTCTCTGTAAGTAAGAGAAGAAAAATAAATAAAAAATCTAATTCTACAGGAGGCATTTGTTTCAGTGCTGTAGGAGCAAACACAGTGGTGGTGGCTTAAAGCCCACCTCCGCTCCGCGCCGTCCGTTAGATGAGCCTGCTCAGATTAATAAGAGAAGGAGTTCAAAACACCGGAAAAAAAGTTATAACAATAATCTGATTTTAATGGTAAACACCAATACAAGTTACAGAGTACTCTGGACTCCCAGTTCTACTGCCGTGCGATACAGGTATCGGGACCAGCCAGTCAGAAACAGGGGGCATCGTGCATGAATAAACATCAGCATACATAGACATATTTGGGGGCAAAGTTCTGTCGGTTGCTCCGCCTCCCCCAAATCTCTAATTGGTCAATTTCACTCCTAACCGAATCAGAGAGTCCGTGGGGAGGAGTTGTGTCGGTTGCTCACTCCCCTAGGTGTTCTTACTGGTTGGATTCACTTCGGGTCGGGTCCAATACAGCGAATCAGAGTTCTGGGAAAAAGTATTTTACTTCTGAACAGAGCGTGAGAGCTTCGGAAGTAAACAAGGACAGAGTCAATCTGTATCTTGCACCCGAGTTCACTCCTTTACTTTCCCAAGGAATATTTCACACAAACTATTCTTTCCCAGACAATCAAACATTGTACACAGATATATTGGTGCTTGAGATTAAATTGGCCCCAGAAAGAACCTTGAAAAGAATGTGTGTGTGCTGGTGTCTGGGTCAGTGAGTGTAGTGAGAAGGTTATATATATTTATAAAACGGACAAGTCAAATGAAGCAATCTGATTGGTTCTTAGCCGTGATATACTGAGCGTATACCACGGGTAGAATTGTAAGTTACTTTTCACAACAAGTCAGTATCCCTCCGCGCCTGAGAAAAACAGTATACCGTTGGGCTGAAAAGCAAACTGCAAACTGGAACAAGAAAGCAGCGGAGAAGTAACGGGGCAGAAACCCTCCTTTTTACGCAGCGGTCCAGACATAGACATCAAACGGCAAAACATATTCAGTGTGCAGTTCCTTTGGCATTAGGGCAGGGACATCTAGATACTTCCCAAGGTTTGACATCATGAATTGTGCTACTTTTAAAGCAAGCAACGATGTTTTCAAATCTGTAATCAAAGAGGTCCGCAAAAACACTATCGACCAATCAGATTGCTTGATTTGACTTGTCAGTTTTATAAATATATTTACATTTCTTCCGTTACAAAACAAACTTACAAAGCATAAGATAGAAACATTTAAGATTAACTTCAACCTCCGGGGGGGTCTTACTATGGAGGAGTGGATTGAGGAGTGCCTGTCTCCAGAAAAAAAAAGCACCTTCACAACGACATGCAGAGCTACGTGAAGAGCAGGTAGACCAACTGGGAAATTACCACCATTCAAAAGCTTTCTGATGCGGGTCTTGAAACAAAGCAGAGAAATGATGGCCGTTAGTGGCCACAGGTGCGAAAGCTCTCTCCAGAGCTACTGGAAGCCGAATCTCGGGGACCGGAGAAAGTGGAGCAATATTCTCGCCACGCCAAGCAACAGCCTAGAACAACCTCAACCTATCCAAGTAACCTTGTAAGCCATGCTGCTGATGCTGGACAGGTTTTCAGTGGCTGCACAATAAACGGCAACATACAAATGAATGTGAATAAATAGCCCAATAATGGATCAACGCTCTCTGTCTAATATGTTCGCTAGCTGTTAGTGTTGTTGCATAGCAACCACCTCGCACTATGTTTTGTGCAGAAGGCAACGGAGGGACTATTTTATTTTGAACATCATTATTTACTAATAAAAACTATTTAAATTAGAGTGTGTATTTTTCTTTCATATCGCCACACTTGGTAACCGTTTTATAAAAGCGGTTACCAAGCGGTAACCCGGCGCGTGGGTCGCGTCGGGTCGAACCACGCCCCTTAGCTGTGATATAATGAGCATATACCACGGCCTGTCGTGAGCTATTGCTTAAATATATATATATAGGATTACTTGAAAACAGATTCAAATAATACATGTTTACTTTAATACAGTTTAGAACAATATCTGTTAGTGCGTGGGTGAGCAAAATGCTCTTATATATCTTAAACAATGACATATTGAATAAAAAGTAAAGCATACTCCCACACACACATATGCCGGTACAGACATGTAGGCGTTGCCATCTGTAATATCTCCAGTTGTTAATTAACAGCGCTCTGCTGCGTGAACACACTCTTCTCTAGTTTGCCGTTATCAGCCATAAAGATGCACGGCTGCGGCTCACGAGGATGATTTCCTCGCGTGATGAAGACACCGAGAGCGTTTGTTCCTGAGCCAGTGAGCAGAAATAACGCTTGCTCTGAATACCTGAATAAAACACCTTTTATTGAAATGTTTCCCAACACAGAAATAGACACAATAAAGAGACGCAGAAAACAGACTATTGTTATTGCACTTAACTCAATACTGCTGCACAGAAAGCTCACAGAACAAGTTGTGTAGGAAGTTGTATTTGTATTGCATAGGAAGAAATAAGGGCAATCACATTTTAAAACGAATGAAGAGCATTTTTACATAAAAACTGAATGAGTAAAAGGTTAATACTGTGAAGTCTTTATACTCATTGTTTTCGTTACAAAGCGCCTTTCGTAGTTGATCATTCTTTAAAAGCAAATAAAACCAAAGTCTCGACGGCTAACACAGCTCGATGGATAATGTGTCTTTCTTTTACTGTGTATACGACATTGTTTCAATCACCTGACATCAACGGGGTGAAGTTTTTGTGAAGACACAATCCTCACAAACAAACTTTATTGTCCCATTTATATCTAAAACAATGTCTGACGGCACACAGCGGCACCTTCCCTGAGCTAAGTGACTGTGAGTACCTTGCTGTGAAAAATAGTGATGCTTAAAAAGCGGGGCCATCAAACTTCTCTTTAACTAAATCAAGGCTGACAAACAAATGAAAAGTCGAGCTCTTAATAGTTCTGTTCAGACTGGCAGAGATGAGAAAGTCAGCCGTTATTAAACTCGAAAGGCACTAAAGTCAGCTGTCATGAGTTCTGCTGATAGTGATGGACGATAATGGCTTCTCACTTCAAGGCGTTGCATTAAAGGAGGATTTGGTGGGAAACATTAGTTAAAAGCTCTGTGGCTCGACATTTTACTGTTATTGGTTTCAACTTATTCCACTAAGTGACAGCCAATCGAAACCAGAGAGAAAATAATATTCAGGTTAGCAAATGTTGTAGAAGAAAAGACATTTATTAAACCTGAACGATACAGACTGTGTTTTGGTTCGAAGCTCTGAATATTTATTAGAAAAAGTTCCCTGGAGGTCCAATGATCAGCAGCTTGGACATTCCCCATGATAAGGTCTGGTAGAGTATGTTCTACATGAGTAACATCACACTAAGTTAGCTTATTTTGTCATGGTTAGTTCATGTTTACACGCTACAGTCACTTATGTCTCGCCATGCACTGTCTGTCATTCCCTGTTTCTTCTGTACTTACCTTTCCTTCTCGTTTCAGAGCCCTTTACTTCCTGCCATTGTGTGATTTCCCACCTGTGTGATTGTTGGCCCCGCCCTTGATTGTTGCCACCTGTGTCTTATCAACCCTTCTATAAATTGTCTTTCTTTGTCTTAGGCCAGTAGGTCTTGCTTCAGGTCATGTCAAGACAGCCGGCGGTTTCCAAGCCAATAACTTTATTTTGTTTTTACCGAGAGCCACGGCTATTTGGTCTTGTATTTTGTTGCCTTTGCCACGTTTTTAGTCCTCTTAAAGAGTACATTTTGGTTGTAAAACATGTCAACACTTGAGATTTATGTGACAGAAGAAAGATGCTATAATTCATCATGAGTTTCCAAATCATTAATAATATAATTGCAGCTTTCCAACATTCAGTAAAGGTTATTTGTTTCCACAAGCTGCCATTTTCTATTGGATGTTATCAGTTTCCTTGTCCTTTAGGAAGCCACACATTATGGGCTAAAAAGAATGGGACCGCACTCATTGACCCGTGTTTTGAGTTTACGCCTACTGGCTCGATGGTGGGTTATTGTTGTAAAATCTCATTTTCTGGCCCAATGGAGAAGCTCAAAGGACTCGAGAGATGAAAGACAACAACACTGGTTACATTTGATGTGGCTTTTTAAGATGAGAATCTTTAAAGACTGCCTTTTGAGTTAATTTCATCCCAGTTGTTATTTCTAACAAAACAGAATTGATCATTGTATTAATAAGGATGCTGATACTTTCTATTTGTCCAGACCTTTGAATCCACTCACTCTTTTTTCAGATTAGTTTGGCACTCTGACATTGAACAGCCTATGAGGAATGACGATTATTATCAAGGGGTGGGACTAACACTAACATGTCGGGTTTTGTTAAGCTGTGAGCTGCAGTGAGCACTTCCTTAATGTTTCAACATCTTTACTTGGGTGCTTTCTACTGTTCAACAATATGTGTTCACCTAAAATGTCATACAATTCAGGTAGATACATTGGTCTTAAGTGATTTGTTCGGGGAGATATAACCCTAACCATAACCCCAACCCCCTAGAAAATCGATTCACATTGACAATATTGTTTGATATTTGGATACTGATAGATGTCAGACTTGTTTAAGTACATCTAACCCCTAGATTCCACCGGGTCCGTCTGTGTCGCGTTACGGCGGCGTCCGCAAGGATCGCGGCCACTCTAGTCAATGGGTGCTATTCCACCAGACACGCCGCGTTACGGCTCAGAAGCGTCTCCGCGCTGGGCTCCGCTCAAAATAGGATTCAAGTCTATTTTTCGACGCGAGGCGTTGCAGAGGCACCGGGCAGGAAGTGGACCGGTCAGAGCATCTGGCCCATCCCCAAAATAAACTTTTGCAGACCCTATCCCTCCGTATAGTCTTTCAAGTAGGAGGAGAAAAGCCAGCGTTCTCCTCCGGTTTACAGGCACTGTGTAAATTATATATATAGAATAATTATGATGATGAATGCATTTTTTTACCACTAAAAGACAGCAACACATCTTTGATTCATGTCGTTTATAACTGGGATATTACAATTATTATGAACTTTGTCTGTACAAAGTAGCCTGTCCAGGAAATATGCCCAAATTAACAAACTGCGAGCCGGCAGGCAAGACGCTCCGCTTCTGAAATGCTTCTGAAACGCGCCCGGTAGGGTTTGACGCCGGACCAAAACCGCGACGCAGACTGACCCGGTGGAATCGAGGGGTTAGTGTTTGATGATTAAAGAAACAAAACAACAAAAACCTCTACCGAAGACGATTAGGGCCACACGTAAAAACCTTTTTGACCAAACGTTTTTTCTTGAGGTTTGAGATTAAAGTCAGAATTTTGGGAAATAAATCTGAATCCTGCGAAAAACTCAGAAAATACTGACTTTAATCCCAAAACATTTAGAAAAGTCAGATATTGCACTTTTTGTCCGATCTAAACAAAAACTCACAAGTGGCCCTAATTGTTTTCCGTAAATCTCACTACTTTATTGGTCTAACAGTTAACAAAACATCCACCTCTACACCCAATGTCTCCACTCGATAAATGTGCATGTATTTGTGAGATGATTCACGAGCAGCGTTCGAGACTAACTGGTCTTTTTAATCAACTGGTTTATAGGCAGATGTGTCGGGGGAATGGCCTTGGACTGAAATACACATTTCGATCGCTTCTTCTGTCGTTTACATAAATCTTTTCGTATATTTGGCTCTGTAAGAACACTTTGATGCACATTCAGTACCAGTGTGTGAGGTTGTGGTTACGAGGGCGATATCCGGACGCGTACAGCGAGGACTACAAAAAGGCAAACGAGGTGACTGGGGATGTCTGTTCAAAACATTGCGAGCTCCAATAAATCATTTAAACCAGCTATTGTTGCCAGACTTATTACTGAATATCGTTCTTAATGTGATACCAAGTCCATCTGAGACCTGTGTACACCTTCAGACAGGCTCCAAGTGAAGCGTACGTTAACTCACATTTTGAAAGCAGCGTGGAGAAGTCTTCAGCTGTGGTAAACTGCGATCCGCCCAGGAAACTGGGATCCCCCCAGGGAGCTGGGATCCCCCCAGGGAACTGGGATCCGCCCAGGGTAAACTGGGATCCGCCCAGGGAACTGGGATCCCCCCAGGGAAAACTGGGATCCGCCCAGGGTAAACTGCGATCCGCCCAGGGAAAACTGGGATCCGCCCAGGGAAAACTGGGATCCGCCCAGGGAAAACTGGGATCCGCCCAGGGAAAACTGGGATCCGCCCAGGGAAAACTGGGATCCGCCCAGGGTAAACTGGGATCCGCCCAGGGAACTGGGATCCCCCCAGGGTAAACTGCGATCCGCCCAGGGAAAACTGCGATCCGCCCAGGGAAAACTGGGATCCGCCCAGGGAAAACTGGGATTCGCCCAGGGAAAACTGGGTTACGACTTCTGTGGCAATCTACCAGCGACCATGTTTAATATGAAAGACTACACACACATGTAACCCTTATAAAAATGGTATTCTACAGCACTCATCCAGAGAAGATGTGACTGTTAACTCGTTTTGCAAAGATAGCAGCAGAAATGTCATTGCTGCATGTGCAGGTACTTGGACTTTAAAATGCTAATGGGTCATTAATGTTGGTCTCGGCAAACAATATTAGGAATCCTCTAATCAAACATAATATTCAGTGTCCATCGACATGAAAATAACAAAAAAGTTCATGCTGGACTCAAACCCGAGCCCTGCACATTATGAGTGCGCAACTGATCAACACGACGTATCAGACCACCACAGCTTACTTTGTTACATTAACATTGTTAAAAAGTTCCAGAAAAATGCAACCCGACCATCATTTATAATGTGAGCGAATTTATGTACACTTTAAAGGTGAGGTAGGTAAGTTTGAGAAACCGGCTCGAGATACACTTGTTGTTATATTCCATGGAATGCTCTTAACATCCAGATAGCAATGAATATCTGAAGTGCTTTGACAAAAAATCCATAAAAAAATTTCATCTGTGGAAGCCGTGGTGCTGTAAAAAGCACGACCAATCATCTGAGCCGGCTAAAGTAACTGGATGGCCTACCTGCCTGTCAGCCTTCCATCTGTGCACAAACTTATCTCGTGCCCTCATTGGTCATGTGCGCGTTCGTGTGTGTTGGAGGAGGGGCTCTGTAAGGAAGTGGCAGATTTTTTCCAGTTGTGTATTTTCAAATTCTAGCGATCTCAAGCCGGTTTCTCCAAAATTACCTACCCCACCTTTAAGCCATATGATATATAATATACATATTATAGTAGGCATTTGCTTAGAAATAGTATATACTGACTGAGGTCTGTATCAAGCCTCATTAAGACCCACCGAGATCAGATATCCTAGTTTATCAGCCTGCGAGCCCACATTATGTTGTGATAAGTGTTAATTTTACATATAAATGTGTTCCAATATGCAAATCAGGCCATAAGTTTCGTTGTAGTAGCTAGGCATAATCATCACCGAAAGATGGAAAGACAACAATAACAAGGAATTAATATATATATTAATAGCCCTCTACTCTGGCTCCCTTGAGCTTAGACAAAAAAAGAAGGAAAAGTATTTGTTGGACTATTTAAATGAAAAAAAACGGTTTTAATTAGTTCAACTAAAATATGCGTCACATCCTGCTACGGTCCCGCGCCAGCGCCTTTTCTTGCAGGCGAATAACCTGACCCCCGGCTCGATGAGCGAACTATGGATACATCAAAGAAAAGAAAAGTATTGGAGGAACAGAGGATTTAATTCTGCGTGGTTAGAGTTATCTGCTTTCACCGGGATGTTTGATATGTGGAGAGAAGTTCTCAACGGTGCTGCAGCTTTACGTATCGAGGAACAACACGGAAGAGGAAGACAGCTGATGACCTTCAGTCATAATTCCATCAGTTAACTCTTTAGGGTGCAGCTATACGTTTTATTTATTTCAAAGTGGGTCAATTTTAATTATATTCATTTTCAAATGTGCAGAGGACTTTCCAAGTGCTGTGTTGATTTATTTTAAAGTAGGCCTGTGTATTTTTGTTAAATTCTCCTTACAAGAGTTCTTTGTTTCTTATTAGAGGTTAACAGTTTTATATAATGTAATAAATAATAACTCGAATGTAACATGATGTAACAATATATACAACTTTATAAGCTATCAAATATGTTTTGCGGCTCCAGACAAAAAAATTGCTCTTTTGGTCAAAAAGGTTGCAGACCCCTGGTTTCCTGTTTCTGCCGGAGAGAGGGGAGTTTGTCCCAAAAGCTTGCCGCTGTATTTACTCCCTCCATCTGACAGGAGGGAGCCTCGTTGAGCTGCGAGTGTCACTGGGAATGGGTAGGGTGTAGGGCGTGGTTTGGGATTGGGCCTCAGATAAGGTTTCACACCAACTTATGTTTTTTCTTATGTTTTCCCTTTCTGGCTCCGTGCTTGCGCTCTTCTGGTTCGGAACCGGTTTTTCTTTTCAGCCGCCATTTTGTTCACACCGCCCAGAGCCCGACTGGTGCTGCGTCATGACGTCACCGTTTACGTGGCTGATTTTCTCCCCAACGGCGTTACGGCGCTCACGACAACAACAACAACAATGGGGGACTGCGTCGGGTTGATCGTGTTGCTTTTAATCACACGAAGCCAGATTAAATTAAATAACAACTTCTCCAACCTTAAACTTCTCTCCAGAGTGCCGTGGTTCATTGTTTATTAATGTGTTTCAGTGGCATTTACCGACCGCTGCAGTGCTGGCTGCTCTTCCACGGGAGTTTATTCTCCCGTTAGCTCCAGGTTAGCTCACACTGCAGCGGCCACTGTAAAGTATTCACTGTGTGACTGTCAGATAAGCAGCTGATACATATCCCCAGTTCCCCTGAATGTGTGTCAGTCTAAATTGACGCTGTTTGGCATCACAACGCTGTTATTAAAGTTTCTCTGGTATAAAATGGGTGATGTTAGCATAGCAACCGAAGCTAAACTGACTAGGCCTACTTGTTGTGGCATAAACCGTTTTCTACAGGCACATTTTACCGGCGTATTTTTATTATGATTCTACTTCTGATAGTCGGACATGACAACCTGTGCAGCCCATGTATTGATGTCATCCGATAGCTGCTATAATACAAAACATCTGCCTGCTCTCCACAATGATCAATAACAGCAAACGGATGATCAAAGTAAGGTACAAATAAACAGAACACGAAGCCTGGCTAGTGTTGCCTGACTTTATAAAGTGTGTTTGCGTTCTAGTCACTTTGCTCAGCACTACTGCTTGTTACAACTTTTATTTGCCGTACTCGCCTTAACTGTTAGCTCAGGTTAATCTCGCCCCCCTCTGACGTAAGCCTGACGTATGCGGTTAGAGGCGGCTCCGCTGCGGTGTGAACAGGACAAACCGGTGCTTTTCAGTCTCTAGCTCCGAACCGGCCCTGGAACCGCGTTGTTGTGAAAGCCCCAAGAGTGGGGGTACCGTCTCCGGCTGATTACGGGCCCCCAGACGATTCCTAGGATTAGAAATGAGAAAATATACACAAGTTAAACATGAATGGTGACAGGCGGGGGGAGGGATGTTGGGATGAAGGTATGATGGGATGTAAGGATTGAGGGATGAATGGAAGTAGGGGTGTATCGTTGAAGGGGGTCGATGGGTGGAGGGATGAAAGAGTTTGACTAAGCATGAGGTAGAACGAGTAGAAGGGAGAGGGAGGGTGGGTTGAGAGAATAGAGACGGGCGGTTGCCGGGCCGGATATATATAGAGTTGGCCGTGATTAGAGGTGGGGTTGAGGCGTGGCCATGCTCCTGAACCTAGGTTAACAAATTAACTTAATATCCTGGCCCAATCTATCGAGATAAACAAGTACCTCATAAACGGGTCAACCCTAGTTAACAGACAACAGTTCGAAAACGTTAAAGACTGGAGGTGAAACTGATTCAGCGAAAGCCGGCTGTCCTCAGTTTATATTGGCTCAACAGGCAGGTGTGAGCTTGGGTTGGAGGGTTGGGCAAGATAGCGCACCAACCTTTCAACTATTTCAAGTTGTTTTGTTTCTATTTGAGATGTTCACATTTTAGAATTGTTTATTTTTACTCTTTTAATTTCTCTTATGTGCAATGCCTTGTCTTTTATGCTGCTGCAACACGAACATTTCCCAAATTGGGATCATTAAAGTACATCTTATCTTATCTTATGAATTGGGATCCATGATTCGCCGGGTGGGAGGGTCCAGGCAGTACGTCATCATAAGGGGGAGAAGAATTGGCATCTAAAGGACAGAACAGCTCACACATAGAAAAGAGACGGATCAGAGGGTTAGTGGAGGATAGGAGGCGGTAACACTTTGCACTACCATCTACAGCTCATCCCCTCATTGTCCACTGCTTCCTCTAATCTTCCTCCAGTGAGTACTACATACCATACCAAAGCTTCTGCACACATGACCATCACTCTCTTTTCTCATTATCTCTCCCACTCTAGTCTCTATTTTAGTAATTACAACCACGGATGAGTCTACGATTACTGTACGGTAGAAACCAGTCCAGGTCTAATTACATTTTCTTTTATTAATGCACTTCTTTATCTCATCTTCATTATTCTTGGTTTGTCTGCACATAGTTAGCATGGAGAAACATCACAGCTGGTATTCTTTTAAAGGGGACCTATACTCGTGTCCCCTCTTCATGTCTCTTCTACATCAACATGTGTCCCCTCTTCTTCATGTCTCTTCTACATCAACATGTGTCCCCTCTTCTACATCAACATGTGTCCCCTCTTCTTCATGTCTCTTCTAGATCAACATGTGTCCCCTCTTCTTCATGTCTCTTCTAGATCAACATGTGTCCCCTCTTCTTCATGTCTCTTCTACATCAACATGTGTCCCCTCTTCTTCATGTCTCTTCTACATCAACATGTGTCCCCTCTTCTTCATGTCTCTTCTACATCAACATGTGTCCCCTCTTCTTCATGTCTCTTCTACATCAACATGTGTCCCCTCTTCTTCATGTCTCTTCCACATCAACATGTGTTCCTTCTTCTTCATGTCTCTTCTACATCAACATGTGTCCCCTCTTCTTCATGTCTCTTCTACATCAACATGTGTCCCCTCTTCTTCATGTCTCTTCTACATCAACATGTGTCCCCTCTTCTCCATGTCTCCTCTACATCAACATGTGTCCCCTCTTCTTCATGTCTCTTCTACATCAACATGTGTCCCCTCTTCTACATCAACATGTGTCCCCTCTTCTACATCAACATGTGTCCCCTCTTCTACATCAACATGTGTCCCCTCTTCTTCATGTCTCTTCTACATCAACATGTGTCCCCTCTGTGGAAAGAGACTCTTAAAGTTTCAGGAACAAAGATTCTCTCTTTTTGATCCATTTCTATAAAAACCTGTCTGAAAATGAGCTGATCAGATTTGGGCCACTTTATGATGTCATAACCCTAACCCGCCGCAGATGGGAATACATTGCAATCAGTTGAAAGCTATTTGCGTCCCTTTATGAAGCTGAAGGAGCCTAGGAGCGGGACCCTGACCAAACGTCGCTCCTGGGCGATTATGGAGTGAGAGTGTGTTGTTTTTAGAGGCTCAGAAACACAAAGAGAAAGAACAAATATATCAGACTCAGCTGTCACACCAACACAGGCACATTCTGCACACAAAACCAGTTTCCAAGTCCCTACAGTCAACGTCTGCTCAGTCTGGTGTTTGTGCGAAATAAACAGACTGGGCAAACATTTCAGTGGTCAAATGTACCCACAATTCACTCAAAGTCAAAACCCACACAAAGTAGGACTGTCATTGTAGAAGACTGAAGACTGGAGCTTCTGAGATTGACGTGTTTACCAAGATAAGCCATTTTCCAAAAACTTAAATAGTCACAGATATTACATAACTAACATTATTTCCAGTTATTGACTCTCAAGACAGTGTGTCCCCTGATTTTTCAAAAATTAAACTATGGTTATATAACTGTACGGTTTGGCTATCTGCATCTGGTGTTTTATCATGTTCTTGAACTTTGACAGATGTACAAATGTTTACTGAATAACAGATATACTACGTTTATTTAGTAATTGAAACATCGCTCTTAGTTTTGTTATGTATTTCATTGTTTCACACAGCACCCATCAGGCCTTGTATCTTATGTTTAGAGCACTACTGTTTCTATCCTTTTACATGTCATTAAAACCAACAACATCTGGTTATGTGTTACTTGACTTTTACTTTAACGAGCTCGGACGTCACAGTAGTGACAACTGAAGGAAGATGAGTTAAAAAAACTAGAAAATTCAGAGAAATGTTGACTGACTGAAATGTGGCTGTGTCCCGATGCTAACATTAGCCCCGCTGAATAAGCATTAATAGCATTAGTTGTATTGTTAAGTACAACAAAGAATATCCATTAATTTTAGCTGACTTTTAACAATCACATTTTTGGATTCTTGTACCACATTCCTCCATCGTTTCTGAACATCTTTAGATTACCACTGCTTTAGTTAACGACGACAGGTGTGTTCAAAGATCAAAGTGTTTGTTTTACAGCTCTCTCCTCTCTCGCCGTGATGTCACTCTAAGTCTTAACGAGCTCTCCGATACAAATGTGAAACAGTGTGACATTTTCACAAAACGTAAGCTGCGACTACGTGAGAACCGTACTAGCTATCAAAAAATATTCAATTAGTCTAATAAAGTCCATAGTCTCGCGAACCGTTTAAACTTGTAATTTTCGTTCTACGTTAAAGTGTGCGGAAACTGTATGGGGTCAAAGTGGGGTGTTTTTGAGCTCTGTTCAAATGGATTTCCCATTCATTCCTATGGGGTAAATGATCGCAGTTTTCTGCGATTCGCGTGAAATCGGCTAGGCAAATCTCTTAAAGACATAGCAACCCGATCCCGGTCATTCTATGTGTTTTCTGTGTGTTTCGTGTGAATGCTGCCGGCGGAGTAGCATGACAACATTTGTGGTGTAAGAAGGAGAATAAGATGAGATGTTGAATACTAGACTGTGTGGCTTCGCCAGTCACACAGAGATGGAAAAAGAGAGGCCTATACACAGTGGAAGAAAAGTGTAAATGTGAGTAGAAAAATGTGTAGTTGATTTGCTACGAAAAGAGATGAAAGTGAAGTAAGTGTTTAAAGAAAGGGCAAGATTGAAATATATGAAGGTGATGTATGTTACGAGCAGGAAGCCATCCATCATCATGCTGTGTATTTCTCTGGGGACAGCACCACGTTAAGGAACTGTTCTCTATATAATATGAGTATCATTTGTAATACAGACCTCATCATATCCTCTGTTTGATACGTTACAGAAGGGGTGTCCACAGTTTTTCACCGAGGGCCGCAAACAACAAAACATACGAAGGGCAGGGCCAATCAGAGATGAGGTATTGCCTTATAGATTAAGTTAGCAAAATCAAATGTAGGTAAATTATGCTTGATACTTGATTATGCTTAAGAAAAAGAACAGCCTACATCACAGCGTTTCATTTATTTGGTCGGCAGCTCATCCCTTAAAACAGAAGCCTCAGATTGAGGGGAAATATTAAGCGTATATTTAAGGCTAAGTTATTGGGCTTTTTCTCATGAACTAAGATTTGTTAGAGAATGTTTTCAACTTTAAATGACAGAATGGATTTGACATTGGGCTTATTAACACATGTATGCTGTGTAATATAAGTTGACGTACAATATAAGACAAGTTTCATGTTTGGGCCATATTCCATTATCGTTTTTTTATTTGCTGAGGGCCGATTAAAAATGGACCACGGCCCATAGTTTGAACACCCCTGCGTTACAGTATCAGTTGATATGCAGATGACACTGATGTGTTTCTTGATGAAACCGTTTTTTTTTCCTACTAACATTGAAGATACATGAATTTCTCCGGCTCACTGCATGACACACTGCATGCTTGTGATGTCGTGCGTTTGAATGTAACCTACGCTCCCTGGCCTTCCTCTAATTATATCACCCAGTTGTTCGATAAAAAGCAGCAGCATGTTTAATCTTCAAAGTAATCTTTTTTTTCCAGAGAGTAATCTCTAAAAACTTCTCAACCTCAGAGCTGGTGTGACGCCCCCACTAATTTCCGAGATAAAGAACAAAGCAGAGCGGATGAGAGTCTTTGCATGGCTAATGGAATAAGATGCGTTTTTGCTGAGTATCCAAAATTGAGCTTAGATAGAGTCAGACACTTTAAAGCTGCCATGAAAATGAGGTCATCTATACTGACATTATCAAAAAGCTAATTCTACTAGAGCAGAAGGTAATAGAGCGGTGCAGGGATGACGTATTTACCCGGAAGGAAGCTGCTGGTTCCCTCGACAAAAAAAACAACGGGATTCCGGAAAATAGCTCGAAATAAGGTCTGTGGAAAACTAACCTGTTTTATAGATGCACATTTTGTTCAGCCGGATAATCTCCACATGTCTACGCTACTTTTATAATTTTCGAATCATAAATCTAATGGCCAGAAACAAAATGCTAACGTGATGCTATAAAGGATCTACAGCCGAGTTCAGCAGCACGACTTCAACGTCACGCCAACGTAAGATCCATATTCAAACACACAGATTCTAAATGGAACGAGTTGAAGCGTTTGTTTGAACAGTCTGCAGGAGGCAGGGACTTGCTTTCAAGCAGAACAGAAACAAACTTAGGAGTGTTTACGTGTGCGGCGTAATGACGTACAACGGCCTCCACGACTTCTGTAGTCCTATTCAGCCACTTGGTAACAACCATCGTTTTTCAGACACGTCAACTCTTCAGAAATCACCAGTGGGGTCACTGCTGATGGATTTAATGTCGTAGAACAAAACGTGATCCGTCTCTTCAATGTGTCTCAACCACAGACCTTATTCCAGATATTTTCCAAAATCCTATTGGCTCTGAGACGAGGGAACAGGAAGTAGTATAATGCTAACTCACTTCCTGGTTTTAGGACTCGTCACTGCACCGCTCTATATACAGAACACAATCAGCCAAACGTGATCATAATTACACGTTGAGCCGATAAGGAAGAACAGCACAGAAATGCATAAATCTCTTTTGTCTCTTTCACATGAAAATTACATATCGTCCATATCAAGAGAAAGGAAAAGCCAGAAGGTGAGACAGGAGACATTAAACCAAAGCTCACATGAAAAAACGGAATATGAATGCATATGCAAAAACCTCCCGAGCTATAGGTTAAATATGTTATCCAATGTAGCGTATACAGTTACAAGGATTTTCTGAGGTGATTTCTGTTTGCATATGGCTCGTTAGTTTCAGACACACATCCATATCTTTAATTAAAAGCCACTTATTAAAAAAACAAAGCACTGCTTACTCTCGCTTTGTATGCATCTGGATGATTTAAAGCAAAAGCAGTGTGGCTAATAAAGGATTACTAAAGACCGATCTTATGCACACTGGAATAACTTTATGTATTGAAACTGTGGGTGTATGTAAAGTTCAATCTGAAAAGTAAACGAGTAAAAAATGCAGAGAATATTCCCCATGATTAAAACTTGACGATTTCCTCTGAGGACCTTCTTTCCTCGTCATGCATCACTGGTCTGTTTAATTAGCGCAGCGGAGGTTCCTTATCCGCGTGAACATCACAGATTTAATCCGATACCTGGGGACCAGATGTGTAAAATATGAAATATGTAAATGCACTCAAAGAATCCATTATATTATCCAAATAGAAACCACTGACTTACAATTACTATCTCTAATGGGAGAAGACGGCTTTGTAATGACTGTATCAGGTTCAGGTTATCTATTTGTTTAGTTTGCAGTAAAAAGAGAAGGTTTCCATTGTGACACGCGTTTTTTTATAAAGTACCCCAGGCTTCAGCACATTTAAAAACCATGAGAACAAATGAGAAACAATCAAAGAAATAGCCATAAAGAAAATATAAAAGAGATGTTTTCACCAAAGGAAAAACATAAATAATCACAAAAAATTGCCGTTAAAAAACAAAATAGGCGTAAATTCATACATTGATTACATGTATTTACCACAAGAACAAACAAATAAATAGCCTTAAATAAATACATGAATCATATTTATTCAAGTTTAATGCATACAAATAAACAAAAGTAAAATCTCTAACGTGAAACTTAAAAATCTGCTTCACACGTGTAACTCCCAAAGAACGAGAGCATCAAAGGATGTTACCAGAAATGTTTTAATTATCACATTTAAAATATAATAATTGTTAGGGAATAATTTGCTTAGGTATTCAACCTTTGACACAGTTCTCCTTTCCCACGGCACAGGTCTCCGGCCTTGGGTATTGCTGCTATCTCTCTTAAAGAGCAACTTGCAGGTTAGAGACACCAGTGAATACATGTGTAGGAGAATTATGTATACACTACAGTGACATCTGGCGTAGTTTTTGTAAGATGTTTTTAATTCCGCATAATAAAAGACTCCCGTGTGTAGGGATGGGTATCATTTGAAATGTATCGATTCCGGTTCTTATCGATTCCCCGTTTCGATTCCAAAATTGTAAAAGAAAGAGGTCAAACGTTTAGAGAACAAAAATATCTTTATTTCTTAGTGTAGTGGAGCCTCACTTCAGAGCGTTTACCGCGACCCATCTTTGGTGTTATGAAGTGACTGAGCTCGTGAACTGTCTACGGGAGCCTTGATGCGGGGAAACTGTGGACCTCTGTCGCCGCAACTTACATGATGCCGTTTAAAAAAATTAAGGGCGGTGCCGGCTGTTCTGTGATTCTCCAGAACACACAGATGGCCAGTCCGCCCTTACCCTGGCTGTATTCCACCGGGTCACCGCGGCGCAGACGGACCCGGTGGAATACAGGGTCTACCGCGTTCAGGAACCGTTAAGCAGAACCGAAAAGGTGTATTTTGTATGGGTACCCGGCATTTTCTTATCGGTTCTCATCTGGAACCGAGTTTCGGTTCACAACCCTACCCGTGTGTGACGTCACATGGAGGAGAGCGGCCGGTCTAACTAGTTTTGACACAGAAGAGGTTGAAAATGTTTATTCGAATGCATATGACGGACCACAACCTTATAATTATGAGCCTGCTAGGTGTCCAAGAGACCACGGCCGTGTCTCATTTCTGAGATTCCCCTCCTCGACTCCCCTCCTCGAATCCCATCCTCGTGTCTTAGTCCCGCCCACAGGAGATGCCGAGCAGGGGAGCCGAGGAGGGGAAGCAGCAGGCGGTTAGAGAAATGAGAACTCCTCTCCTCGGTCATATTAAAGCGACGTCCAGTGGATGGGAAGGGTACATTTCTACAAACATTCGTAGGATTTCCGGGCTCAGTGCACGACACCCGTGTCCTAAAAAACAGTACCTTATACAAAGAGGCTCTGTACCCTCCACCAGGGTACTTCATTGTGGGGGATGGTGGCTATCCATGCATTGTACACCACATAACGGTCGTAACCCCGTATCGGGAGCCACTACAGGGGAGGGTACAGAGCCGCTTCAACGGCTGCAATGCCAAAGCGCACAGCATCATTGAGCGCGCTTTTGGGCTACTGAAGGGGCGATGGAGGTGCCTCCTGTCGAAGGCCTTGGAGGTGAACCACACCTTTGTCCCTGCTGTGGTCACTGCCTGCTGCGTACTACACAATCTCAGCATTACTGCAGACATGACTCAATTGTTGGAGGAGGAGCAGGAGGGGGTAGAGAGGTCTCCACCTCGTCCTGTGAGGGGGGAGCGAGGTGGACAGGGCCGGAGAGACAGATTGGCAGACCAAATCTAGGCTCCTGACCACAACCCGGTCCAGCTGAAAGACCACGATTATTGTTGAGGATGTTTATTTATGGACAGTTTTTACCCGTTTGTTTTCTTCACCGATGAAAAATGCATTTACTGGCCAGATGCATTACTCGGTTCTTCTGTTTGTGCTATCTCTATGCCTTATTTCCAATTTCACCTTGCTCAAGTTTATTTAGATCAAATGTCTTTATTACAAATTGTATGTGAAATAGGCCATCACACAATCTCTTCAGAAAGTGTGACGTTCAGTGATAAAATATTGTTATGCTTTGACTGAACTTGAAAAGAAAGAGACATGTTTTAGTAATTTCACTTATGTAGGGTTTGAGCTACATGCAGTAATTTGCCTCAATGTTAATGTATATATTATTTATAATGAAGCATTTGGATACTTTACACACGGTTGGTTTATGAGAAGAATTAAAAAGCGGAAATCAAAGTGGTCATGACTTGGGTTGCAAAATGACTTTAAAAACGTTGGCTTTTCAGTCATGTCACAATCATAAAATGTATAGAATAAAGACCTCTTTGTATCTTTTAAATAAACATGTTTGTCTAATTGTAAAGAAGGCTTCATGCTTGATGTAACCCTTGTATGGTGTTCGGGTCTGTGGGACCCGTTTTCATTATTTATCTAAAGAAAAATGACACATTATTTTTACTAACTCACTAAATGGCCTTGGCTCATTTTCTGTGAACAACATCTATCAGAACACATTTTCAGTGACCACCCACTGTACCCCCCCCCCCCCCCCCCACCCCACACCACATTTATTACATACAGGGTGTTCGGGTCCACCAGACCCACGAACACTGGCTGAATAACAGAAATATGAACACACCACACAAGGGTTAACGTCAAACTTAAATACGTATGTTTATTAAATGTTTTCCAAAACATATAGCCTAGAATAAATGAACACATCCAAAGTAAAGAAAAAACAGACACTATTCTTTCCGAACGAGTTCCTCAAAGAGCTGGAGGAATTTTGCGGAGGCTTCCTCCGAGGCTGCCTGCTGGCGGTTGAAGCGGTCTTCCTCCTTGACCGCCTCTGCCTCCAGGAACTGTAATAATACGTTTTTTCTTTTTTTGCGGGGAGGGGGACCGGCAGAGGTGGATGGCTCAACATACTCCTGGCTGTCCGAGCCAGACTCGGTGGCCTCCTCATCCTCCACTGTGGCCTGGCTCTGGACAGCCTCAGTGGATGTTGAGCCACTGCCAGAAGCCACAGCAGCCGTGGCGGAGTCCATCAGGGTGGGAGGGTCGATGGATGGCCTCCCACCGATGGCCTCATGCATGGCCGTAAAATACGGCCATGTGGCTGCTGTGGCCTCTCCCCTGTCGGTCCCTGTCCCGGTTGGGGGCATCTCAACTCCTACAAAAAACGAGAGGTAAAGTTATACAAAAGCAGCTATATGTGGAGCAGACACAACCATGGTTTCAGACACACATAAGTAAACGAAAGAATGATAACACATTACCTTATGTTTTCGTTTAAGGTTGTCCCACTTTTTACCGATCTGTGTGGGGGTTACAGAACCGCATAAGCCAAGGGCCTTTAGAATTTCCCTGAGTGATACAAGAGATGTTTCAAGCTGGTCAGCAATTAATAAGGTCTGCAGCAACAGGTGTCATCTATCAAAGCTATCGATCCAATCCAGGAAAAAAAAACACTCACTCCCAGGCTTGCTTGGCAGTGTGCCTTCGGCCAGTACAAATGTTGTCGTTCTCGACCCGCACTTTGATGAGGGTCAGAGTTTCTTGCTCTGTCCCTGTGAAAAGACAAAGTAAAAGGTGTATATGTCACAACATAGCCCAAACCAAATGATAGTGCTGAATGCTAAACAAAGTTCTGGTTGATTTAATACTCTTACAAATGTAACGTTTAATCATGGCATGCTGTAGGAGGATTGGGTGTAGTTAAAATGTGGATAAAAACATAAAGAATATCAGGTGAAAATGAAATGTCAATAAGGAATGAGGTTAGAAGGCTCTAACTGCATACAGACGGGGGGAGTTTGATCGCGCATTTCACTTCTTAAATAACTAATACAACGTACCATTATCAACACTTGCATTTGTGCTTTGCTCCCGCCATGGTTTTGAAATGATTCCAGCGGTGTGTCACGCCTCTTTTATACCCATTGTTCCCAGAAATGCATCCGCTAGGGAGCCGTGGAGGACCCATCAGTGTATCCTTGGTTATAGCTCCTCCAGAGAGCCTCGATCCTCGAACTGCATTTAGAGAAATGAGATGTCCTTCAACATGGCGTGCTGAAATTCATTTCCGGATCACTACCGGAGGACCGAGGAGTCGAGGAGGGGAAATCTTTGAAATGAGACACTGCCCAGGAGCAGCCAAGGATTAGAAGAAATAACGGCCACCGGAGAGAAATGGAGCTGTGGTGTGAGGAGAACCAGTGGAGAACAGGGCAGCTGTCTTGGTGAGTGACCAGCGTTGGCTACAGTTAATGTTAGCTAACGTCAGTCACATCACAACATTGTAAAGTTAGCTATCATATCAGGCTATAACTAAATGTAAGCCACATTAAAACATGGTAAGCATAAAGTCATTCAAAAGTGATTTCATTAAAGGATACACGTTTAAAATTGGTCAATGATAGCATCCCTTTAAAAATATAATAAATAAAACTAGTATGACAAATTATAAGGTACTGTTCCTTTAAGGCAGTGCTTCTCAAAGTGTGGTCCGCGGACCACTGGTGGTCCGTGAGCGTCCCCTAGTGGTCCGTGAGTATATTGGTAAAATTTCACATTTGAAATAAATAAATACATTTAAGTTTTCCGCACTCTCGCGGAAATATCTCCGCAATGGAGCGAGCTGAAGTTTAACTTTCGATTGCATGATATAGCCCAGCGCAACACCTTCATTACACATGTTTCCACTTGTTTGTACCATTTTCAGGCGATTTGTAATGTGTTTTGGGATATTTGTGGAGTTAGGTGGTCCGCGAGTGTTTTTTTATTGGTTGAGTGGTCCTTGGTATGAAAAAGTTTGAGAAACACTGCTTTAAGGGATCTCTGCTCACCACCAGGCACGCGCAGCGCAGCAGGAGACAAGGGAGTAAAACGGAGCGAGGCGCAGATGAGACGAGCGGAGTAAATTATATTAAAAGTGATTCAAAGTTGATTTAAAAAGATAAAAATACCATCAACACGGTCGGGAAACCCAGTAGACGGTATAGAACATTAACCAACGGTGTTTTGGTCAGGTTTTTTGGACTGGATAAAAAAGTTGATCGCGAGTGAGAGGACAACACACACATGCGCTCTGATACAAGATGGCGAGCCAGACCCACGGACTGCTTTGATCTTCGCGCCAGTGAGAGGACTTGCTGGTTTATCAAGAGACAATAGGTGAACTCACTGTCAGAGTGGTAGGAGTATTGAAGAAATTATAAGGTTGGAACTGGATTTAAGTTGTACCTGGCTTTAAAGAGACACTATATATTGTACTCTAGGTTTTCATTTGATTTCATTGAATTAGATATATTTTACCTGTGAAAAGGGAAAAGAAAAAGAGTTAACTCAGGATATTGAAGAGATTAAAATAGGAAAAACCTATAAATAATACTTAGTAGACCGGTCTAAAATAAAATAGGCTATTTTATTTTGTTCATCCTGTATGGATACCATTTACTAAGTCACAGAAATCAGAAAACAAGGGAAAGGTGAAATATTTACCTCTGATTATACTGCAGAAAATATTCATTGTCTATGTTTAATGTTATCTATTTCGTCAGTGTGACGGGGCTCTATTTGTCCGTTCAAAAACACTGGCCTAGTCGGTTGGGTTAAGCTCCAAAACTTTATTTTTAGCAGCACAACTTAAACAAACAAAAAAAACGTCCAAATCAGACCGTCCATCACTCCCGGAGAGTAAACGTGTTTAGCTGTTGCCATCTCTGCAACGATCTCTTGAACACGTCCCAGCTGTTGCCTTCTCTGCAACATTCCCAGAGTCCCCCTTCCAGGGCCAACCCCGTCCCTTATTAACCCATAGCCCCTCCCACCAGGCTTACCGTCAACAGGTGACAACAATTAAACTCCAAAACACATTTCAACATTAAAATCCGACCCAAACATAAATAGGTTAACCACCTCTTAACATAATCATTCCCCATAATTAACAAACGTAAAATAAATAAGAAATTGCATGGTTCATAGCAGGAATTAAAAACACGGAAGTGATGCGCGTGTGTCGGCTGTCAGTGGCGGAGTCAGTCACTCATGTGATCCGATCCGTCACATTATCCTCTCCCTCCCCAAGGTTGGCGATGTGCGGCAACCTGGAAAGGCAATCGGTCACCTCCACGCTTTGGAAATGCGTCCAAACCGCAACAAACAGTTCGCAATATTCTCACCGCCTTGGTACTGTGGAATCTCCGCACCGCACAGTGCCTCCACCCAGGCGCCGGCCGACCAGGCCGGCCATCGGAGTCCGACCGAAGAAACGGATCACCAACCGGAACAGAAGTCCGTAGGTCCCGGAGCTCCGCCAACAGGAACCCCTCTCGCCCTGGTCCACTGGCCGACCCCCAGGCCCGCAGGAGCCCCAGGACCCGTCCTCATCATCGTCCTCCGACCCCCAGGCCCGCAGGAGCCGCTGGGCCCACCCAGGACCCGTCCTCATCATCGTCCTCCGTCTCCCATGCCCGCTCCGACCCGGCAGCCGCGCTCTCCTCCTGCTGCTGACGCCGGGATCGTAGTCCCGTGCGCCGCTCCGCAACGCCGCCCAGCTTCCTCCGACTAGCCATCCCACTTCTGACACCATGTGTGACGGGGCTCTATTTGTCCGTTCAAAAACACTGGCCTAGTCGGTTGGGTTAAGCTCCAAAACTTTATTTTTAGCAGCAAAAAAATAAATAGCGAACCAGCACAACTTAAACAAACAAAAAAAACGTCAATCAGACCGTCCATCACTCCCGGAGAGTAAACGTGTTCAGCTGTTGCCTTCTCTGCAACATTCCCCGAGTCCCCCTTCCAGGGCCAACCCCATCCCTTATTAACCCATAGCCCCTCCCACCAGGCTTACCATCAACAGGAGACCACAATTAAACTCCAAACCACATTTCAACATAAAAATCCGACCCAAACATAAACAGGTAACCACCTCTTAACATAATCATTCCCCATAATTAACAAACGTAAAATAAATAAGAAATTGCATGGTTCATAGCAGGAATTTAAAACACGGAAGTGATGCGCCTCCGTCTTTTCTCGGAAATGTTTGGTGTGTCGGCTGTCAGTGGCGGAGTCAGTCACTCGTGATCCGCTCCGTCAGTCAGTAAATTGCCGGCTGTTCTATTCAAACCACCTGGTCTCTGGTCTAATTACTTACCTGTCTATCCACTCTAGTAGAACCCAGAATCCTTCTAGTCAGATAGCATAGCCCAAGATAAGAAGTGTTACATAAAGTAGTATTGATAATATAGTAACGTTACTGGCAGAACTGTTGATACTGATCCATAACAGAAACTAATGCGCAAGTATCAGCCGTAACTCGCGTTACCTAATGCAACTCCACACTACGTCTTACGGTGCTGTGTACCGGAGGGGAGAGAGAGAGCAGCGAAGGGGGGGAGAGAGATGAGAGAGAGATGTAATACGGTTTCCTGATAAACGTTTTGTTTGTTAGGCTTCAGCTGTGGAGAGTATGTGCTGCAGGGAGGTGGATGCACAACGCACCCAGGAACGAAAGCTAGCTCCGGTCCTTTTCCTGTTAGGGAAACTGTGAACTCGATGTCCTGACAGGCTGGAGTTTGTGCAACCTGCACAAACTCCAGCTGCTCACCATGATTACAAATTGTGAAATGCAATGTAAAATTACCAAAAAAATACCAGCTCACTAAATCACAACCGCTCAAACCAACTACAAACTACTACCGCGGATTGGGCAGAGAAGGAGTCCGAGAAAGAAAAATTGGACACTCAAATGAAAGGTGCATAAGGTGACCTTTATCTTTTAGGATACCTAAAAGAGAAATCCCTTTTTTCTTTACAGAAAAAGTAAACCAAAATTATGTTTTTTTTCTCTTTCCTTCAGGAATGGCTGAGAACATAAATCACCCAAGGCCTCTCTCTTTCTCTCTGTGTTATTTTTTTTATTATGCAAATAATAATGTGATTGCATCTCTGCCAGCCCAGCCAGCAGGGTAGTCCAGGGTGATGGGGTCTACCACATCAGGAGGTTGGGGGTTTGCAGGAGGGGCCCTCTCCTTCCTCATGGTGGCGATGTTGTGCAGCGCGGCATGCTCTTTCAGGGGCCACTCTGAGCCCCCGCAGGCAGGTGAATCGGGCCTTCAATATGCCAAAGGTCATTTCGATCCTGACTCTGGTTTTGGCATGGGCCACATTGAAACGTGTTTGTGGCCCTTCACCAGGGTCAGGACACGGGGTCATCAGGAAAGGCTGGCAGGCATAACCCCTGTCCCCGAGCAGCACTCCACTGAAGAGCCCTGAAGATAAAGGAACATGTCCATAATAAGTACCACAAAAGGCAGCTTAAGAAGCACACAACAATAAGAACGTACAGTTGCCATACCCTGCTCGAGTTTGTGACACAGTGAAGACTCGGAGAAGATCCTCGAGTCATGGACTGACCCAGGCCACTTTGCATCAAGGCTGGTGATGAGACACCTGTGGTCACATGTGGCCTGCAAAAGCATGTGGGGTTAACAAGCCTACGTCCACAATAAGAGCATCTAGCCAGTGTAGCATCAATGTTCATTTGAAATGAGTCCATGTTATAGAGAAAGATAGTCCAAGTGTGAATATTTAAATGTGTGATTTCCTTTAATCACCCAGACTTCAACGTGTGTTCTAGTGCAGTGTTTCCAAACCGGGGGTACGCGTACCCCTAGTGGTACGTGGGTGGTCCCCAGGGGGTACGTGAAAAGATTTTGAAAAGGAAAAAAAAAGGAAAACTGTACCCAAATAATGAATAATGCATCATCTGTAATAATGTAACCAAAATTGACACAAATGTTCTTAGCTTGTATGACAACGTGTGTGGATTCATGGAGAAGATCAAGCTCTGGCAGAGCAAATGTGAAAAAGGGGATACAAGTTGTTTCCTGCAGCTGAACGCATACATTGCTACTGGTGAATGTGACAGAGCTCCAATTGTGAAAATAGTACACACACATTTGTCCAAGCTCAAGAATGAGTTCAAATCCTACTTCCCTGATATTGACAACAAGTCATCCACACTGGACTGGGTGCGTAATCCATTTGTGACGTGCATTAACAGCAGCATTCCCGCCAGACTGCAAGAAGACCTCATAGATGTGTCCTCAGATAGGAGCCTGAAGATGAGGTACTCAAGCACACCACTGACACAGTTCTGGTGTGGTGTGGAGAAGGAGTATCCTGAATTGGGGAAACATGCCCTGAATGAACTGTTGCCTTTTGGGTCCACATACCTGTGTGAGGTGACATTCTCTGCCATGACCCACATCAAGACTAAACACAGGAACAGACTCATCTTGGAGAATAACCTGGTCACAGCTGTTGCAACAATCTCCCCCAGACTCACAAAACTGATGAGGGAGAAACAGGCTCAAGTGTCACATTAATTGGTGAGTTACCTTACTTTTTTTTTTAAGTCTTTAAACAATGGCTATTATAATGTATATGATTAGTTATGATTGAATATGATTTAAGTGTCACATTAATTGTCGCATTGGGTCACACAGACAAAAATATCCTCCTCTTCTCTATCTCTCCTCGTCACTTCTCTCCTTCTTCCACTCCCAGGTTTCACCTTAGCTACACACAGGGCCATATCCAGGCCCCGCCCCACGGCCCGGGTCTGATATGTGCTGCCACTGCACACACACACACACACACACACACACACACACACACACACTTGATTATTACGGTATATGGTTATTATATCCCTCTCACATTTTTCTCATCTTTTTATATTCAGATCTAATTCTATATTTCTTTCTTTCTGCTATTACCCTGCCCATACCTATACCCCCCTCCCCCAGGCTGCTATGACACCCACATTTACCCAAGGGGATCATCAAGGAATATCTCATCTGATTGTATCATATCGTATCGTATCTCAGTTTTGTAGCAGATTCTTCAGTGCTCTGTTAACTTAATGTTACAATGGGAATGAAGTGATGATGTCAGACATCAGAACTAAAGCTTTACTTCAATAAACTGCCAACCTGTGTGACCATGTGACTTTATCCAGGACACACACACACACACACACACACACACACACACACACACACACACACACACACACACACACACACACACACACACACACACACACACACACACACACACAGCCGGTCTGCCACAATATATAGACTATTAATATATCCTGGGGATCACCACGATTGATTGCGCAGTAGGGGGTACTTTAGGTTGGCTTGAAATGCTTTGGGGGTACAGTACTCAAAAAAGGTTGGGAACCTCTGTTCTAGTGAATGTGCAAGATTTACCTGAATGTTGAGGCTGTGGAAGGATTTGCGATTCACATAGTCGCCTTCATTATCTCCCAGGCACGCAGAGATCGGTACGTGTGTGCAGTCGATACAGCCAAGCACCCTGGGAAACCCTATGAAATAGTAGGCTGCTTTTATTAAACAACAGTGTCATAGGAACAACATTCACGATAAAGATATAATCACATATCAATACCTGCCATGCTGTAAAACCCCTCTTTGATCGTCTGCGTGGGACATGGGCCAGGAAACACAACAAAGGACTCTGCGAGCCCTGTCGGAGCATGCGACCTTATGAATAGCACTGCAGACTGCATTCTTGCTGAGGTTCTCTGTATCCCCACAGCATAGAGAAAACTAAAGGTTGCAAAGTATCGCAAAGCAATATGTAGTCTGCGGCACTGTAAGTGCACAACTCCGACGTGTGGCATTAGAAATATATGGCTCGAGGAGCTGACACAGATAAGTCAGCCTTTCTGATGAGAAGCTGTATCTTTCATACAAATCAGGCATGAAAACGGGTCAGGGGTGAAAAAGGTGAGAAGGATATTATCCCTCTAGGGGGGTCCGGGGGAATGCTCCCCCGGAAGAAAATGTTGAATATTCCATATTTTAAAGCATAAATCTGATGCATTTTGAGATGTATTTTTTTGCCAACCTGGGGAGCTGGAGAAACTTAACTTCAGCCATGAGTCAAAAATATTATGGCCTCCTTACTAAGTATTATCAGGAATGCAAACTCATCAGGTATGGAAAAGGTGACAAGGACCCGAGCCCCCCGACCCCACGGAATATCGGCTTTAAAATGAGGAATAACAGGATGTTAGCAGTCAAAACAACTAAAGCAGCAGTGGTAATAATAACAGAAACGCTAAAGAGTCACATCTAATAGAAATATATAAAAGCATTTATTTTAATTGTGTAGCAGTCATTTTATAATTTTGGCAGCACTGTTGAGCATTTTGAAAATCTATTGTCATGCCTCTGTGCAAAGCTTAGTCTTTCTATCTTTATGGCATCTGGTGTAAAGTAACTAAATTCATAAACTCAAGTACTATACTTGGGTACAATTTTGAGATACTTGTACTTTATTTAAGTATTTCAATGTTTTGCTACTTTGTTCTTCTTCTCCTCTACAGTTCAGAGGTAAATGGTGTACTTTGACTCCACTACATGTATTAATACCTTTAGTTACTTTACAGATCTGGATGAATGATGTGAAATCTAATCAAGTGTTAAATCAGACTTTAGTTCCACCTGGAGTAAATTCACAAGCTACCCTGCAGTATACAAAGTCATTCAAACTAGCTGCACCAGCTTTGAGAACACTTTCATGATCAATCATTATAAAACATATCATATATATTATTCTGAAATGGACCAATCTGCACAACAACTACTTTTACTGTCTTTCACTATATTTTGATGAGAATACTTTTCTACTTTCACTTGAGGAACATTTTGAATACAGGACTTTTACTGTAACAGAGTATTCCTACACTCTGGTACTTTTACTCAAGTACAAGACCTGAGTACTTCTACTTTTACTCAAGTACAAGATCTGAGTATTTCTGCTTTTAATCAAGTACAAGATCTGAGTACTTCTACTTTTACTCTAGTACAAGATCTGAGTGCTTCTACTTTTACTCAAGTACAATATCTATACTTATACCACCTCCGTTTATAGCCTATGAAAAAAAAACTATTAGAAAACTAAGGCTAAAGCTAACGTTAGCAGAGAGTGACAATGTAAGCTAGTTAGCTAGCTCAACGATAATATTGCGACAGAAAAACTTTTCAGTTCACATCACGCTCTGCCGCTCCGACAGTGAGCTCTGCTCTGAACACCTGAACGGCCCGTTCTAACAGCTGTTCACCAGCGGTCCAGTCTGTGCCACAGTGACTCCGGACCACATAGTTAATATTAACGAACGCACCGTAGGTATTGTAGCTGCTGAAGTTAGACCATCTTCGCGGAGCAGCAGAGCCTTATAATACATCCATGAGCAGAGCCGACAGGCAGGAAGACTCGAGCACACAGCTCGCGCTGCATTATAATATATAAAAAAAGAACACCATGCGTGTCATGATGGCACATAACAGCTCGCGGCCGCAGATTACTCCGGGTCCCAGACCCCCCCATACCCCAAAAATATTTTTATTGCAGATCTACATGAATCACACAAACGACCTATTTTGGATTCAAAACGGCGAATTTCGCCGAAAGGTGAGTGATTCTCATGCCTGACAAATGCTCTTCAGAGAAAGCCAAAGGGTTTAGTCTTTCTGTCACAATCTGAGCTCTGAGCTCCACAGTGTCATCCACAAATGGCAACGTCATTTTCACAGACTTCATTGGTCGATAGGCGGAGCTTTTATAGACTGATCTCTTAAGTATCTTAGCATAAGTTACCATGGAGATCTAGCCCGCTAAAAAGAGAACCAGCGTCGTAGGACCGGAAACCCTGAAGTTAGCTCGCTAAGCGAAAATCCGGCTTCGTAGTACAGGCCTCAGCTCTCCTCGTGTCTCTCTGAGTCCTGACTCCTATTGCTTCAGAAGTTTCCCCCACAATAATAATAACAATAATAAATCATTACATTTATTAGAGCGCTTTTCCAAATGTTCAAAGCGCTTTACATATTACACATATCAGAAATGTAAAAGTGAATACTGTGGACAATATCCAATATTATATAATTATACATTTAAAGTCCAAATGTTGTTATATCTAGAAACAGATAGTAGTAGCAGACACACCCAGTTTGTAGATTATAAAGCCACTGAATAACCCCCTAGTTTAATGAGTGTTGTTGTTCCTAAAGGCTCATGTGATCATGTGCAGTCTGTACCGTCTTCATGCGACTGGTTCCATTTCTCCCCCGAGGGAATCCACTTGACTGATTAGCCACAGAGAATTAATCAAAGTAACAAGCTGGGGAGTCCTGTGGAGCAGCCAGACTCTCCCTTCATCTGGAGGACTGAGGACGTCCACAGAGAGATCATCAACCCTTACCAGATGGTTACATGTGAGGCACCGAGGAGTGAGAAGAAAACAAAAAGCACAACAGTGATAGGAAATATCTTTGGATAAAAGGAGGTTGAAAACTGAAGGTGTCCATTTTAAAAAGTGACAAATTCTGTGCACAATTTTAGAGAATGCAAAATAAAATGCTTGTTCACATGCACAACCACTACGCAATTTGAAGTTGTCGTTGTTTGCCAGAAGATAACAATAACCCCACGCTTAATTATGCCAAAAACATGACACAATTATGTCTTAGAATGAAAGACATTGTAGTCAACTTGATGCACATTAATTCTGAGGAAATTACATCAGATCTATGTGGAGTGATCAGGAGAATATTTGTTCGTCTCGTCAGTGGATAAGAGAGTCAGACGGGATCATCGTATGCAAGGAGAAACAGTCCAAATTAATGATTAATACAAAAGAAACATGTAAGTAGAGAAACCAACCACAGCTTCTCTTTAACGTATTTTTTCCAAAAAGTTCCAGTGGACGTTAAAGTATTCTGTCTTTCTAACCCTTTTCATCACATCTAACCGATGAACGTGTTTTGTTTACCTGTTCATGTGAGGCACTACGCAATTTGAAGTAACCCCAAACTTAATTAACCCTCCTGTTATCCTTGGGGTCCATTTGACCCCATTCAATGTTTAACGTATCTAAAAAGATGGTTCACATAATTGTTTTGCTTAGTATTTCATGACTTTTCCTAATTTAGTGAGGACTAATGGTTAAACATAAATGAACATGAAGATCTTTTTTAAATGTCCTGTACGCACTTTGTACGCATCGGTGTTCCTTGGGGTCAATTTGACCCAGGCTGTTTTAGTAGTTTAAAACATATACAAATTTCAATATTTTACACATATTTGTGTTGATTGTGTAGGATGATATTGAGGTGACTAATACATGCAAATGTATCATTGTAAAAAAGAATACCCTCTGCTTTAGTTATCGGTCCTTTAACAGCATCAAAAAGATCTTGTAAAGTCAATCTGACGATAACAGGAGGGTTAAGCCAACAAAGACACATTTCTGTCTGAGAACATTGTAGACCACTTGATGGATATGTTTGAGCATGAATTCTGAGGGAATGACATCAGATCTATTTGGAGTGATGAGGAGAATATGTTATCGTCTCTTCAGAGGATAAAGAGTCATTGTAAGCAAATGAAGCTAATTAAAGCTGGTTAACGAAAAGCACAAACAGTAATAGGAAATATCTTTGGATAAAAGGAGGTGGAAAACTGAAGGTGTCTATCCATAAGTGTGGCAAATTCTGAGCAAATATTTTTAAAATGTGCAAAATAAAATGTATATAAGTGCTTGTTCATATGCACAACCACTACTAGTAGTTTCACCTTTTTTCCATTGTAGGCCAATTAATGGAAATCTGTTATTTCTGTCAGATTAGTTTTTTAATTCAGAGGAAATTCCATCAGATCTATTTATCTCTTTTTTTAAATGTTTTTCTTGAGAGCAGTTCTGAGTTGCATGATAAATGTGTATTTGCTTTCATACAGAATGTGTAGCAGAAATAAATTAACATTAGATGTCACTTGATAAAATCCATCTTAAGGAAATAAAAACATCCGTGAGGGAAAAAGTACTCGACAACCTTATCTTGCCACCTCCATTATTCAACCTTTTAAAGGTCACCTATCATGCTAATTTTAGGCAATAGCATAGGTCTCAGATATATGAAAATATATGTCTATGAAGTGTTTTGCTCAAAATACCAAACAGATCACCCATTCTAGCCATGCCTCATATCCCTCTATTTCACTTCCTGTTTCAAAAGTGCTGATTTGGGTATAAAGCTTTAAAAAAAGAAAATTGATTAAAAAAAAAAGGAGGGGGCTGAGCTCATGCGGGACCCGGCAGCTACTGTCTAAACCAGTGGTCGCCAACCAGTCGATCAACCAGTGTGGTGCGGGTAGATCGCGGACCTTTAAAAAATACGTTTTTAGATGTAAACCTAACCCTACCAATCAGAGAGTTGCATGGAAATACACGTGTGCTTGTGTCATTCAAACTCGGCTCTGTGTGTGTGTGGCAATAGCACATTTAGTGTGATAGAGGGGGGCCGGTGCTAGCGGGGACCGTGATGTTAGCATCTGGTTAGCTAGCTGCACTAACGGACATAAGGAGCTGTTTGTTCCACAACAAGCTGGAGGAGAGTCCTCTCCTGTCAGACTGAGGGGCTCAGGTGAGCTAAAGGACTCTGAGTGTTTAGAACGGTTTTGTCACAAATTATTCAAAAGATTATTTCCGCGGCACACCTTCATATGATCATTATAGTTACAAACAATAAGAGAATAAAGGAAAAACAGGTATGAAATACTATATGGCAGTGAAACAAGAATACAGTTTGAAAGGGGAGTAATTTGTAAAAATATCCATAAAGAAAAAGAACATCTGTTTACAGTTCTGTTTCATCTGGGTGATGAGAGGTATCCATAGATCTCTTCATGTTGCTCTCAAAGTGCACCAGATTGATGCTTTCAACTTCAATATTTAAAAAAAAATCTTCCCGGGGGAGCATCCGTCCGGACCCCCCTAGAGGAGGTGAGGACCTATGGAGGTGAGGACCACCCTAGAGGAGGTGAGGTCCGCCCCCCACTCATAAAAAATAGCACTTTACCCCTGTCTATATGCCGTGAGCTGATTATGGAGCCTTTGTTGTAACAGTAATTCAGATGCAATTAGCCTATAAAAGGCCTCAAATTGGAAGCACTGTCTGGGCCGTCTTTTTCACTCAATTCTGCAATAGATAGATCTCGCCTTAAACCTAGGCCGAGGTCGGTGATCTTGGGCTTAAAAAGGTTGGTGACCACTGGTCTAAACTAAATGCTGCCGTGATGAAACGCCATATCATGGATTATCAAGGATTCTCTCTGAAACAGTATGGAGCTCAAAGGCTTTCTCTCTTACCGGTTATACCACAAGGTGAGTTCCTTTTTACTTCCTGCTTCTTCACACACATGCTCTCCAGTACAGGTTAGCTCTGAGTGTTAGCGATGCTAATGTAAACACCGACCATATTACGTCCAAAACAGTCGGGCATTGTTTCTGATAGCAACTTTCTGATAGGGCCGTGGGTCCACATTTCAGATATTATGTCATATCGGACGCAAATCTGGATCATCTCCGTTGTTCCCCCGTTTTTAGAGATTTGGGTACGGAGGAAAAGAGAGGGTTTTATTTTCTGACGCTGCGTGAGTTCCCTGACACACATATATGTATAAAAGACATCAACAGGTGCATTTTGCATGATAGGTAGGGTTGCAAAGGGGCGGAAAGTTTCCATGGGAAGTTAAGCTGGGGAATTTTGGAAATTTTCGATGCAAAATTAAACAAAAAAACATGACATTTCAACAGATTTTTTTTAAGTAGAACAGAACAAGTGTGAATTATTTTATTGAACAATTATTTGTTTCATTGAAGAACGAAAACAGGAATGATGAGTTAAATGTTACCCAACCCCACTCATTTAAAAATGAACCAAAATGCACCCCCCATCCAAAAATCCCCACAAAGTAATGAAAAGAGCCCCTCTCCCTCCAAACAGTCCCATTAAACATGCAAATCTTCCTTCAAGCAATCCTCTGCATTTTTGCTAAAGCCTTTCAGTCAACGGGCTCTTCCTGGGCCTCATCAACATCACACTCTTCCTCTTCAGTGTCACTGTCCAGCCTGGTTGAGGATGGCTCTGTGTCCGGCTCATTGAGCCTTAGGTTTGCCCGGATGCCAACCAGTTTTTCCACTCTCATATTTGTGAGCCTGTTGCGAACCTTTGTGTGGTCTCAATAGCCATGCAGTAAGCAGTGTGCTATGGCATGGATATTCAAGTGTACTTGAATGGCATCGGTTTGTTTTAGTCAAGATTATGCTAAAATATACTTTCCCCAACTATGTTTAAGTTCCCTATGAAGAGCCAACCTTCAATTTGGAAAATTCCCAGTTTATTCCCGTTAATTCCCGTGGAAAGTTTCCATCTTTGAATATTCCCGGAATTTTGCAACCCTAATGACAGGTCCCCTTTAAAACTATAATTTGTTATGCGTTGTGTACGTCATCCTTTATTCACTACCTGTTTCCTTTGCACATTTGTATATTTTTTTTTTTACATTCTGACTCCTGCTTTTCATCTCAGCTAACCATAAAAGCTTTTTTTCTATGCAAAATTACAAATAGAAAATTAAAAAAGTTTATTTAAAAAGGTGGATGAAAACTCACCTTGTGTCTTACTTTAAAGGACTCTTTCTTGCAAGCAAACAATTCTTCAAAATGTAGAGCGGTATGTATTTGCTTTCATGAGTGTACACATGTTGCAGAATCTGATAAATGTGCAGATTTAAAACACTGCACTCAGCATGTGTTTCACTGGAGACAAAGCTAACAAGCAGATCGATGCAAAAAATTTCAATACCGCTTCCTGATCACCTGCTTGTCCATCCATCTTACTTGATCAATTCCTCCCCCCACACCTCCTTCATCACGGCCTCAACTCGTTCCTCTCAGAGCAGAAACCAGCAGGAGGGAATTATCAGAAACACTGAAACAGAGTTATCTGCTTCCCAACACTCTCATTAGAAAACCATTGATCCCAGTACACACCACAGGGAATAGAGAGGACACACACAGCACAGTGACAAACGTGTCGATGGTGTACAACAAAGCTATTGATTACACAAGGGTAATGTGAGTACAGTTAACATGTATCATACAACTCCACTTGTTTAAATGGTACCTAATGTAATCGATGTTATGTGTTTAAGTGCAGTTGGTGAGTTTCCCTATTTCTTCACTGTTTCCTAAAAGAGTCCTCTCCTGCTGATGTTCAGGTGTATATCAGTATGTAGTGTCTCTACTTTAAAGAGTCCTCTCCTGCTGATGTTCAGGTGTATATCAGTATGTAGTGTCTCTACTTTAAAGAGTCCTCTCCTGCTGATGTTCAGGTGTATATCAGTATGTAGTGTCTCTACTTTAAAGAGTCCTCTCCTGCTGATGTTCAGGTGTATATCAGTATGTAGTGTCTCTACTTTAAAGAGTCCTCTCCTGCTGATGTTCAGGTGTATATCAGTATGTAGTGTCTCTACTTTAAAGAGTCCTCTCCTGCTGATGTTCAGGTGTATATCAGTATGTAGTGTCTCTACTTTAAAGAGTCCTCTCCTGCTGATGTTCAGGTGTATATCAGTATGTAGTGTCTCTACTTTAAAGAGTCCTCTCCTGCTGATGTTCAGGTGTATATCAGTATGTAGTGTCTCTACTTTAAAGAGTCCTCTCCTGCTGATGTTCAGGTGTATATCAGTATGTAGTGTCTCTACTTTAAAGAGTCCTCTCCTGCTGATGTTCAGGTGTATATCAGTATGTAGTGTCTCTACTTTAAAGAGTCCTCTCCTGCTGATGTTCAGATGTATATCAGCGTGTAGTGTCTCTACTTTAAAGAGTCCTCTCCTGCTGATGTTCAGGTGTATATCATTATGTAGTGTCTCTACTTTAAAGAGTCCTCTCCTGCTGATGTTCAGGTGTATATCATTATGTAGTGTCTCTACTTTAAAGAGTCCTCTCCTGCTGATGTTCAGGTGTATATCAGTATGTAGTGTCTCTACTTTAAAGAGTTCTCTCCTGCTGATGTTCAGGTGTATATCAGTATGTATTGTCTCTACTTTAAAGAGTCCTCTCCTGCTCACCAAGTTTCAACCTATTATTTTTCCTCTTCCTCGTTGAAGTTAGGCCTCATGCTTCTCCCACTGAAACACAATCTCAAATATGAGTTAGAGATAACCTTTTTTTAGCTATTATCAAATTCTCCTGGAGAGTGATAGATGGCTCTGTCGAGGACAAGAACAACCTGGGAAAGGAATTACCTCCGTTACTCTCTTCATATGACAGTTATTGTTGATGGCCCTTTATTGCGTTTGTCACCAGATTAGTTGATATCCGCCAACTTTTATCTCTCTTCCTACCCTCGAGGGCTTGATCTCACACATTTCCTGCAACACAGTTTACGGTTCCGGCTCAATAACTACACTAAAAACTCACAGTTTGTTCACATCGTCTATTGATTCTGTGTTTCCAGAGAAGGCAAAAGCTACTGAAGTTCACATACTCATGTTTAAAAATACTCTGGTGAAAGTAGAAGTACTGACTAAACTTCTTTACTCAAGTCAAAGTAAAGAGGCTTTGAAGTGTACTTCAGTAAAAAGTACCCATAACTAGCAGCTGTTTTAAAGAGTACCTGACCTCCCTTTATATTAATAGAACAATAATGTCATTGTTAGCTAATGAATGTTTCCATGCTGAACAACGGCAACATGACAACGTTTCCATTGGTCCCTCTTCTTTAGAGAAGACCAGGAAATGATGGATACACGGATCGTGTTCAAATCAATAGGCACGCAATGACTCTAAAGAATAATGATCACGCCACCAAACACACATTCAGACTAAAGGAACCAGCTGTTTGGGAAATGAGAGAAGTAGAAAGTACAGGTATTTGGGTTCAACATGTAAGAAGTAGAAAGTTCAGGTATTTGGGTTCAACATGTAAGAAGTAGAAAGTACAGGTATTTGGGTTCAACATGTAAGAAGAAGAAAGTACAGGTATTTGAGTTCAACATGTAAGAAGTAGAAAGTACAGGTATTTGAGTTCAACATGTAAGAAGTAGAAAGTACAGGTATTTGAGTTCAACATGTAAGAAGTAGAAAGTACAGGTATTTGGGTTCAACATGTAAGAAGTAGAAAGTACAGGTATTTGTGTTCAAAATGTAAGAAGTAGAAAGTACAGGTATTTGGGTTCAACATGTAAGAAGAAGAAAGTACAGGTATTTGAGTTCAACATGTAAGAAGTAGAAAGTACAGGTATTTGAGTTCAACATGTAAGAAGTAGAAAGTACAGGTATTTGAGTTCAACATGTAAGAAGTAGAAAGTACAGGTATTTGAGTTCAACATGTAAGAAGTAGAAAGTACAGGTATTTGAGTTCAACATGTAAGAAGTAGAAAGTACAGGTATTTGAGTTCAACATGTAAGAAGTAGAAAGTACAGGTATTTGGGTTCAACATGTAAGAAGTAGAAAGTACAGGTATTTGGGTTCAACATGTAAGAAGTAGAAAGTACAGGTATTTGAGTTCAACATGTAAGAAGTAGAAAGTACAGGTATTTGAGTTCAACATGTAAGAAGTAGAAAGTACAGGTATTTGGGTTCAACATGTAAGAAGTAGAAAGTACAGGTATTTGTGTTCAACATGTGAGAAGTAGAAAGTACAGGTATTTGGGTTCAACATGTAAGAAGTAGAAAGTACAGGTATTTGGGTTCAACATGTAAGAAGTAGAAAGTACAGGTATTTGAGTTCAACATGTAAGAAGTAGAAAGTACAGGTATTTGAGTTCAACATGTAAGAAGTAGAAAGTACAGGTATTTGGGTTCAACATGTAAGAAGTAGAAAGTACAGGTATTTGTGTTCAACATGTAGAAAGTACAGGTATTTGGGTTCAACATGTAAGAAGTAGAAAGTACAGGTATTTGAGTTCAACATGTAAGAAGTAGAAAGTACAGGTATTTGTGTTCAACATGTAAGAAGTAGAAAGTACAGGTATTTGGGTTCAAAATGTAAGAAGTAGAAAGTACAGGTATTTGGGTTCAAAATGTAAGAAGTAGAAAGTACACGTATTTGGGTTCAAAATGTAAGAAGTAGAAAGTACAGGTAATTGGGTTCAACATGTAAGAAGTAGAAAGTACAGGTATTTGAGTTCAACATGTAAGAAGTAGAAAGTACAGGTATTTGAGTTCAACATGTAAGAAGTAGAAAGTACAGGTATTTGAGTTCAACATGTAAGAAGTAGAAAGTACAGGTATTTGAGTTCAACATGTAAGAAGTAGAAAGTACAGGTATTTGTGTTCAACATGTAAGAAGTAGAAGTATTTGGGTTCAAAATGTAAGAAGTAGAAAGTACAGGTATTTGGGTTCAACATGTAAGAAGTAGAAAGTACAGGTATTTGAGTTCAACATGTAAGAAGTAGAAAGTACAGGTATTTGAGTTCAACATGTAAGAAGTAGAAAGTACAGGTATTTGAGTTCAACATGTAAGAAGTAGAAAGTACAGGTATTTGAGTTCAACATGTAAGAAGTAGAAAGTACAGGTATTTGGGTTCAACATGTAAGAAGTAGAAAGTACAGGTATTTGAGTTCAACATGTAAGAAGTAGAAAGTACAGGTATTTGGGTTCAACATGTAAGAAGTAGAAAGTACAGGTATTTGAGTTCAACATGTAAGAAGTAGAAAGTACAGGTATTTGGGTTCAACATGTAAGAAGTAGAAAGTACAGGTATTTGGGTTCAACATGTAAGAAATAGAAAGTACAGGTATTTGTGTTCAACATGTAAGAAGTAGAAGTATTTGGGTTCAAAATGTAAGAAGTAGAAAGTACAGGTATTTGGGTTCAACATGTAAGAAGTAGAAAGTACAGGTATTTGAGTTCAAAATGTAAGAAGTAGAAAGTACAGGTATTTGTGTTCAACATGTGAGAAGTAGAAAGTACAGGTATTTGAGTTCAACATGTGAGAAGTAGAAAGTACAGGTATTTGGGTTCAAAATGTAAGAAGTCAAAGTAAAAAGTCATCAGAAAAATAAGTAGTGGAGTAAAGTACTGAAGTATTTGAATGTAACTGAGGTGATCTCTGGGGCCATAGATCTCGGCCTCCTTACGGATTATATAGCTTCCTTATTGGCGAAGTATATTAATTTGTTCCACCCTAAAACATTGCACCTGTCTGTGTTTTAGTTTGAAAAGTGTTCCCCCTCCCGTCTTGTCTGTTGCGTGTGTGTGTGTGTGTGTGTGTGTGTGTGTGTGTGTGTGTGTGTGTGTGTGTGTGTGTGTGTGTGTGTGTGTGTGTGTGTGTGTGTGTGTGTGTGTGTGTGTGTGTGTGTGTGTGTGTGTGTGTGTGTGTGTGTGTGTGTGTGTGTGTGTGTGTGTGTGTGTGTACTCCACTACTTCCCACCTGTGTGTTTCGCTCCTGCTGATATATGACGTCTGTTTGTCCCAATCTGCTCATTTTATTTAGATTTTAATTAGTATCTGCCTCTATTAAGATAACAAACCAAGGGGGTGGTCTAGTGTTTCTCCTAATTAGTCAGTTTGGATAAGATTCTGATAAAGCACCATAATGCATTTTTGTTTTGCTCGTTAATTGTTTATGTATCTCCTGCTAATTTACGCCGTGTAAACCCATTGTTGAAAAAAAAAACGTCCCTCTGTGCTGTCTCTTGTTCTTTAAACAAGCTATTTAATGGTGTGATTCTCATAGTTTGAGTCAAATAATGTGGTCGTTTCCACATGAAAATCACCCCAGGTCTCATTATGTTTCCTCAAAATCTACGTTTAATATTAGAAAGGAAGCTCCGGGTTAAATTTCCTCAATGATTAAGAGTCTCTCGGAGAGTCTCTGGCTTCCAGCTTGGAGGTGGATCATTAAAAAAGTCCTTTCCGAATCTATGGACAAAACCCTTAATGGAAGCTTAACTAAACACTATAATTGGAGTTATCTCATCTATCCATCGACCAATTGATCAATACAGGTTTAATTAAATTGAGCTTAGCTATGTTCCTGTTTAGATATACAAACACGTCATGTAAATATGATTTTAAGTAGGAAACATGCACAAACGACACGCATATGTGATAGTTGGTTGTATTGGGAAGCTTCTGGGTGGGAATATGTGTAAATAATTTATTGGCAAGAAAATCTACAAGAGATTGTACAGTGCAATCAGAGAGATACAGTATGTCCACGTTTTTGAACAAGTCCACGAATCCAGTCTTTGTCAAGTATGTCACCACCTTCGCGCAGCTGCTGGCGCCACTTCGTCCGGTCCTCCGCCAGCCTCTCCCAGTTGTCCGTCGCAATGTCCAGGGCCTTCATGTCACGTTTTACGACATCCTTGAAGCACAGCAGTGGTCGTCCTCTGCCTCTGGAACCAGCGCTCAGCTCGCTGTATAAGATGTCCTTTGGCAGGCAGTCATCTGGCATTCTGCGAAGGTGACCGAGCCACCGCAGCCTCCTGACCTTCAGTGTTTGGAACATTGACTTGCTGCCCGTACGCGCCAGCACCGCCTCGTTTGTGACCTTGTCCCGCCATGTGATCCCGAGGATGTTGCGCAGGCACCGCATGTGAAAAGCATTTAGCTCTCTTTCGTGCCACGCGTAAGTTGACCACACCTCAGAACCATACAGCAGGACGCTGACCACGCAACATTGGTAGATGCGTGTCTTAGTGCGCTCGGTGAGGTATTTGTTGGTCCAGGCTCTTGAGCGCAAATGACTGAAAGACGTTGCGGCAGGTCACTGCTGATTGTTGAGCCAAGATACGTGAACTGGTCAACAGACTCCAGCACATGCTCCTTCACCATTACCGGAGACGCTGCGCTTCCTGCTTGGTGCATAACAACTGTCTTTTTGATGTTGATGATCACTGCAAATTCAGAGCATGCTGCACTGAATTTGTCCATCAGGCGATGTAGACCAGCTGCGCTGTGAGACACCAGAGCTGCGTCGTCCGCGAATAAGAGCTCGCGAACTAGCACCTTCCGTACTTTTCTTTTCATGCGCAGTCGGGCCAGATTAAACAGTTTCCCATCTGACCGCGTGTGCAGGAAAACGCCGTCTTCGTCCACGCGAACACTGAATGCATGATGCAGCACAACAGAGAAGAAGATGCCGAAGAGCATGGGCGCTAACACGCAGCCTTGTTTGACTCCACTGCGAACGGAGAAGCTGTCTGAAGTAGATCCTTCAAAGAAAACCGTTGCTGACATGTCCTCGAGAAAAACATTAAAATACATTCACTATGGCCTGATAATGCATTGTCAGATAGTAAAGACTTCCAACCCAGTCTCATAAAAAAACGTGTAATAACTACGTTGGTCCACAACGTAGGACGTAGTATTTCTACAAAAACGCCTCTGAAATTGTAGGATCCCTACGTTTTTTTTCACCATTCGTTCCAATGGCTGGCGTCTATGTCACGTGATCTTCACATTTCTCCCTGCAGAAAAAAAAAACATGGCCGAACTTCGTTTTATTCTCGGTGGAAAATGCCTATTTTAAAGTTACTTTGGCCATTAAAATGCGTTTTGATGTCATTTGATGCGAGAAATATGAGTTGTTGTTTCAGATTATGTGTGCAGTGGATGCACATGATCTTTAGTTTGCTAGTTATTACGAAGATTACGTCGATACAACGTTTTCATTGTTACCAAGGTGGTTGCTAGGGACGCTGCTATCGATATTATTTCTGTTATGTTGTGTAACTGTTTAATGGTGTAATCTTTATTGCTACCCCCTTCCCCGTCAAAGTATAGTGTTGGTCCACAGCGCAAACGTATTAGTTTAACAAAATCTGCATCTAAAATGGTGGCATAGAAACGTTATTTTCCCCTGTGCAATTCCAGTCTCACATCTCACATCACATCGTCATAAACAAATACCGGAAACAGACCGAAAACACTTTATTCCGAGTGTGCTTGCTTTTCTCTTTGAAAGTCATCACATAACGGCATTGTAATACACGGTTCGGCTGCATTAAATGTTACATATCTGCCGTAGTTCTTATAGAGCCCTGATGAGAAGACTTCTAGACAAACATGAGGAACTGTCGCCAACACTGAAAACGTGACGTGGATCATAAATATATCCGCAATTAAACAACATCTTACATTTCTTTTCACACAATACGTCTCCTTGCAGTATCAACACTAATTCGGCTGACTTTTATATTTGATCCAATTGGTAGATAGGCTGTATTTACACCATAACGGTGCACAGCTGATAGAAAGGGACACCTAGTGGTTAAAGCATGTTATTGAATTTCATTATTTTTATTATTAGATATTAATAGGATCCCTATAAAGTATATTCAATACTCGTTATTCTCTACTAATAGTTCATTAAAGACTGTATATAATGACTATTTTGCACATCCCTTTCAAGATTTCAAGATTTTCTAAGGTTTATTGACATATCATATACACAAACGGTGTAGTTATGCAATGAATGAAAAACTTTGTGTATACCTCCAGCAATGTTAACTATGTTGAAGCACTTATTTTAACTGATATTATACAAGATGTATGTAGATAGTATAAGAAATGTGCAGAATACGACAGTTTAATGGTGGAGGTTGTAGGAGTCTGAGTGGTTTTAAAACCCACCTCGGCCCCGCGTGTCGTTTGGTGAGCTGCTTAAATCATAAAAGGAAGGGAATCAGAAAACACCAGGATACCAGTTAAACACTAATCTGTTTTAATTATTATAAAAGGTAATAATACAAGGAGTACTCCTGCCCTCGTTCGCGTGCTGTTTAGATCTTCCGGTCTTTGCAGCAGGAGAAGAGACGATCTAAAGACACAACAGACTTATATGCAAAAAAGAACGGGGAGGAGGTGTGCCGGATTCTCCTCCCATAGAGTCCATTCATTGGTTGATATAAAAATGACGAGCTTCCGTAGCGATTCAGCGCGAGCCAGCCGAGGACCCGGAAACAAGAGTATTTTACCATTTAAGGTAAAACAGACACATTGGGAGTCCAGCACGAACCTGCTCTGAATAACAAGCTCGTCATCTTGTGGAAAACCTCCACACACACACACACACATTTTGCAGAGACTTCCCTCTCTGTGGCCCCCTCTCCCATTAGTTCAATATACACACAGTTTCACATACTTTTGGTATCTTAAAGATATGTCCAAGATATAGTTTGTTTATAGTTGACTAATACAAGTAATACATGTAAATTACCTTAATATCAATAACAACGAGGAAAACATTACCTCTGCTCTCAAACAGCGAAACAGCAGAACCCTACATAAACATATACAGAGAACGCACACTCATTCCAGAGATCTGAGCTATCTTCAAATAAGGACATTCCCTTGCTCACATCTTACTCTTCATATTTCCAACTTTCTTGTTACACAGACTATTATTATTGATACAAAGTAATTAAACAAACACATATATTTTAGACATGTATCGTTCCAGCTACTTGACATGCTGTGTTTAGATAAGAATGTCTCCTCTCCATACATCTTTAGTCTCCTATCATGCAAATCTGCTCCTTATTTCCCACAGAGTAATTAAGCACATTTAAACCAACTACTTCACAATGTTGTGGCAATTTAGTACTCACAACATGAAAGAATAAAACAGAAAGAAATCAATAAAACACAAGCACCAGTATAATTGAGCAGTTAGTATACAGCCTATGGCTACTGCAATGCACACACACACATTCTACTCTCTGCTGTCTTCCAGCTGTTTGCCCCGCTGTATCCATATAAGGATATTTCCTCTCTCCACTTCTCCTAACAGGGAAGTTTTCACTTCTCATATCTCCAGCTTCTTGTTCATATAAACTGCTACTATTACATACAAAGTAATTAAGTACACACATGCATATATAAAAACACACTTATATATCAGGGGACATTAAAATGAATATACCAAAAATACGCTGTATTAAACTTTTCGTTGTATCACGTTACTTCAATTTGCTTCAAGGTACACACATATTGATAGATGTCTTGGAATGCACTGTTGAGGAACCTGTGACCCAAGTTTTTCATCTCCGGCCTTGTCAGGTATTGAACATTCAATAAATAAAGAACACAGAATTTGTGTGATAATACTAAATGATTTACAAATAAACACCACTGCATATTTACAACTGTTACACATGCTGATGTAACGCAAATGTTTCCAACTTGGGATCAATAAAGTATCTTATCTTAAGATGATCGATGGCTACTGCCATATTTGCAAAATGTGCCTCTGAACCTTGACAAGTGCATGTTTCAGGCTTATCAATGAACAACAGGAGGGGTCACAGACATAAGACCAGCTGTTAAATAAAGCTCTTCTGACCTTAGCTGGCATGTGGATATATATTAATGCTGCCCATTATGGGCACAAGCAATTTTCACCCATTTATTAAGTATATGTTTTACATTTGAGTGTTTCCTATCCCCTAAACCTCCAGGGATGTACACAGTTTAATACTGGCAACTTCTTATTATGGGAAATACGAAAACGTCTTTTAAAACTACAACTCCCAGTAGAGACGTGCCATAGATAGAGAACATGTTGCGAAACAGAATAGCCAGCATGTGTGGACCCGTTCAAATCCAGTTTGACAGTCTGCCGTGGTTCCATTCCATTTCAAGTGCTGTTCGATGCTCGGCGTAACCCTCGGAGCACACTCTCCAATCACAGAGCTTGAGGACTATCACGGGGTTTGTCAAGCGAAGCGGAGAGAATACTTACTTCCGGGTGTAATATTCTGTAAAGCAAATGAGCTGCTCCGACCCTTGGTCCTGACGGACTCCAACTTGTGTTTATTAATCAAACAAATAAATAAACACAAGGATACTTATGTGTTATTGTTGAGTAAATGGAGAATTGCACAGGGGAAAATAACGTATCTATGCCACAATTTTAGATGCGGATTTTGTTAAACTAATACGTTTGCGCTGTGGACCAACACTATAAATTGACGGGGAAGGGGGTAGCAATAAAGATATAACCATTAAACATTTACACAACATAAGATAAATAATATCGATAGCAGCGTTCCTAGCAACCACCTTGGGAACAATGAAAACGTTGTATAGACACAATTTCCTGAAGTAATCTTCGTAATAACTAGCAAACTAAAGATCATGTACATCCACTGCACACATAATCTGAAATAACTCATATTTCTCGCATCAAATGACATCAAAACGCATTTTAATGGCCAAACTAACTTTAAAATAGGCATTTTCCACCAAGAATAAAACAAAGTTCGGCCATGTTTTTTTATGGGATCCTACAATTTCAGAGGCGTTTTTGTAGAAGTCCTACGTTGTGGACCAACGTAGTTATTACACGTTTTTTTATGAGACTGGGTTGAGACTTCGGTCAGGGGGGAACTTTCCATGGATGGTGGTCAATAAATGTTCGCTAATTAACATATTGTCCCTAAGGGGTTTAGCCAACCCGGTATCACGGCAAGACGTGAACATGTGACGATTTACCATGTTGGGAGACGTGAAGATGTTGTTTGATGGCAATGCTGCTAAACGTAAGATTGACGTTTAAGATGTAGCTTGTTAACGCTGAGCTAACTCATTGTTGATTGATGTGTACAGACAGTTGAAGTGCTTAAGACATACTCAGCAATACATACATAAAATGCAGCTTTAATTTACAGTCATTTAATATCTATAAAGACTTGTATCTGACAAAACATCTGAAGTGGTGGTCGATCATCCACAACCCCAGATACATCAATTATTAGACATGTCCCACAGTATGCAACCAAAGTCCAGTAAAAAGTGCTTGTTTCTGTATTTCCAGAACAAGTTAAAGGAATATATTTTAAGCTTATGTGTAACGGGTCACAGCCTTAGGTGAGTTGTTGTAGATAGATGATGTGGCAGAAGAAGACAGCGAAGCATCTGATGTGTTCTCTGGCATTTATTTTCACTGAGGTCAACAAGAGCTCAATGTCCTTTTTAACGTCACATCTTTACCACAACAATGCTGATCACTGTCAATGTTACTCCAATTTAAAGACAAGAGCTATGAAATTGTCAAGAAAACATTGCTTTTATCATAAAGGAATTAAAACTGATATGAAATACACATGAAACAAATTGTTTGAAAATATCTGAGGATAATTTATCATTTAAGTTACGTTTCCAGTGGTTGTTTACTTCCCGTTTGTCATTTCCGCCCTCCTCTCACAGTGATGTCAGCACGGGAAACGCATCTTATAATAATACATGGCACAATCTCATAGAAAACCTCCACAAAATAATAGTTACACACATTTTTAACTCGGAAGTCCTTTTTGTGTCCATTTGTGCAACGGAACTGAACGTTAGCATATATGACGTAAATCACAAGATACAAAATGTTCAAATGCAAATATAATTCCTGAAGGCAAACTAATTACTTTAGATAAATATTAATGTTGAATGAGTTTGCTGTTCAGGTCTGGACTCTTACCAGAGTTTTGTAATTTTGAAAGTTTCCGAAAGCTTAGTTGCTGAACTTCCATCTCTTTTCTCAGCGTGAGTCTTCATGTCTGGGCGATAGAAGAAGAGATGAGATCCTCCGTTAAGCTCATTATACCTGAAACCTCCCATCAGCCTCACTTCACTTCCTGTCTGTCTTTGTCTCTCGTCTTCCTCTCCTTCATCCGTCCGTCTGCATCCCTCTCCCTCCGTCCTTCTTCCTGCTGTTTCCTCTGCGTTCGTGGCCCTTGCATCAATAATTCAGCGTCCCCTGCAGAGACGAGCGCCTGGCGGACGGATTAAACACGAGACCGAGACGCAGGGGAATAATGACGTGAAGATGAATCAATGCTGGAGACTTTGAAATGCACTTAATACAAAATATGCAGATGTGCAAGAAATGCATATATGGTAGATGTCACACCAACCATCTCTGTGGTGACATTATAATCAAGACAGATTGTCCAGATTCAGTTCTTAAGGGATTTTTTAATAAGTGTCTACTAATGGAAGAGTTTTAGGCTGCAAAAAATGAGTTTTAATTGAAATATTCCATCTTTTATTGAGCTTGATTTAACCGGTAACAAGTCCCGGCAGCGGAACAAGTTCACTATTCATGTTTTATGTGTGTGTTCAAACATGTTCAACATATGCAATTGTATGCACACATGTTCTAGCCTCTGAAATCAATGTACTATAAACTCTAATAATTTTTTACTTTTATTTTATTTAGTGTTTGTACTCCTGAAAAAATCTTTTTACGTGAATAAGATAGATATACTTTATTGATCCCAAATTGGAAAATCATTCAAAAGAAAGCAAAACTAGCATCTAGCCTTTATAAAGACATAGTTAAATAGTGTTTAAAGAGCAACTTGCTGTTTTTTTTAATACTAGATAATGCTACGTGAAACGCGTCATATTACGTCACATGGGGGAGCAACTTTCTCGGACTCGTTCTCTGCCCAATCCGCGGTAGTAGTTTGTAGTTGGTTTGAGCGGTTGTGATTTAGTGAGCTGGTATTTTTTCGGTAATTTTACATTGCATTCCACCATTTGTAATCATGGTGAGCTGGAGTTTGTGCAGGTTGCACAAACTCCAGCCTGTCAGGACATCGAGTCCACAGTTTCCCTAACAGGAAAAGGACCGGAGCTAGCTTTCGTTCCTGGGTGCGTTGTGCATCCACCTCCCTGCAGCACATACTCTCCACAGCTGAAGCCTATCAAACTAAACGTTTATCAGGATACCGTATTACATCTCTCTCCCCCCCTAGTTCCTCTTCCCCTGCAACACGGTCTGATTCTCCTGAGCCCGACGCACCTGATAGGGCACTGACTTGTACACGGCATAACCCTCATGCCGTGACGACGCTGAAGTTGGCTTCCGATTCAGAGCATCCGATTCGGCAGTTAAGGGGAAAGTTAAGGGACATTTAATTTACAGTGCTGAGCGCACAATCCTCCGTGTTTGAACCTCTTAAATCGCTGCATAGCCGATTTATTTGGACTGGATTATCCCAGAGAGTCTAAAGATTATTTATAACACAGTTTGAGAGATTTGTGAAACCTTTATTCTATTTGTGAAAATACAAACACAGGTGGAAGGCTGAGGTTGCTGCAGCAGGCCAGGATCAGAGAGTGAACCTCCCAGCTGAGCAAGCAGGGCACAAACAAGACGACACTCCCAGTACCTGCCAGAGGACAGCAAGGCAGGGAGCACAGCCAGGCAGAAGGGGGGAGGGGTCATCACAACATTTTCTTTTGTTTTATTGTTCTGTCTTTTTATATATTTAAGTATTCCAGTAATGTATGTTGCATGTTTTAATTTGATTGTATTTACTTGTTTAAATGAAATTAGTTTTAGGTTCACTTATAAAATCTGTCCAGGGACAACAGATGAAAAATAGCCTCTTGGCTAACTCTGGCACATTTACTGAAAGTAATAAAATACAGGGCTCTCCATGCACGAAGACACGCTGCGCTGTTGTCTCCTTAAAAGTGCATTGTTTCAAACCTCTGTTGAGATAAAAGGAAAAATAAATAATAGGCTTAATAAAATGAAATTATAGATCCAACATACATAAGACCTCTATAGCATTGACACTTTAACAAATAAATCCTGATCACCCTTGATGGCAAGGCTTGACATTGGTTCAGTGAAGTTGTAAACATATGGGTGATATTGTCCTGTTGCTTTCAATTGTGTTAACTTCCTACGACTAGGTTCAGAATATTTCAATTTTCTTGATAACTGTTGAATGTTACAGGACAATGGTCACATATCTAAGTGATTCATCAAGGTCAGCGAGGGATATAGTTGGTCTACCTCAATCATTTATTTACAATGTAGATCAATGGAACTGTTTGGCATCTACATTTTACAATGAATTATCTGAAATATATGGTACTTACCTCTTGCAAGGATGAACTGTTAGGGACTCATTCGCCCACTTGTCGACATCAGCCTGTATGTTCCCAAAATCTGCACATCTTGAAAGGGAATAAAACATAATTGTAGTAAATTAACTTAAATATGACCAATCTCTGCAATCTTTAACTCATGAGACTTTCTTTTTGGGTGCAATAAATTATACTATTGATTTAATAAATACATTATATTAATTTAATTTCACAAAATAGGGAAACACTTACATTATATCGACTGAGTTGCATGTCCTTTTGGCGACAGGGCAAGCCACATTCTGGCATGTTTGGGTTATTTCTGTTTTTTGCAAGTAGTCCAGTCGAGAAACAACCATGTCCTCCTCAGTCCCAAATGCATCCCATGATTGTCCTTTGAATCTGGCTATTGTGTTCAGCCACAGCAGCTTTCCCTGTGACCACTCCCTTTGATCAAAAAGCCTATGGACTTGCAGCAGGGTAGACATCCATGAGTCAAGATTTGCATTTTTTGACAAATCATTTTGAATGCCTGGTCTCCTTTTTATTGCGAGATGCAGGGTGTACAGGAGGTTGTCCACTGTGCAAGTGTTTGTCATTGACACAGTTTGCGGTCCAATTGTTCCCTCTCCTCCCCAATGTGGACAGCATCCCTTTTGCTTTTCCCTAGCATCTGACAATGTTTCAGACAGTCTTTTTTCTCTGAGCAGTTGGAGTAGGGGGGCTGAAGTACTTCGACTTTCTTTTCTGCGTTTTACTTCGCTTCCTCCATGTCTCCTCTTGTGACAGAGGAAGTGTCTCTGGTCCCTCAGATTGTCTTTTGTCTTCAGCGTATGTTTTTGAAGGATGCACCTGTTTTTTCATTATTGCGACGCCTTTGAGTCTTCCAACCACAAACTCTTGCTGTAGCTGGAGAAAGTCTCCAACTTTTTTTGTTGTGCGGAACCAGTTCTCTACAACAGCATTACTGCCACGGGTTTTGCCAAGATCTTTAAGCATCAGACCTGTCCAAAGAGGCACAGTACCAGCGTAATGGAGAATTATTTCCACAAGTGTCTCACAATAATGAGGATTTGGCTGGCATGCTCCGTTTGCGTCATCCTCCTTCCCTGCTTCCTCCTGTGCTTGTGTGACCACCTCTTTGATAGGAGCAAAGAAAGGGGATGATTTTGTGAGAGATCTGTGCATGTCTTCAAAATTAGCAGGTGTGTGGTCTTCATTTTTGAAATTGATATTTTCGGACTTCTGTGTCCGTATGGCCTCCTGCAGTGCTGAGAGATGTTTCTTGCACCCATTAGTTTCAGTCTTTGATGAAAAAACATGTACCATACACCTTGAAATTGACAATACCTGGCTAAATACAGTAGCATTTTGAAGGAGGGCAAAACAGTACAACAAAAATGGTTTCGTCTCCTTTCTGCACTGAACCTTGGAATACTTCATACTGATCAACTTCAGCATGTGAGCAGCACAGAGGTGTATTACTGTCAGCTGCACTGACCGCTGCACTTGGCACACCTGAAAGCAAAGCTTGAGACATTCCTGAACACTGGTGATGTTAAATGCCTGAACTACTGCATGGATCATGGCCCAACTGAAATCAGTTTCGACTTGTTGGGGCTTGAAGTGTTTTGAAAACAACTTGTAGTAGTCGCGACCCAGGCAAGTCAACCAGTGCAGGATTGTTGCAGTACTCTGATCAGACGTTAGCATTTCTGCCACAGGAACCACAGTTTGTGTTGTTGACTGGCATGACATACAAAGAGCATAGTAAAGTACTGATTGGCTGGATGGTTGAGGTTTTGCAACTACACTTCCAGTGGCATCCAAATACAAGAAACAACGCTTATTCTTTTGTAGGTCTTGCAAAATCTGAAGCTGGGTCTCAGAATAGGAGTGAACAACAAAAGGAGACATTGCAACGTACTGTGCTTGATTTTTGCGCTGGGATTTTCCACAGCTTGCTTTTGTTGAATTTCCAAGCACTCCACAAACACATCCCTATCCAAGCGATTCTCAACATTTTTTTCACTTGATATTTTCTGCAGAACTGTGACAGACTTTACGTCGGTGTGGTTCCCTGCCAAAAGTTTCTCATCATCTGCTCTTGCAAGTTTTTTTGTGTGGACAAGCATGGGAGAAAATTCTCCAAGTTGTCCTTTGAGGTCTTCACGCTCAGGTTGACGACAATGGTGTTGTTCCTCACAACTGTGGCAGACCTTGCCCTGCACTGTGACATGTACATTTGTACCACCTGTTGTAAGATTAGGATCTTCTGCAATGGTAAGAAAACAAGTGGTACAGCCTGTGAATTTCCACACAGCCTTACCCCTCCAAAAGTTCCCTTTAGCTTTCCGACTCTTTATAGATTTTATTTTATTGCTTTTGAATGAAAGGACACAGTTTGTTGACAGTGCCTATTTTACAGCTGATAATGTCAGTCCAACCTTTTTTCAACACTCTATATGCTTCCCTATCATCAGGTTGAATTGCAGACCATTCCTCCCTCGTCAGGGTTACAGAAAAATATGGGGGACAAGATTGCAGATCTCTTCCAAAGGATAACCTCCTTTTTATGTTGTCCTTTTGTCCAGAGTCTGTTGCCTTGGGATCTGTGCTACAGGAAGGACAGTGCCATATGGCAGCAATGTCCTCCACACTTTGGTAGCCAATGCAAACAGGATGAAACCAGTCCGTGCAGATGCTCCACTGAGCATATGGCTCACTGGCATTATTTGGTTGTTTACAAACACAAAATAAGGTGTCATCTGGATACTCAATGCTATTTGCCTCAATGCAGTCAGCCATTTCATGTCCACTGGCTTTAGCCATCGTAATCACTTCATCCTCATGTGTGTTTTTTACCATGTCTTCCATGCATTGCAATGTTTTTTCCTCTGCTTTAGAAACATTCATGTATTCACCATCATCACCATTAACCCTGGTATCAAAGATAACACTTTGTTCATCTTCATTTGCTTTATCATGTTCAACTTTCTTCCCCTGATACAATCTGTCCTTGCACATAGTAATATGTCCAGCCCCACTATTTTCTGCCCCTTGGACTCTGTCCCTGGTCTGAGCATTGTCTTCAGAATCAACACTGTCTGCTTTGGGGCTTCTGTTTATGTGATTTTTACCTCTTTCTGCAGTGTTTTCTGCAGTACTGGGATCCATTGTGTCTTTTTCAACTATTTCTGTTTCATCTTGGCCCTTATCCTGATCTGCATCCTTAATCTCAGACCTGGTGTCTCTGTTTTCCTCATCCTCATTTTTTCTGGGTCCTTCCTTAACATTCTTTTCCAAAGTGTCACTTTCCACTCTTACTCCACAGTCACTGTCCCTCTTATTGCCGTTATTTTTCTTCTGCCTCAACAGTGCTCTTGTTCTGATACACTTTCTGTCACAGTTCCATTCAGTGTACAGCCACTTCTTTTTATTAACAGCCTTGTCATCAAATATTTTACCAGCCAAGGTTTCCCACATGGGGCTGTTCCAAGGGATTTTTTTTTTAAAGATGAACAAAAGCTGCCAGTTCAGCAACTATCTTGTCCTCTCCTCCTGACTGTGTCCATACATCTGGACAGCCATGTCTTTGCCCTCTTCTTAATGTATAAATTTTTTAAACCTGACAAATCAACAATATTGAAAAATATTGATTTCTTGTGATAGTTTCCAGTAGTAATTAATGCGTGCACCCAAACAGTTTGTTTTAGCAATTAATTAATCTGTACATTTGTTTAATTAACAATAATGTTCGTAAAAAACACTTGTCAGGGTTAGATTTGCAAGGAGGATGAGCGGCTCTGAATATCCCTGCCTCAGATTTATTATTTAACGGCACGTTGTGCTATTTCCTTTTGAAATATGTTCTGTTAAATATTGAAGTTTATAAATAGGCTGTGTTTTGGCACAAATGGCCAAATGGTGCTTTCCATGGTATATATATATATATATATATATATGTCCGCATGAGGAAAGCACAATAAACCATGAGTAGAAATATCTTACTAGGCTAAATACATGCAGCTCCATAATTCCTGATTTATTGAGGTGACTCAAAAACATTCCCTCTGATTTTATTCACAAATCGCACCCTGCTTAGCCTACTATAAAATGTTTTAGAAATGTATTTAAACTAATGAGCTTAGAGCCCGATGGAAAATGTTCAAAATCAACCTCATTGAAACTTGAAAACATTGAGCAATTATGTATTAAACTTACCATGTCATTGCAGACCAATGTAGCTGTCCAAACGAGACGAATGTACTGGCCTATTACGTGCCTGGTTTCCCGCAAAAAACTAGAGGTCTGTCATGGACGTGGGAAGGGGTTGCTGAGGGGGCTGCAGCACCCCCATCTGTTGGCGGAAACTTGTAACCGGAACACCAAACGCACGCTACACTTGCATCCCCCGCACCCCCAAACGCGGCGCACCTACGGTGTAATCGCGCAACAGTTTCGCCGCAGCGAGGCTCCTAGCAACCTAGTTAATACCAGGGTCCTGGACCACTTTCACAAATAGAATAAAGGTTTCACAAATCTGAAACTGGGTTATAAAGAATCTTTAGCCTCTGTGGGATAATCCAGTCCAGATTTGATGAGTCTAGGTCTAGTGGTTTTAGATCAGGACCTGGTCTAATGTGGTCTACATGTAAAAAAAGCACTGAAATCTCCCTTTGTATTTTCACAAATAGAATTAAGGTTTCACAAATCTCAAACTGTGTTAAAGAATCTTTAGGCTCTCTGGGATAATCCGGTCCAAATAAATCGGCTATGCAGCGATTTAAGAGGTTCAAACACGGAGGATTGTTCGCTCAGCGCTGTAAATGAAATGTCCCTTAACTTTCCCCTTAACTGCCGAATCGGATGCTCTGAATCGGAAGCCAACTTCAGCGTCGTCATGCCGTGTACAAGCCAGTCCTTCATGTGAACTGGCTCTGGTTTCAGTAATTTAGTAACATGGATTTCATAACCCTAAGAGAAGAAGAATATACCAGCGGGTGGCGGCGCTGATACTGGGAGACTGCTTCTGAGAGTGAAGGCCTGGGACCGAGGGAAAGGGATGATCTGCTGGGGGTTTGGGCTCTGTGTAAATAAGGGAACTCCTCCTCACTTAAAAGGGGAAGTAGAGGAGGTTTCCTGGGAAGGGCTCTCCCCGGCAGTGGGGGAGAGATAGGAGTAGTGGTGGGTGTGGTGTTGTGGAGTGTGTGTTTGGCCGTGTGCAACCTGGGGCCATATCGTTTCTGCGCCCAACCTGTGGCTGTTTCAAATGATATGGGATTCCACGGGGTGTTCTTAAGCGATTCTATAGTGGTGTTGTTGTGCATCCAGCTGATGGTGTTATGTATTTGTGTGTTTTCTGTTGGAGTGGAGGGCTTGATGAAGTCTGTAAGCCTAAAGAATTGTCTGGTCATGCCTGATGGATATGTGCGTGTAAGTAGGGCCCTATCTATGATGTTTGTGTGTTTTGTGGCTTGGATGAGTTTAAAGTATTCCTTGCTGATATGTCTGGTTACTGGGTCTGGTGGGTGAAAGAGAAGACGTGGTGGCTCCGTCAATGGGGTGTTGGATGTTGTTCGGTGTGTGCTTACTTCTAGAAGTGGTTGTGGAGTCTGTCTGGTGTTGGATGTTTCATTAAAGTTAAGGTGGGTCTGTGCTCCTCTTCCGCTCCACTGCACAGTCTGATTAAAGGACATTTTAATCACCTATGAAGGCTCTGACCTGGTCTGCAGGGTGGTTTGGGTCGTCCTGGTGTTGGAGATGGAGCTGTAGGGTAGTATCATGGCTATCAAGCAGCTCCTCCAGCCAGGAGATCCTGTTGCCAACCGGGTAGGCCGCGGCTCCCTCCCCTGGGAGATCCGGGTTCAAGATCGGCTCCAGTAAAAGATCCTTTTTCGGGGAAGAAGCTCACCAGAGCATGACATGTTTGTGGCTAAGGTGTGCTTGTCCATTTAAATCAAGAATCTAAAAGCATAGATAAAACATAAGTAGTTTAAAATGTTGCAATAAATACCAGGGTAGTACTGTGCAGCGGAGAGAGAAAAAATCCTGACGTTTCGCAAAACAATGTTGCTTCTTCAGAGGATAAGTGAGAAATAAAGTTCCCCTGTCGCCATCTAGTGGTGACAGGGGAGAGGCACGGGGACATGTTTCATATATTTGTTAATTTAATAAAACCAATGCTGTTATATAGAGTGTATTTTACCTTATTTAGGGTAATGTATCCTTGTTGGTCACATGTGAATACAAAAACTACACCATAAGGGAGGGAAGGAAACATTGGGATTCTATATTTGACCAATCTCGATAAATAAAGGTTTGAAATGAAATGAAATATGGAAATAAAGGAGAAGAGAGAGTTTATAGGAGTACTGAGGTGCCCTGGAGGAGAGTCTCCAGATCCACCTTCTCTCCGCTGCCCTCCTCTGGCCAAAGGACCAAGAAGGGTTTGTCTCCGGCCGCCATGTCTCCGAGATGGTGTGTTGGATAAAGTGGATAGAGTAATTTTTTGGCATTCATTTTCCTAATCTGGTAAAGGTGTTGATATAGTCTTTGTTGTATTGTTGCTCCCGTTTCTCCCCCATAGATTTTTTTGCAGTGTTTGCAGGTGATAGCATAAACAACGTTTGATGATTGAAGGGTAAATTAACGCCAGATCGGGGCATCCTGGCCCGGGCCAATGTTGGCAAGAAATGTAAGGTGCGTCCAGGGTTGAATGTTTGGTGATGTTTTTATTGAGGGCTGTGTGTACCAAGATATCCTTGAGATTTTTATTTCGACGGTACGCCATGATGGTTTTAAAGGGGGTGAGTGATGGAACCGCAGACTGCATGGAATGAAAGCTGTGTTTAATAGATCTGTTGAAAGTGCTGAGGTGATGGGAGAAAGTAGTAACTAAGGGGATACGTTTGGTATCTGATGGGGGTTTCTGTTTTGTATCCCAACCTGCTGTAAATTGCTCCGCTACTTCCCTTTTGATGGTACGAAAGAAACGTTTTGAGTAGCCACGGGGTAAGAGTGCATCAAACAGGATTTTGGTGGCACCCTCTACATTGAGTGGGAGGGAACAAATACGGTGAAAGCGGATTAACGGTGACTTGATTATTGAGCGGAGAGCATGCCGGGATGATAACTGTTGTTAAACAATAGAGTTTCTATCAGTGTCCTTAAAGTAAACTTTGGTAGAAAGACGTTTACGTCCCTCAATCTCGTTTGTGAAAAAGACCACTGTATCCAAGAAGGGAATTTGGTGCAGGCTAAGTGTGTATTTGTGGGTGGTGGCTGCTGAGGATATTACACAATTCTAAAAAAGATGCTTCGGAACCCTCCCAAAGTCCGAAGACATTGTCTAAATACCGGAGGTAAAGAAGGGTTTGGCATTTGTGGAAAGCGGACGGCTCCCAAACAACCTGGGACGTGGTATAACGGGTCCGAGGAGATAAAGTGTTTGTTTAGGTGTTACCAGGTGTTCGGTTTTCATCTGATTAACTAAGGTTTTAATCATATTATGCGTTTCTAAATAAAGGGGTTGGACTAGTGTTTGGTGTGGAGGAAACTTCTGTGTAGCAATGCAGTGGGAGTCACCGACTCAGGAAGGAGACACGGTAGAGCAGGAGCTTTGATGTCAAACACTGATGATTTATTTGGAGTTACGGCCGGAGAGATTCACATCACAAGTCACATCAGTCACGGTCTGACTGCACGGGAGAGTTGCCACGTCAATTCTGGAGCGCCTCTCTCTCGTTAGCCCATTTAACTGGTTTCACAGAGAGTAATCAACATATTTTGATAAGATAGCTTAGACAGTTGGGCACACTGAGTCACTTGCATCCGTCACTTATGGCCTTGAAGATTTCATACCTTGGAGTCCACAAACAACAAAGAAGGAAGTGTCCCAGTGCACCCACAACAACAGACCATCTGTGACCTAGTGTTGCCCGGTCACAGAATGGGAACAATAACATTATGGCTGAAGCAGCCTATGTCCTTAAAGGAGATAAACAGACGTCAGGGTTGGTCACGCACGTCATATCTAGGAGTCTTGGACAATTATTTCCCTAACATTTGGTAGTATATTGGGTTGACGGGTTGCTTCGAAGATATAGTTGGTTCTGTCCTGGATCACCATCTGTCCGCCCTTATCCGCAGGTTTAATAATAATTTCATTCTTGGTAGAAAGGGATTGGCTAGTTGCTGGTCGGGTGTAATATTAGATTGATTGCTTTGGCGGCCGGATCGGATGTGGTCGAGGGTTCGAGTGGATCAGATCTTGTAAGGGTGTGGAAACCGACTCCATAGTTGGTTCCCAGGACGATGGCATGGTGAAAGGGAGGTGGGTATAAGCTGTATTATATTGGAAATGGTCCAGATTTTAAGACGCCGGTGACGCCTACGCTGTATTAGAAACCCAATGGATATCATCCCTCGCAGTGTAAAAGAGGAGAGATGGTAATAACGGGAGGTGCGTCACTTGCGGATCCAAGGCACTGATAGAGTTCGCCACATAGTTGTTAAAAGCTTGGACGCACAAGATTTGGCTTCTGATAAGATTCCTGGAGTAACTTAGACTTACTTTATTGTCATTTCAACAAGACAGTGTGCTTTTAAAACGAAATTTCGTTGTACTGGCTTACAGGAACAGGACAATATAAAAACTTGCTAAAATTGTGCATATAAATAAATAAATACTTTAAAGTGACGTGGTGCTGATAAAATTAAAAGATAAAGTGTGCGTTTAAAATATAAAGACTTACTATACAGAAAATGTGCGCTTTACACAGCGTAATGTTATCTCTATGTTACTGGTCTACTTGATATTCAGCAGTCTGATGGCTTGGGGGGAAAAGCTATTACAGAATCTGACTGTTCTGCTCTTAATGCTGCGAAACCTCTTGCCGGAGGGCAGCAGGAAGAACGGAGCATGGTTTGGATGAGTGGGGTCTTTAAAAATGTTCTGGGCTTTTGTCAGGGAGCCCTTTTTCTTCCTCCAGAGAAAGTGCCCTTTTTATGGGGTGCTTTTTAAACAAATATCAGGTCGGGAGATTAGACTGTGAAGTTCCCCTGCTCTCTCTCCCCCCCTCCCCGTCTCGTGCACAGCGGTGCGGACATCGGCAGTCCCTTCAGACAGACAGGTAGCAGCACCTCCCACTTTACTGTCCCACATTATGCCGGCTTTTCTTGTCTTATTTTGAAGGTGAGTGGTGATGAACAAATGACTAAGTTGCCAGTGTGTGAAAGACACACTCAGAAGCCAAAGTACAGAAGAGAGGCTTTCTGATCTCCTCCTCCTCGCTATTGAGAAGGACATATACAGGGACATGACCCCCAGAAAGGGAGGAAGGAGAGATTAAAGTGAAGACACGAAAACATATTTAACAACTTCCAAGTGCAAAGAAAGATACAAAGAAAGTTAGTAACAAAATATTTAATTTCAGATTTCAAGACATTTTTAAATAATTTCAGTAAATGAGTAGGAGAGGAGAGCAGAATGCAGAACGGCCTGTCCACACGGCGGCGTGCGTTATCGCTTGCCAGCGGGGGGGGGGCTGAAACTCGACCCAACAACCAATCACATGAATCTCCCGCCCCGGACACACAAGCACGCAGTTTGATTGGCTAGAGCTTGTACTGGCATATGATTCGATTGGCTGACGCTTCCGCCGAAGCTTCAAAAGTTGAACATTGCTCAACTTTCGTCGCCAGTAACACGAGCAAATCTACGCTTTGCTCCCACAATGCAGTTTGGCGAAACGTGACGTCACCCCATTCAAAGTGAATGGGCAGAAGCGTTGAAGCTTCAACGCACGCCACCGTGTGGACGGGCCGTAAGTGTAATTGTTGTAAATAAACTTAGGCCTACTTTGGTTTGCGTATTTATGTAGAGAATAGCCTTTTTCAGTTTTGTGTGAAAATGTGTTGATTTTGAAGTGTTATTTATTTGAATACCTCAAAAATAATTCAAAGGACTTAATGTTGTGCTAAAATAAACTAACTAGTAGCATAGAAGTTTCCTTTGTTGTTGTCTGCTCTTGTGCGTAGTGAATACTAAAGAAGACCATTGTCTCTGTGTTAACTGATTATTTTGTAGAATTATGTTGAGTATTAAACAATTGCGTGAGTGTGAGGGTATTCAAATTAATTGGTCGGTAAACCAGAGATGTGCAACTATATTTAACTTTTAGTTTTACTTTTTCTTTAATAAATTATTATGGGATGTGCCCTTTTTCTCACTTGAGCCCCCGCCCCCCAAAATGTTTGTGCACGTCCCTGTCAGGGAGCGTTTCTGAGCGGTGTCTCTGATGGGAGGGAGAGAAACTCCTATGATCTTCTCTGCTGTCCTGACCACTTTCTGCAGAGACTTCCAGTCTTTGGCGTTGCAGTCTCCCGACCAGTTGGAGATGCCGCTGGTTCCTCTGTAGAATGTGGTGAGGATGGGAGAGCTGTGCTCTTCTTCAATTTAGGAGCGGTACATATATTTGGGCATTTGGGAATGTAGCTCTAGTCGTTCTCAGAAGGCAGCGGAGGTCCTTGGTGATAGTTACCGTGGTTTGATCCCGCAAACAATTGTTGATACCCACTGAAAGAACGACCTGGCTGACTGAGGGTATAGGGGAGGAGTGTTTGAGAAGGATCAGGTTGATGTGTCTGAGAGTAGCTCCGGGAAAACTGTCTACTTGAATGGACCTGATATATAAGAAGTGTGTTAAAATGTGAATGGTAGAAAGTCTTGTTGCAGTTTCCAGATATCAAGAGGGGCCCATGAGTCTCTTTGTTAAGGCGAGACACCCCAGGTGAATAGGGTAATTTTTTTAACTTATAGGTATCAGCTAGAAATTTCTCCAGTTAATTACTTACAATAAGGCAATTGTCTTTTGTATTACAAGTTTTCTGAAATAGCATGTTTAAATATGCAAATTATCCATTATCTCATTAAATATGCACATATTTTAACACATTTCAGGAATCGAAATCTGAACTTTGGATAAAGCCAGGTTCAAAATTATTGTTTCATTTTGTAGTCATATTAGTATCTAAGGCTTTTACAGAAGGGATTTTGGATATCTCTCTTTATCACTCCATAAATCAGAAAATACTGTCAACAGCCCTAAAATATCAATTTTCGCCATGTTTTTAGGTATAAAATGTTGTATAATTCAGGCTATGAATGATATATGAACAAACCCTTCTGTAAAAGCCTTCATAATATTGATAGGAATATAACTGGAAGGTTTGGTGTCTCTACGTGCTACTGAAGTTGAAATTTCGAACTCAGAGTAGGAGAAAAAACTCATTTTGAGAAAACGACCTTTAAAGATTGCAGTGAGGCGCTAGCTAAACCCTCCTGTTCTTTGGATGATAGCTTGCGCATCGACGCACTCCGTGAAGGTATTTCATGTTCGGGGTCATTTGTTTTTTGTATAACCTTGCTTCGTGCAAGTGACAATTGTTGTCGTCTTCTCTGTGAACGTTTTTTTCGCCGTTCTTTTGCCATTTTGAGATTTCAATTTCGAGCGGAAAGCTAACCAGGAAGTGTTTTAGCACACCACGTGACACATCTGAACGAATCACGTTGTCAGAAATTGACACCAGCCAATGAGATTTCATTTCTTGGTTTAAGACCCCTTTGTGCTTTCACGATTGGTTGCTTGAAAAACGATGTTTTTGCCTGCCGTGTCTCGCCTTAATCATCAATGGTTTTTGCAATTAACAGGGGAACTCCAAGAGTGATTTTCCTCAGATATAATGCAGTTAAAGTCTTGTTAGTTAATGATTAATTTCCTGCAAGGCTCATGAAGAGGCCTGGAGACAATAGTCGGCGTGGATTATCAATAAATGTATTCATTCCAAGTAAGCTGACTTTGGGGTGGAATAAAGTTCAGAGGAAGGCCTTAGGGTATGGGAACAGTTAACCTTTGTTAAATAATTCACATAGCTTTCAGAGGGGAAAAACATGTGACATTTGTGAGGGGCTGCATGATGAAATGAGTGTGCGTGACACATGCTGAGGGAAATGAGTGTGTGCTACTATTTCACTGCTTGAGAGCAGAGGTAATGTTTTCCTCGTTATTATTGATATTAAAGTAATGTACATATATTGCTTGTATTAGTCAACCATAAACAACTAGATCTTAGACTTATCTTAAAAATGCCAAGGGTGTGTGGAGCTGGGTGAACTGATAGGGGAGGGGGCAGTCTCTGAAGAATGTGTGTGTGTGAAAGCTGCAGTAATACGAGACAGCGAACACCAGATGTGTTTGTTTTGCTTCAAACTAAGAGACTGTTTCCGGATCATCTCGGCTGGCACGCGCTGATACGCTACGAAAGCCCATCGTTTGTATATGGGCCAATAGATGACCGGTATGGGAGGAGAATCCAACATAACTCCTCCCCGTTGTTCTTACAATATCTCCTGTTGAGTCCTTGTGTCCTCTTTCCTCCTGCCGTCAAGATGATTATGTTCTCCCGGCATTAGGACCAGAGCAGGGGTGGGCCTACCCCTTTGAGAAGTGTATTGTATTCTTACCTTTTATCATTAAAACAGATTATTGTTTAACCCTGTATCTGGTGCTTTGAATTCCTTCTTTTATGATTTGACCCAGCTCATTAAAAGGACACGCGGAGCCGAGGTGGGTTTTAGACCACACCTTGCTCCAACAATGGCTGGTTGAAGGGGGGGATCCTAGCTAAATTAGAGTCCCCCAAAATAACGATGGTGTTCCGAATCGGAAGAGCCCAATCCGAGGCCTTCCGGTTGGAATAGGGGTGAACGACCTGCTTCGTTCAGGGTCAGGGTCCCGGATTGATTGAGGGATGACAAGGTTGTAGATGACAGAGGAGAAGGGGGAGAACAAGATGGAGTGAAAGAACGTTCAAGTGGGGCGTGGGAATCTAAATCCTGAAGGGTGGTGGTGGCCACAAAATTATTCGGGCTGAGTAAGGGAGAGATAAGGGGATGGAAATCAACCTCCGCTATAGTAAAAGGGGCTTCGTGCACTAGTGGTCGCGGTAAGTGGTCCCACTGGTGGAAAGGGGGATTGAAGGAGACAAGAGGGTCGGTGTTACGTGCAGTTGTGTGTGTGTGTGAGACACAATGGTCAACTGTGTGTGTGCGTGTGCGTGCGTGCGTGTGTGTGTCTCTCTCCCTGATTGTCTCCAGGTGCAGCCTCTCCCCCAAGCGCTCCCAATCCCCAATATGGGCCTCCATAAAAGGACCTGAGGAAGGCTGCAGTGGCCCTCTCCTTCTCCTCTGGTTGCATGTGTGCAGCATGGTGTCTCTGTGTGAGGCCTAGTTTAACGTGTGTGTAGCTCATTGTTAGGAGATGTGCTCCAGTGTACCTTGTTTAATGTAGTCACTTTCTGTTTAAATAAAGTTGTTCAAGTTTATTTTGCAAGTTGGCTGGTGAGCCCTTTTTATTTGTTTAATTAAAAGTCCATCTTGTGGCTTCACAAACCGGTTTCCTCTCCTGTTTCTCTTGCCCGGTTAGTTTTGTGTTTTGTTACTTCTCTTTGGTTCCCCTAGTCCAGTAGGGAACGTAACACATGGGGGCTAGTCCGAGATCTTTGAGACTGTGGGTCCTTCTCAGGTCGATTATTTTCATTTCCTCGCTCCTCGGTACCACCGGAAGTTGATTTGTCATGCGCCATCTTGAGTACCGTCCCATGGCGCTTATTTCTGCCGGAGGATCGAGGAGCGATAATGGAGGAATCACCAGACCATCCTCCGATGAAATCCACAGATACTCGCCCCGCCCCCTTACTGTGTATCGCTCACTGATTGGACGATGCAGCGCATGCACTGATCTGATGAGAGCCGTTTCCCAGCGGAGTGAAGAAAATACATGAAACTCACGAGAGTCACTCCTCAGTCTATACTGTGTTTTGTTTCAATTCATGTTTCATTTAGTTACAAATATGTGATATATCTGAAACACAATGTGGTCAAAAAATGTTTTCATTTATTGGAAAGATTTTCATGATCACTTTTTTCGTTTATACATTTTAAGAATGAGTTCTTATTGTATTTAATGTATTTGGGTCTACAACAGATGATACAAATGTTTGTCAGTAAATGTGTAGGCGGGGGTGTTGCGGGACAGAGCTGCTGTCAGACGATCAGCTGTGCGGCGTCATCACAAACGGACGTCGCTTCACGTGACCCTCCGGAGGAAAGGACGTCCATTGCTCTTAAAACTAATTTCCCTGCTTCTCGTGGTTTCCTTGCGTCTCCATGCTTCCCTGGTGGGAGGGACTAAACACAGGGAAACGACGCAAGTGAGGGACGCAAGGATTCCATTTAATCAACCTGAGAAGGGCCCAAGGAGTGAGTATTTGATTGTTTGTTGTGTAATGTTGATATTGTCTTTAGTGGTGAATATAAGTGTAGCATTGGCTGAAGTCTCTTACTGTTGAGCAGCTTCCTCAGTTTAGATAGGGGAGTGTCTAGCTGGGCTGGATCAGTCCTTCCTTCAGGCACTCATTTATTACTTTGCCTTTTTTATTTTCGGGGTAATCCTGGGTGGGGATTTAGTCCCTGTTGGTGGCAGGCGTTTCAGGGTTTCGGCCGCTGATGTTTGCCTTTTAAAGTCGCCTCGAGGCCGGCACGCTCCAGAAGATAGTTAGGTAAGTTTGTGGTAGGCAGGATCTGGGGAAGTTTGTTATTGGGAAGACTGGCGTCAGTTTTGTGAAGCGTTAGTGAAAGGTTGTTGTGTCACAAAACAAATACAAAAAAGGTATATAATGTTGTAAGTAGCCGTTGTTGAGTATGGCTTTTGTTTTGGAACAGTTTGTAGCTAGACCGGTGTAGGAAGGTTGACTTGCGGTTAATTGCTGACCACTATCACATTTGTCTCCACTGCTCTTGCTCGTATTAGGGCACCCGTGTCGTCACAAAAAATAAGCCGTCGTGCTACACGCGTAGACCACGGCTGCAGGATAAAAACTGGCCGAAAATTGGGGTCCCTAGAGCATTCCCCCCAAGCCCCCAGGAAGTGCGCCGGACTCAGATGAAAATATTTGTGCTGGCCAAACGGCGGTACTACACTTCCGTTTGGTTGCCAGGCCCGGAAACACTTTTTCCCATTGACTTACATGGGGAAAGAATGGTCTGTAAATCGTTGGATAATTTTTTTTAAACTAAATAAACTACCCAGTATGAACACTTGTATAGCCCTTATTAAAAACATTCGTTCCTCAAGTTGTAATAATGCGCTAATAACGTTATTCTGAGTTATTTCCCTCTGCATTATGAACGCGCATCTAACCCACGGGACTGCGCCGCCCGGCACGTTCATGTTACGTGTCCCGACCAATCAGAGCACACTGTGCTCACAGGGAGGGTGGGGGCTGGAGCTATTGGAGCTACAACGAGCCGTTAAAGGCAGAGAGTGAAATTCAGTGAATACACGTAGTTTACAGAGATGCTGTTTGAGAAACCAATGTGAGTTGCGTTTATCTTTACCCATGGATGCACAATAAGAACGGACCCATATCGTCTTACTGCCACGGAGCTGTAATAATGGATATATTGCACATGTTTGCTGTAATTCATTATCATACTACATGGGCTGTATGATTAAATCTTGTACCGTAAATGTTGTATTAAATAAAGTTAATATTACTTATTATATATATCTATATCGTTTAAAATCCATCATAATAACAAATCATTACCATGCTGTCATGAACGTGCGGTGCTGTTACGTGTACGCAAATTGACGTGCTTGATGTGAACGCGCATTTTGGTTAAAGTTGCGCATGCTCTATGAGCGCACATACGGGTACTTCTCAGGCATGCTGGGTAATCTGTGACGTTTCACTCTCAAAAGTTGGGCCATTTTATCATCATGCGCTAATGAGCAACTCTCATAGGAATGGATGAGGCCCCGCCTCCCACGCTGTATCCAGTTCTTATTATACATCCATGATTCCCCCTCAAAGATAAAAAATTACATTTTGGGGATTTTAGCGTAATTCACAAAAAGTCCGCCAGATGGCGTACTTTACATTTCATGCAGAAAATTGCATCAAATGGACAACATTTATAAAGCAAACAGAGGGCAGGAAATGTGTCGGTTAAAGATGTTTAAATGATTGTTACGCCCCTCTCTAGGAGTAGAGAGAAACAACATACACCAGTGTGGAATTGGTAATTATTATAAATATTTATTTATAAATAATAGTGGTAACAAAATAATGAAATGCAGCCTGGCACAAACAGAGTGCCATATACCGGTCGCAAGAACCAACAAAAGGAGAACTCCAAAAGAGAGTCTTACAGGTTATACAATTATTGAATACTTTCATTTCATTTCAAACCTTTATTTAACCAGATTCGTCCCATTGAGATCATAGTTCTCTTTTTCAAGGGAGACCTGCAATACTACACAAAAGGAACACAAAACCCTCACTTTTAACGTGGCATTAGTAACAGAAAGGCTGGAGGAAACACAGCTGCTAATTATCGACAAGCGCTAACAGCTAAGCTACTCTGGATACTATTTGCACAAGTACACTGCACTACCTAACTTCGGAGCCATCCCAAAGTCCGAAGACATCGTCCAGATAACGGAGATAAAGGAGTGGAAGGGTTGGACATTTGCGCGTAGCAGACTGCTCCCAGTTCACTAAATATATGTCTGCGTAGGCTGGTGAGTACTTACGTCCCATGGCGCAACCATATATTTATTGGAAATATTGGGCATTGAACTGGAAATCGTTTCTTGTTGGCGTGATTTCTAAAAATTGGAGGATATAAGAGTCAGGGCGGGTAGGGTCAGGGGAGGACAGAAGAGCTTTCTTAACGGCGTCTAAACCAAGCGGAGTGGAAATATTGGTGCAAAGTGAGTCCACATCTATGGAAAAAATAAAAGTAAGCCCGGCAGGGCCGCAACGTTGGTGATCAAAGAGCCAGAAAGGAGGCTATCCACATGACCCGGTTCACAGAAGGGCTAGCTTGATAGCTAGGGGAGTTCTTGCAGTACCCAACACGTCCTGTAGTTTCAGTAGGCCAGAGTGTTTCTGGAGGAAGCCCGGCAGGGCCGTGACGTCCTGTGGTGGGTTCTCAAGCTAACAAGGATGCTAAACAGGCTAACTGGGCTGGATTCTAAATGTTTGTTTAAAAAGCATGTGCTGATAAAAACAGATATACTCTTCAAAAACATGGTTTTAAAAGCGTTTAAGCTTAAAAGAATAAAAGATAAGTTTAAAAGAGGCAATATAGCATAAATTCATGGAGGGGAAAGAGTTCCCAACGTTTCACCAGGTAGGCTTCATCAGGCGAGGAAAATAGTCCTTCAATGTTAAAATCAAGAATCTAAAAGCATAGATAAAACATAAATAGTTTAAAATGTTGCAATAAATACCAGGGTCGTGCTGTACAGCAGAGAGAAAAAACGTTTCGCATAACAATGTTGCTTCTTCAGAGGATAGGGTTAAGTAAGAAATTAGAGGTCCCCTGTCACCATCTAGTGGTGACCGGGGAGAGGCACGGGCACATGTTTCTTATCTGGTAAATAGGATAAAACCAATGCTGTTATTATTCTAACACAAAAGGGTCTGAAATTAATACTAAGGGGTAAGAGAGTTTCTGGGGTTAGGGTTAGGTAGAAAGCTGGGGTGGTTAGGGTTAGGGTTAGGATAGGGGAGATAATTTAGGATTAGGTAAGGGTCCGGTAAAAGAGGTTTTAAGGTTTTGGAATAATAAGAATGATTTATAAAAAGGGGGGGGGGTTTAGATTCAGGAGGGGTGGGAATAGGGGCAGTATTATATGAATTGAGGCGTTTAATACAGTAGTGCTGAGTCCTTCTTTCAGGAGGTGATCGGTGACTAAACATCGTTAAAGCCCCCAGGTGACCTGGAGGAAAGTCTCCAGATCCACCTTCTCTCTGCTGCTCTCCTTTGGCCAAAGGACCAAGAGGGGTTTGACTCGAGGCCCGAGATTAACAGATTGGAGATAGTGTGTTGGATGAAGTGAGTGTAAAGTAATGTATTGGTGTTAATCTTCTTGATCTGGTATAGATGTTGATATAATCTTTGTTTTAACGTTGCTCCCGTTTCACCCACATATATCTTTTTACAATGTTTGCAAGTAATGGCATATACAAGGTTTGTTGATAGAAGGGTAAACGAGCCCCAGATCGGAGCACCCTGGTCCGGAACCATGCCGGCGAGGAATTTCAGGTGCGTAAAGTCAGTATCCAGGTTTGAAGGTATGGTAATATTCTTATTAAGGGCTGTATGTACCAAGATATCTTTTAAATTCTTATTTCGGCGGTACGCCATGATAGTTTTGAAGGGGGTGAGCGATGGGACAGCAGGCTGCATACAACGAAAACTGCGCCTAATAGACCCGTTAAAGGAACTGAGGTGGTGGGAGAAAGTGGTGACAAAGGGGATAAGGTTATTGTCTGAAGGAGGTTTAGGTTCCATAGTAACACCCGCTGCGAATTGCTCCGCTACCTCCCTTTTAATGGTGCGTTTAGAGTAACCACGGGGTAAAAGTGCGTCAAACAAGGTTTTGGTGGCCTCCTCTAAATGAACTGGGAGGGAACAAATGCGATGAAAACGGATTAACATTGACTTAATGATAGAGCGATAGGTGTGCTTGGGATGATAGCTGCTTTTAAACGAGAGAGTGTCTGTCCGTGTCTTTAAAATAAACTTTAGTGGATAGACGTTTAAGTCCTTCGTTCTCATTTGTAAAAAAGACCACTGTATCCAGAAAGGGAATCTGTTGCAGGCTAAGTGTATATTTTAATTGTATTTGTGGGTGGTGGCTATTAAGAATGCTAAAAAATTCTTAAAAGGATGCTTCCGAGCCCGCGCAAAGTCCGAAGACATCGTCCAGGTAACGGAGATAAAGGAGCAGTAGCGTGGCGTGGGGAAAAATGTAGGGGAAGCCCATTTTGTGGTCAATAACGTAACCAGATGAGTGATTACAGCGCCCGGTATCATTTTACACACATTTGTATCACACAGATGCAGGACTTGCACATGTCTGTTATCTAACCGAAAGGTACGCACGCACTCTCCAGCTGAAACTCTCTCCTTATTCATTTAAGCATTTTACTTATTAATGTATGCAGACAATCACACAATCTGTGATTTTTGGATTTACCGTGCCTCTCAATTGCCCGTGACAGGTTGGCAAGGTCGATGAATCCTGAAGTTGCCCAAGGATTGTTCAGGGAGCACGAATCCTTGTCAAAAAGAAGACATGGCCAGCAAAATAGACGCTGAAGTTTAGCGCTTCCAGTTAGCCACTCCGTGCGGACATAATTGTCCTCATTGAACGTCTGATTCTCTCCCTTTTTCCTCTGTGTACACACAGCTCGAGTGCGGGCATTGGCCTGTCATCTGATTTAATTTTTAGTTGCTGCTGTAGCGGAAGTTTAGTAAAGTTATGTTTGATTAAGTACGCCAAATCTCCACCCTCCATAATGCTTCATTTGCTTGATAATTTCTAACGGCGGTGATGACGGTTACAGTATTAAAACTGATGTTGATGTGATTTGATTGGATGGCAGTGTCCAATCAAATCGCCAGCCGCCTCTGAAGGGAAGCAAGAGGCGGCTGGCTTCCCTTGTCATGGCCCTGACCAATCACAGGTTGGGTGGGCCTCATCTGATTGGTCAATCCCTCCATTTTTTTCACCAAGGGAAGCCAGATTCGGCTGGCCTCCTCTCGCAACAGTGAGTGCAATCTACTGTTTCACCATAACATCTAGAGGGGCGCTGTTTGTTTCACTCTTTGTAAAATACTCAATGAGAATGGGGGAGAGACGGGCCGGCAGCAACACAGCAAAGGAGAATTATCGAAACAAAACAAAGTGTTTTTATTTATTTAAATTATAACTACAATCCGAAAAAACAGGGGAAGCCTGGTTTCCCTTGGCCTCCAGGAGAAAACGCCACTGTAAAGGAGTGGAAGGATTGGACATTTGCGCAGAGCAGACTGCTCCCAGTCTGTTAAATATATGTCTGCGTAGGCTGGTGAGTACTTGCGTCCCATGGCGCAACCACAAACTTGTAAGAAATATTGGGCATTGAACTGAAAATCGTTCCTTGTAAGCGTGATTTCTAAAAGATTGAGGATATAAGAGTCAGGGTGGGTAGGGTCAGGGAGGACAGAAGAGCTTTCTTGACGGCGTCTAAACCAAGCGGAGTGGAAATATTGGTGCAAAGTGAGTCCACATCTATGGAAAAAATAAAAGTATGGGAGGGAACAGAGAGGGGTTGTAATTTTTTAACAAAAGTGAAGGTATCTTTAATATAGCTGGGGTGGTTATGGGAAAGGGGGTTAATATAGTGATCAATAAACTCCGCTAGTTGGTAGGATTCAGATCCACAATCGCTCACGATGGGTCTTCCTGGTGGTATCAAGAAGGGGACCGACCAACTAGCTGGGGGTTTATGAATTTTAGGGAGGAGGTAAAACAATCTGGGCCAAGGAGGTAGAGTGCTTGTTTCGCTGTTACAAGATGTTTAGTTTTCATCTGGTTCACCAAGGTTTTAACCATGTTCTGTGTTTATAGGTAAAGGGGTTCAATTAATGGTTGGTAGTAAGTTGTGTTGTTCAGTTGCCGGTTTGCTTCAAAAATATAATGGGTTCTGTCCTGAATTACTATCTGTCCGCCCTTATCTGCAGGTTTAATAACAATTTCATGTTTGGCAGATAAGGACTTCAGGGCTGTTTAGGTGTAATGTTAGATTGATTATTCTGGCCATGAGACCGGAAGTGTTCAAGGGTGCGAGTGTTGAAGCGGATCAGATTTTGTAAAGGTAAGGAAACCGACTCCAAAGTGGGTTCCCAAGTGGATGGCATAGTAAACGGGAGATGAGTGTAGGTTGTATTACGTTGACAATGGTCCAAAAGTTTAAGTTGCCGGAGATAAACATGGAAGTCTCTTCTGAGCAATTCCCGATCCGGAAGTGAGGGTGTCGGGATAAAGGTTAATCCACCTTCCAGAACCGCCTGTTCCGAAGAGGACAGGTTAAAGGACGAGAGATTAGTAATATTGGATGGTGAAGGAGTGGAGGGCAGCTCTGCGCTTGATGGTTCTAGTGTAAACCCAATTTATTGGTCCAATGGTGCAACATAGCCTGTGCTGTATTGGAGACCCAATGGATATTGTCACTGGCAGTGTAAAAAAGGAGAGATGGTAATATTGGGAGGTGTTTAGCCTGTGACTCCCAGGATCTGAGGGAGTTCGCCACAATGTCATTGAAAGCTTCAATACATACAATTTGGCAGTAGTTTAGGAGCGGCACATACATTTGGGCGTGTGGAAATGTGGCTCTGGTCGTTCTCAAAAGGCGACGGAGATCCTTAGTGATGGTCATCGTGGTTTGAGTCCGTAAACAATTGTTGATCCCAATTGAGAGAATGACCTGGTTGACTGAAGGTATGGGGGAGGAGTGTTTCAGAAGGATCAAGGTGATGTGTCTGAGGGTGGCCCCAGGAAAGCTGTCTACTTGAATAGATGGGTGGTTAAAGGGGGGGATTCTAGCCAAATTAGAGTCACCCAAAATCACGGTGGGTTAGGGTTAGCCAAAAGTCCTGACGTTTCGCATAACAATGTTGCTTCTTCAGAGGATAGGGTAAGAAATTAGAGGTCCCCTGTCACCATCATGTGGTGACAGGGGAAAGGCACGGGCACATGTTTTATATTTGGTTAGTTTAATAGAATAAAACCAATGCTGTTATTCTTCTAAGAGTTGTTTAACCTAGAAAACTTGGAAAGGGCAACAATAATACTGGATAAGGGGGAGTAGGCAGGAGGAGAAAGGAAAAGGGTTCAAATGAATACTCCGGGGTAGGAAGGAGGAGGGAAACAGAAAAGGGGTTGAAATTAATGCTAAGGGTTAGGAGAGTTTCTGAGGTTAGGTTGGAAAGGAAAAAAGGTTAGGTTTAGGCAGGAAATTGGGGAGTGGTTATGGTTAGGATGGGGGGAAGGGTTAGGATGGGGGGGAAGGGTTAGGATGGGGGGAAGGGTTAGGATGGGGGGAAGAGCAGGGTTAGCCTGAAGGGAGGGAAGTGTGAAGCTTAGGTTATATGGGAGGGGAATAGAGGAGAGGTTTTTAGGTTGGGGATGAGGGAAAGGGTTAGGCTTAGGTAAGAAGGTGGGGGGTGGTCAGGTTTAGGATAGAGAAAAGGGATGGATTAGGTTGGAGGGAATTGAAGTTAGGATAAGTCTCCAGGTAATGCATATAAGTCAATGAAATGTCCCCTTAAGTGATGTATGGTATGTGTGCGTGCGTGTGTGTCCCACCCAGCCATCCAGAAAGCCTAATATTATCCCCGTCACAGAGTGGGCGTGGGCAGCATAACTCAGAGTCTGTGATTTACGACGCCCCTCTAATGCACCGCGGTGAGGTGAAGCATTAATATTGTCTCCTCTCTTTAAATCTGCCACTTCCTCTGCTTCCATTTACAGAGCGCTCAACCGTGAAGGAGCTTCTGTCTGGAGTCTCAGCTCAGAAGTTCATTCTGCACTTGGAGAAGTTTTAGTCAGACAGATATCTTTCATTTTATTTGTACAATGAAAAGGTGAATATCGAACTTTGTCTATTAATCTTTGAACAATATTCAAAATAACAACTTTTCTCTAACGCAAGGGTTTGGATTTGTTTTGCTCGTTAAAATATGTTTTTTGCAGGTTCTGTTCTGCATATTTCTTTTTTTTTACAAGTCTTTTTATTTCATTATAGTGTACAGTAATCGATGCCATTTCATTTATATTGTAATATCACAGTACCACAGTACACTCCCCCCTCCCTCCCTCCGCAAAAAAATGCTTATCAATATAACTTAAACAACAGAGCCATGAAAATAAACATAAAACGAAAAAAAAAAAAAAAAAAAAAAAAAAAAAGACATCAAAGTAAATCAAACAATTAATTATACAATACAGCGACAATATAGACAATGACTACACAACTAGTATTTCCGGCCGTCAGGAAAAATAGCCACAGAGTGCACCATTCCATCACCGGTCATATCTCAGATATATTTTCCAAATAGGAAAACAATGGCGACGACAGAGCTTGAAAGATATGTCCACGATTACATTTTTCCAATGTCATTTTCTCCAGAGGTAACAAAATGTGTTATCTGATCAATGAAAAGTCTAAATGTTGGAGGACGTTCATTCTTCCAGAGTAAAAGTATACATTTCTTGGCAAAATATGTTATTGTGATTAGTATTCTGTAATGTTTGGGGTTCAGTTTAAAGTTTGTCATTTAACAGGAAAAAAACATGGATTTTGGCTCATTTCGATGCCGAAAACGGCTTTTGTGAGCGCATGACTCGAATCCCAGAAACGTTTCAAGAGATCACATTCCCAAAACAGATGCATGAATGTTCCTTCTTTTACTTTACATCTCGGACTTTTTGAAGAGTTTTCTTTGGAAATGTTATGCATCTTTATGTGTGAGGTCAAATCTGTTGAGAAATTTAAAGTTTGCTTCTTTGATTTTATTGCTTGTGAATGGAAAATGTGTTCTTTCACAGATCAGCCAAGTAGTTTCATCTATCTGTCTCCCTAAGTCCTTTTCCCAGATCCTTTTAAAAGTTGGAAATATTGACCGACCTCTTTTAGAAAAAACTGCATTAAATTCTCTAATTGTACCTTTGATCGTGCTCGATGACATCAATATCTGCTCCTCTTCCAACAATCCCGATCTCTGCACATTTCAATTGGATTGGTTTGGTGCCTTTACTACTCTATTCCGTGACTGTTGGCAGTAATATTCTGTGACGTGAGAAGATAAAGATTTGTAAAAACCTAAGCTGAATTTGTCTCTGAAACATGATTTATGTGTTTGTCTGATAGATACGTTTTTTATTTGCAAAACTAAATGCATCAGTTTGTAGATGGTGTTTGTTAGTGAATCATAAGGCATGTGTAAAACTTGTTTGTGGAGTTATGGCAGGAAATTAGCTCCATAATGGGCTCCATCAGTCCATGGCCCTTTCTCATTTCTCTAACTCCCCTCCTCGACTCCCCTCCTCGACTCCTATCCTCGAGACTTAGTCCCGCCCACAGGAGATGCGAGCCGAGGAGCCGAGGAGGGGAACCGAGGAGAGAGGAGGGGAAGCAGCAGGCGGTTAGAGAAATGAGAACTCCTCTCCTCTGAGCGGTCATTTTAAAGAGACGTCCATTAATGATGACAGGAGGCACAGCAGCCCTCTGTCTGATGGACAGATGAGTTCATGACCACTTATATATTTACTTTAATTCATTCACAGTGCGGTATAATGAGACAATAACAGGCTACAGATGCGGACACACACATACACACACATATGTATATATTTATATACATATATATGTATATATTTATATACATATATATACAATTTCAGAATCAAACAGAGCACTCTCATAATAACGTAGCACTATCAGAGACTGGATATATCCCCCCCCCCCTCTCTGGTCGCTACAATGAGGAAAATAAATTACTGGCCAAAAGTTTTATTTATAAGTATTAAAAGTAAGCAGAGGACACCAAACCAACTGAGACCTGTCTGTCCGCTGCATCCACACACACGCACCTACAGCTAACAGCCTAACAGCCGTTGTGTATTTTATTATGTGAAGCAATAAATGGTTTTAGAAAAATATGGACTCTTTGTTTGTAGATATCTACTAAACTACAGCAAATAAAGAGAGTAGGCCTGTTCTACTGAGTGATATATATTATACACACTGCTCTGCTTTCTGCACGGACCTCACAGCTGTTCTCTCTGGAAACATCGCGTCGCGATGAAAGCAGTTAATAAAATAATATCCAGGGGATGCATGCAGAGCTGTCATTGGCTGAGATCAGTCCGGCCGTGCGTCACGACTCTTTGAAACATCTCTGTTGCCGGAAATGCATCCACGAAGGAGCCGTGGAGGACCGTGGAGGACCCATCAGTGTATCCTCGGTTATAGCTCCTCCAGAGAGCCTCCTCGATGCTCGATGCTCGGTCCTCGAAGTGCATTGAGAGAAATGAGATGTCCTTCAACATGGCGCGCTGAAATTCATTTCCGGGTCACTACCGGAGGACCGAGGAGTCGAGGAGGGGGATTTGATGAAATGAGAAAGGGCCCATGTGTAATCTGACAGGGATTTGTAAACACACGTTTTTTTCTGCAAACATAAGAATTCCACAACATTCAATAATAATGACCTTTCTTTATTTAACACTTGCAATGCATTTTTTATTTGCAGATCAAAAAGGCATGTGTAGCTCAATTCACCGTTGTTGTATTTGTATTTAAGACAATGCAAAGGGCCACAAAACTGAAATACTGTAATAAGCGTAATTTTTAAATATGCATGCGTAAATGCAACATTGCTTTTAATAACAGTAGATGCGTCTCTTTGGGAGACGAGCAGCAGCCATTAGATATATCTCTGATTTGGCATTGAGGAAGTGTGCACCATTTATTGAGGGTTAGGGTAAGAAACATGCAGCTGCTTCAGAGACCTGCAGGCGAAGCGGAGGGATTCATATTGACCTGCGGGCGAAGCGGAGGGATTCATATTGACCTGCAGGCGAAGCGGAGGGATTCATATTGACCTGCAGGCGAAGCGGAGGGATTCATATTGACCTGCGGTGCGTTTAAATCTGTAGCTGGTGACAGGAAGTGGTGTTTTTTCGAAGTTTCGACTCATTTTAAATGAGCACACTTACAATAAAGACAGGTGCATTTCAAGTAAGAGACATGTAACACGATGTACAATAAAACATGCAGCTATCACTCACTGCCTCTCACACACACTCTTCAGCAATTAACACACACACATACTGTCAATTCAGGTTTTACGTGACTGTGAGAAGTCGTTGCCTCTTAATGATTCCTGCCAAGGCCTCAGGCTGCAGATATATTAGTGTCATATTAGGAGGAAATGGAGATAATGCTCCCCGGGGGGGCTGAATATCTCCATTTATTTATGGGCTGTGGGAACAGTCATATACTGTATCTGACATGGAGACATTATTAGCTGATGCTCGAGGCATTCATTATTAACACTCTGTGTACAAAGACACAACTCCCGGATGTCCATCTCAAACGTTACTGTCGTATCATAGTTTGGGGTTTCCAGTACGACTGCAAACATAAAAAGTTACAAAAATGTTGAATTCCTCGAATAGGCGAGCTGGTTCTAGGCATGATGTCTGCACTTGGTAATGAATAATAATAATTAAGCTTTATTTATATAGCACTCTTCATACAACACATGCAGCTAAAAGTGCTTTACAAAATGACACATCACAAGTTAGAGGTGGGTAATTTAGGAGAAACCGGCTCGAGTGCGCTAGAATTTGAAAATACACAACCGGAAAAAATCTGCCACTTCCTTCCAGAGCCCCTCCTCCAACACACACGAACGCGCACATGACCAATGAGGGCACGAGGTAAGTCTGTGCCCCGATGGAAGGCTGACAGGCAGGTAGGGATGGGTATCGTTTGAAATGTATCGATTCCGATTCCGGTTCGTATCGATTCTGGTTCTTATCAATTCTGGTTCTTATCAATTCTGGTTCTTATCAATTCTGGTTCTTATCAATTCTGGTTCTTATCGATTCTGGTTCTTATCGATTTCCCGTTTCGATTCCAAAATTGTAAAAGAAAGAGGTCAAACGTTTTGATAACAAAAATATCTTTATTCTTTTAAGCTTTAACTGAAATTGTTACAAATAATAAATATACATGCAATACAAATGTATTGCACAATAGCTGTGCTTTATTTTAACTGAGCTATGCCTGTGGCAAGCTATTAACAGGCTTTACACTGTGCCTTGTCTTTTTCTTTCTTAGTGTAGTGGAGCCTCACTTTAGAGCGTTTACCGCGACCCATCTTTGGTGTTATGAAGTGACTGAGCTCAACGGGAGCCTCGCTGCGGGGAAACTGTGGACCTCTGTCACCTGTCAGCGCTACTTACATGATGCCGTTAAAAAAAATTAAGGGCGGTGTACGCTGACGGCCGGCACCGCCCTGTATTCCACCGGGTCACCGCGGCGCAGACGGACCCGCTGGAATACAGGGTCTACCGTGTTTAGGAACCGTTAAGCAGAACCGAAAAGGTGTATTTTGTATTGGTACCCGGTACCCGGCTTTTCTTATTGGTTCTCATCTGGAACCGAGTGTCGGTTCCCAACCCTACAGGCAGGTAGGCCATCCAGTTACTTTAGCCGGGCCGGCTCAGATGATTGGTCGTGCTTTTTACAGCACCACGGCTTCCAGAGATGATATTTTTTTATGGATTTTTTGTCAAAGCACTCAAGATATTCATTGCTATCAGGATGTTAAGAGCATTCCATGGAATATAACAACAAGTGTATCTCGAGCCGGTTTCTCAAGCTTTAAAAATAAACAACAATAAATTCTCCTCAGATTATTTATTAAGAACTTTAAAAGGTAAATATAACATTAAGATCAGGTTAATGAACACAAGGAGGTAAAAGGTATGATAATAGAAATACAATTAAATAAATAATGGTTTCTCTCTGACAGATAAGACACAAGACAACTTAGACGATGCAACAATATAATATAAAACCCCATAAAACAAAGTGAACATATAGGTACCACTATACAAATGAAAAGATTAAAACCTATTAAATAAATAAGACAATATGTACATAATAACGACTAAAATAAGGTAAAATAGGTTGCTAATAAAAAGCTAATCTAAAAAGATGTGTCTTTAGCTGTCGTTTAAAAATGTCCACTGCGTTGGCCTTTAATTGAAGCAACCTGAGGTGAGAGGACACACACACTTCCAAGGAGAAAGTGGTTGATTTGAACTGAAATGTATTCATCTTGCCTCGTTCCTGTGCTCTAGACCAGTGGTTCTCAAACTTTTTTCACTCATGTACCCCCTTTGAAAAATTCAGCCAAGTCCCCCCTGATCAGCGCAAAAGCCTATATAAAGAGGTACAGTACGGCGCTGCACCATCGGTAACTGATTTATTAAAACAACAACATTAACTGATAAACACTTAAATGCTACATTTCAAATGTTTACAATCCATCACTAAATTCATGGCAAACCAATTTTAACATCATGCAATAACACAGAGACGACATTAGTTGCATTGAACTGATCTTTTTAATAAGTTGTACTTACAATGTAGTGAAACATGGGCTTGTGCTTCACTGAGGAGCTTTGTCATTCTGACAGGGAGGCAAACTGCAGTTATTACACTTCATGTTTTGAAATATGTGTAACTGTTCATAAAACCCACACTGCTAAAACTTAGTTACTTTTCCTAAAATGTGTGTATTTATTTATTTTGGGGCGTGGGAATGAAGAGAGAAAAATATATGAGCATGGGATTTTGACCCCTCATATAAACATATGCATAATGCTGCGCTATACTTTGCGGCCACACGCCGTTGCCAAGCAACGCTTATTGTTTAGGTGTCCTTTGATAAGCAGGCAGTCATATCATTAACTAGAACTAGCTAGATCTGATAGATTTGGACATAGACGCGAGTGAAGTCTAACCGGACGCGAGAGAGAGATCAGAGATCAGATCAGCTGCTGCTGACGGATCGTTGAGCCGAGCAAAAATACACTAAGAGTTAGACCTAACACACTGAGCTAGTTCATCTACTCTGGAACTATCTAAACTAGTTATACATACATTTATTCTTTACTGTCGGGTCACTTATTACAGGTTCAGCGAGCTGCACGAGACTGACGGGCTGTCAGGAACAGGGGGGGGCCAGGGGGGGCCAGTGACCCCCTAACACTGACCTCTGACCCCCCTGTGGCCCCCCTAACAATGAAAAAAAAATGTTTTAAACAAATTTTAAATGTATATTTTCTGGTACTCGGTTTGCCAAAAACCGCAGGATGTTGTTGCTGTAATGTGAGATTGTGCAGACACCCTTATGTAAAGTAGAGATGTAACTGTTCATTGCCTTTATTTTTATATAAATATGGTGTGAGTGCAAACATTGCACGATAACTTAAGCTGAAGCTAACAGTAATAACTATAAGATATATCTGAAATAAATAAGTGTACTGAAACAAATACCAATAACTGTATTGCATTGTTTTCTTATGCGCAATTACTTCATACTGTCTAGTTCTCTTTTTCGTCCTGCATTTATTGTGCCCCCCTCAGAAAATAACTGGCCCCCCAGTGGCCCCCCCAGTCAAATTGGTCTAGAACCGCCACTGCTCAGGAGAGGGAGAGGAAAAGAGAGCACCCCGTTTATTGTTCCCATTTTATTATCCAGAGTTTCTGTAAACCTTTGAATAAAGTAGTTAAACTACTATTAGTAGTTTGTGTAAATGCATTAATGTTTTTTTTTCATTAAAATAAAAGAAATCTCACATACCCCCTGCAGTACTCGACCCCTAGGGGTCCGCGTACCCCCATTTGAGAACCACTGCTCTAGACGATGTGTCAGAGAAAAACAACACAAGTGAAAAATCTCTTAATTTAATAATACAGTTGTCTTTGCTCTTCTATTCCTTGGGCTGGAAAGGGACTATTATTATATTTTTCTTGCTATCCAGGGAACTATCATTCATACAATTAGAAGTGCCTGAAAAGAGCGCGTCCTAGCAATGGGGTTTTAATCGTTTTTTAAATCGTCATCCCACAGAGTCTTTCTTTCCTGCTTTAAAAACATGAATGCCACCACTTTCTACTCTGATGAAAAACCCCTTCAGCGAAATCTATTAAAATCAGCCACGATAGAACAACATGTGTCCGCCAACGCATTGCTTCCTCCAACTATCTTTCCATCTCATCAAATAATTCATTTTGCGCACCACAGGGCCATTTTGAAGAGTATGAAATACATTCATAGTTCAGATCTGATCCCTGAATAATGTAGGCCAACAGACTGAAAATATTTCTTATCAAAAACTGGGGGAAGAGAGCTTTTACAGTATACATAGCAATTGGGAAACAACTTAGTTTGGAATACAAATATTTTACAATCTCCTTGTATGGCGAAACAAGTAAAACAAGAGATATATTACCATAATAAAAGGATTGAGATGGAATTTTATGTGTTTCGATTTTCCACATTAATGGCTGAAATTTACAGTATTCCGAGATGGCAAAAGTACACAGATCCTTTACTCAAGTAGAAGTACAGATACTCGTGTTTAAAATAGATTTTTTTAAAAAGTAGAAGTACTGACTAAACTTCTTTACTCAAGTCAAAGTAAAGAACTTTGAAATGTACTTCAGTAAAAAGTACCCATAACTAGCAGCTGCTTTAAAGAGTACCTGACCTCCCTTTATATTAATAGAACAATAATGTCATTGTTAGCTAATGAATGTTTCCATGCTGAACAACGGCAACATGACAACGTTTCCATTGGTCCCTCTTCTTTAGAGAAGACCAGGAAATGATGGATACACGGATCGTGTTCAAATCAATAGGCACGCAATGACTCTAAAGAATAATGATCACGCCACCAAACACACATTCAGACTAAAGGAACCAGCTGTTTGGGAAATGAGAGAAGTAGAGAGTACAGGTATTTGTGTTCAACATGTGAGAAGTAGAAAGTACAGGTATTTGGGTTCAACATGTGAGAAGTAGAAAGTACAGGTATTTGTGTTCAACATGTAAGAAGTAGAAAGTACAGGTATTTGGGTTCAACATGTAAGAAGTAGAAAGTACAGGTATTTGGGTTCAACATGTAAGAAGTAGAAACAGGTATTTGGGTTCAACATGTAAGAAGTAGAAAGTACAGGTATTTGTGTTCAACATGTAAGAAGTAGAAAGTACAGGTATTTGTGTTCAACATGTAAGAAGTAGAAAGTACAGGTATTTGTGTTCAACATGTAAGAAGTAGAAAGTACAGGTATTTGGGTTCAACATGTAAGAAGTAGAAAGTACAGGTATTTGGGTTCAACATGAGAGAAGTAGAAAGTACAGGTATTTGTGTTCAACATGTAAGAAGTAGAAAGTACAGGTATTTGGGTTCAACATGTGAGAAGTAGAAAGTACAGGTATTTGTGTTCAACATGTAAGAAGTAGAAAGTACAGGTATTTGGGTTCAACATGTAAGAAGTAGAAAGTACAGGTATTTGGGTTCAACATGTAAGAAGTAGAAACAGGTATTTGGGTTCAACATGTAAGAAGTAGAAAGTACAGGTATTTGTGTTCAACATGTAAGAAGTAGAAAGTACAGGTATTTGTGTTCAACATGTAAGAAGTAGAAAGTACAGGTATTTGTGTTCAACATGTAAGAAGTAGAAAGTACAGGTATTTGGGTTCAACATGTAAGAAGTAGAAAGTACAGGTATTTGGGTTCAACATGTAAGAAGTAGAAAGTAAAAAGTCGTCAGAAAAATAAGTAGTGGAGTAAAGTACTGATACCAGAAAAATGTACTTAAGTACAGTAACAAAGTATTTCTACTCCACTACTTCTCACCTCTGGCAGTATTACATAATAAGCAGATTTTAATTAATGAATGAAACGATGAATGCACAATCGCAACCCATGCTTCGATTGTTAAGATGCACATAGAACATTAAGAAAAAAATTTAAGTCACCTTTCATCATTCATCAACAATTAACATTAATATAACGATACATTGATAATGTACTCACTAAACTTACGATTCATTTAACTTTTTTTCTTCCTAAAGTTAATTATCCAAAGCCTCTGTACACCCCCCTCTATTTACATGTAATGGTTTGGTCCTGCCTCCAAACGCTGTGCGGCACCGCTCTTTCTAGCAGCAGAGAGTGAGAGCATGTGAGGAGGGATGCTAGTACTTACGTGTGTACGATGTCTCAACGACTAACAAAGTCAGGCTTTCAAAAGAGAAAAGAAAGGAGAGAAAGACAAGAGAGAGGGACTAAAGGGCGACAGGATGTCACCCAGTTTTTCAAAAGAAGAGGTGGGTGTGGTGGAAATTAGTCTGTTAGCTAAGCTTAGTCCATTGTAAATAATAATTGTAATGTTTTGCTGACATTAAGTACTGTTAATATCTTCACAGAAAATACTGAGGTTTTTCATTTCACTCCTCTTTTAGCTGACATTTAATAAATGCAGGTACATGTATAGCAGCTATTCATACTAAATCAGTTGTCCCTCCCCCTGGTGCCAGGACCAACAGATCCATCTCTCGGCTCAGCAGCCCTGTCCCCCCATAAGGCTTTGCAGTCTTGTCATGCTGTCCATTGAAAGCCAGTTGGCTAGAAAGCTGGACTTCAAGGACTTGATCAGTGCCTTTGCCTGTAAGAAGGCTAGGCGATACTTACCTGGCAGGGGAGATACCATCAGGGTGCGAACTGGAGGGGAGCAGGGGGAGTTATAGCTCCCCTAGTGGTGACATGAGCTCCCCTGGGAACATGGTTTGTGAAATTTGGGGGGAGCTCTCTAAAATACTGATATGATGAACAAATAAATAACATTTTGGGCATGTTTTTTTTTTTCAAAGGTGTAAAATAAGTGAAAAATTATATTTAGAGTTTATGATTCATGAGAAAAGTGTCGCCTGCTTGCACGCTGCCCCACCCACTACCCACTCACTCACAAGCTCGTTTAGTTAGCACTGCATGTTTACCAGGCATTGTTGCTGCTGCTGACATGTCGAAAAGAAAAAAACAACTTGCCTTGGGCAATTTCTTTAAAAAGACGGCCAAACAACCTGATCAAGAAGACCAATCGAATGTAGCTGGTGGTAGCACATCGTACGTTGTGACTGCTGCTACAACAGAACCGAGAGAGGAGGGAGCTAACGTCAGTGCTAGTGTTAACTTGGGGGCTGAAGAGACACAAGAAGACGAGCCAAGAGAAGCTAACTTGATGACTACAACTACCATAGTAGATGTCGAAGGAGATGTGGAAGAAGATGATGATGCTGCTAATGACCACCCCACCTGTTCTTCCTCTTCCTCCCTGCCTGCTGCTCGAGATGGGGGGGGGGCGAAGTTGCTGCGGTGGTCCCGCGGCCGCCGGCTGGCTGGACCAGCCAACAGTGGAGTGAGTGGATCACATGCCTCCCATGGCTGTTCTCCAAGGATGGATGCATAGGCTGTACTCTTTGCAGGGATGCTAAAAGCCTTCTCCTCAGTAGGGCTACTCATAAAGGTAGAGCGCACTTCAATCAATCAATCAATCAATAGGATACGGCTGTAATAGGCCTAAGGCCTTTTAGTCGCTCATAAATAAATAAGTAGATCACTGATTCTTTATTTACTATGGATGCTGGCAACAGTCACATAGTCCGAAGTGAAGGTGATGTTTGACCAGTAGTGGTCGAGGCGGGATTTGAGACAGTTAACCGTCTTGGATGTGACAACGCTTTCTGGCAGATCATTCCACAAGTCAACCACACGGAGGCTGAAAAAGTTGCGGCGGATAGCCAGTCTTGAGCAGGGGCTGCGCCAGGGGGAGCTAGGGGGTGCTGAAGCACCCCCCAGGATTGCCAAAGCACCCCCTAAGCACCCCCAAGAAATATTTTTTTTTTTTTCTTTTTCGAAAATTATTATTATTATTTTTATTAAATTAGAAACATTATTGATTACATCAATGCAAATGTGAAACAAACACATTTTTGACCAAAAACATAAAGCCAACACAGGTGATATGATTAGACCAATGGCCAGCACCCATTCGATTTTTGACCTACCCATAGGCTAAATTACTTTGTGACACTTGAGTGACTTCCTGTTAGCTAGAGTGCCAAATTATTTGCCAACAGCAAAGTGAAAAATGGATCATTTTTTAGTCCTTAAACGTCCACGTGTGGACACTCAATCAAAACCACCTGAAAGCGAGAGGGATTCTGCACATAATAGCCTAGTGTCGTGAGTACAAGTAGCTTACTTCTGGGTCTCTGTGTTTCATTCAAGCTGTGTGTGTGTGTGTGTGTGTGTGTGTGTGTGTGTGTGTGTGTGTGTGTGTGTGTGTGTGTGTGTGTGTGTGTGTGTGTGTGTGTGTGTGTGTGTGTGTGTGTGTGTGTGTGTGTGTGTGTGTGTGTGTGTGTGTGTGTGTGTGTGTGTGTGTGTGTGTGTGTAGCCATTTTGTGTGCGTGCGAGAGAGAGCCTCGCGCACCGGTGGGTATCTACCGGAGATCGTTGTGGTTAGCATCTGGTGCTAGCTAGCCAAGCTAACGGATATGCTTTGTACAACTGAATTTACCCTCGGGGATTAATAAAGGTTCATCTTATCTTATCTTATATAAGGAGCTTTTTCAACAACAAGGTGGAGGGAGAACTCTCTCCTGTCAGACTGAGAGTCTCAGGTAACCTCAGCTCAGGTGAAGTAAAGGGCTCTCTCAGTGTTTAGATAGTTAACTTTAGTCTAGTTATCTCAGTGGGTCTCAAACGGTTTGTTTTAAAAGGGGAGTGATTTGTAAAATATCTATAAAGAAATAGAAAATCTGTTTACAGTTCTGTTTCATATGGGTGATGAGAGATGTATCCATAGATCTCTTAATGTTGCTCTCAAAGTGCACCAGATTGATGCTTTTAACTTCAATATTTAAAAAAAATCTTCCCGGGGAAACATGCCCCCAGACCCCCCTAGAGGAGGTGAGGTCCACCCCCCACTTGTAAAAATAGCACTTTACCCCTGCTTACACCTATATGCCGTGAGCTGATTATCGAGCCTTCATTGTATGGTCGCGGGTGCACTGTGTGTGTGTGTGGGGAGTGTTGCAGTACAAAATTCAACTGTAGCGCTGGTACATTAATGGGAAACCCTTAATGTTAGAGCACCCTCTATGAAACGTCAAGCTACCCCACAGCACCCCCTAGAGAAAATCTCTGGCGCCGCCACTGGTCTTGAGTACTGTTTCTTCAACTTGAGGCAGTGTCTACGAGTCCTGGTGTTATAATCCCGTTGTAGTGGGCATGATGTTTTGTAGATGAGCTCAGCATCCTTTTTGTACATGGGGGACCAAGCGACATTCCCATACTCGAGGAGTGGCCGTACAAGAGAGATGTATAAACTACGTACTACGTACCACTTATCAGAAGAATGGATGAACGGGGACGTAACCAGTAAAACAAAGAACAACTTGCGTAAGAAAATCTACAAGCATCGGGATAGTGTGGCGCACAACAGGGCAGTTGAACTGGCAGAAAAAAGAAAACAAGCAATACTGTCGAACCAGATTCTCGCAATCAACGCAAAGTTGTTAGAGGAAACGTCCAATGCTTTCAGATCCGCCCATATGATAGCAAAGGAAAGGATGGCATTTAAAAACTCCCACCTGTCATGCAGCTCCAAGAGATCAATGGGGCAAAGCTGTACACATATCCGACAAATCCTGTGCTGAGATTATTGGCCACATTGCACTCGAAATGCAGAAAAAGTTTGTTTCTAATGTTAAAAAGACCCAGTCAAAAATAAGCATCACTATCGATGAGAGCACTGTGCACGGACGTGCATATATGTGAGATGTGACGTGAAAGGGAGATGTGGATAATGTCTTTTTAGACCTCAAGGAGTTAGCCCAGGGCACAGACGCCGAGTCCATCTACAACAGCCTGAGAGAGGCTCTACGTGACGCAGGTTTTGATGACGAGTTTTTGTTTATCAATCTCATCAGCATAGCCACTGACGGCGCGTCTGTCCTCACTGGCAAAAACAGTGGGGTCATTGCTCGGCTAAAACAGGACTTCCCCAAAATCCAGTCTATACATTGTCTTTGCCACCGGCTAGAATTGGCAGTCCATGACTCTCTAAAAGTTGTTGCTGGATGTAACCACTTCGAGATTTTCGTTTCAAAGTTGTACAATCAGTCCGCAAAGAATGTGAGACTCCTGGAGGAGGCAGCAGCGGAGTTGAATATGCAGCTTTTAAAAATCGGGCAGATTTTTACCATCAGGTGGGTGTCAAGCAGTTTTAGAACTGTTAAAGCCGTCTGGAACAACTACCCTGCCTTAGCAAGCCACTTTAAAGTCGCAAGTGAGGATCTATCTCGTAATGACACTGAAAGGAAGAAATTCCTTGGGCTCCATAAACAACTCACAAAGGCTGGATTTGTAGCCGATCTGGCTTGCATGAAAGACATGCTTCGTGAGCTGCAGGCCCTGTCACTAAGGTTGCAGCAAAGGGACATAGATATAGTGAGCGCTAATTGTCAGATTCAGCAGTGCATCGATGTACTTTCTGCTATGAAAGAGTGTGGAGGTAAATCAGCACAGAAGGCCGAGGAACGCATAACACAAGGACTGTTCAAAGGTTTGGAGCTCGTAGAGAGCAGCGGTAAGATTAAAAGGGGTCAGTTCTATCAGTCTGTGATCGACAATCTTAAGAAGCGAATGCCAGAGTCAGATCTCGTTAATATGCTCAAACCCCTCAACAAGCGCTTTTGGCCACAGGACCGCAACGCACTTATACTTTATGGGGAAAAATAAATACGGGCCCTTGCGAAAGCACTCGGTGAATCTGCCAGTGAAGCAGTGCAGGAGCTTCGCGACCGGAAGTTACAAGATGCTGCACCTGCACCAGGCAAAACGCTGGAGAAACTGTCCATAGCAAGCAGAACATACCTGCCCACTTCATCGGAGTGCGAGAGGGGCTTTTCAGCTGTGAATGACACTGACAGTAAGACTCGCAATAGACTGCGTGAAGCCAGCATCTCATCACTACTTTTTGTGGACCTTAATGGACCTCCACTGGAGAGATTCGATCCAACGCTTTTCATCACATCTTGGCTTAAATCGGGTCATCGTCTGTTCACATCATGGGCTAGTGGACCGAGAGCAGTGGTTCCCAAACGGTGTGCCGCGGCACACTGGTATGCCGTGAGGCAAGTCCGGGTGTGCCGTGGGATTTTGTGACAAACATACGTTATTATTGCAATATACAACTACACAAAAATAATCATTTTTTAATTTACTATATCAGTACTTTGTAGGTTTATATGTACGTAATCTGCGCGACCTAAGCGTCCACATCTCCACGTGCAGTGCTGCATAAACATGGCTGAGTCAGCGATAACTTGGAGGTATGCCCATTATTTTGAGTTCGTCCGAAGAATAGACAGGAATGTGACGGTGAGGTGGAAACTGTGTCCAGGCCAGAAGCTGTTATCCACTGCTGGAAACACCACGTCAAACCTCAACAAACACCTGCTAAGAACACATGCTTGTTTGTTTATATCACGTAGTCTGTTCTTCTTCTCTGTCTTCCGGTTGTTGCCTGTTTTGAATGATAAATACACACTAGCGCCGCCTGCTGGTAAGGAAAGTTATTGCCACTCACGCATGCGCAGTTCGTACGTGCTCGGCGAGTAAAGTAACGAGTTACTTTATGTAGATAGTAACGAAGTAGTGTAATATATTACTTTTAAAAAAAAAGTAATATGTAATATATTACATTTTTTTAGTAACGACCCCATCTCTGGAGTTGGCGTTCTCTACTCTGATTTACATGAAGAACAACAGGAGGTCACGGCTCTCTGTTGAACAGCACTTGCGAGTGGCCCTCTCCTCAGTGCCACCAAGGATTAAAAAATTCTGCGCGCCCCGACAGGCACATGTATCTCATCTTTGTAAGTCGGCAAAATATTTACAATAGCACATGTTTCAATGCTGAAATGTTACATTTATAATTTGTAGTTCAGGACCATGGACAATGCAGCTTCCTTGCATTGACAGTTCTCTGTGCTGAATTTCTGCTGAGTTTCCTTTGCCTCATTTTTAATTGTGTGACCTGCCTGGTTTAAATGAGTGTGTTGCTGCTTTGATGAAGCCTAATTTGATAAAGTTTCAAATTAATTTCTGAAATATTTCGTTAATAAATATTTCATGAGTAATATAGTTGTCTTTGTCACATTTTATTTGGCATTAGTAAATAATTATGCACATTATTGAAGATTATTATCATCTGATATTTGGGAAGTGTGTTACATTTGAAATGGCAGAAAGTCTTGTTGCAACTTCCAGATATTAAAAGAGGCCCCTTGAGTTTCTCTGGAAATTATCAATAGTAGCAGTTAAGTGAATACTGTTTAAACAGTACCTGTGTTTGTGTTTTGTATTGATTTCTCTGTTTTATCCTTTCATAAATGTGAGGACTAAAACTTGCTCAAACATTCTGGGGTGCTTGGAGTAAACAGGTTTTATTGCTCTGTGGGGGAGGTGTAGGTATGCAGGGCAGTGGGCTAGTTGGATGAGAGTACCTTCTGCTTAAGATCTCCAGTATGTCATGTTTCAGGGAAGTCTACATATCTTGAATAGTATATGTGTGTGTTTAATTACTTTGTATTAATAATAGCAGTCTGTGTAACCAGAAGCTGAAAATATGAGAGTATTAATATGTATTATCTTTGTGAACAAGGGGATATTATTTGGACACAGCTCAGGCCTCTGGAATGTGCAGGAAAGTGTGTGTGTGAAAGTCTATGCAGGAAAGTGAGATAACGGACACCAGATATATTTTACTACCATCTCAGAGACACTTGTTTATTATCCTGGCTGGCTCGCGCTGATTCGCTGCGACACAGCATCTTTTGCATCTCCCAATGAGATGACCTGAAAAGATGACCAGCTGACCCAACCCCTCCTGTTTTGTTTTCTGCATGTAAGCCTGTTCAATCTGTTGGATCGTTCTCTTTTTGCTCCTGCCGTCAAGATGAAAGGTTCTCCCGGCATTTGGACCAGAGCAGGGGGTGGGCCTACCCCTTTGGAGAAGTGTATTTGTATTCTTACCGTTTATCATTAAAGCAGATTATTGTTTAACCCCTATCATGGTTGTTTTGGGTTTTCCTTCTTTTAAAGCAAACTCATATATGATCGGCGCGGAGCAGAGATATCTGCCACAACAACATTTACAGATATTTTACATGATATGAGTGATAACACGTGTTATAAGGGCTATTTTGCACAATAGGTGTGCCTTGAGATTTTTACTTGTCCTTTGGTGTGCCTTGGGCACAAAAAGTTTGGGAACCACTGACCTAGAGCAAAAGCAGCTGAGCCCAGGCCGCTGTGGTCGCTTTTGTGTTAGGTAAGGCCCGCTTTTACTTTAATTTTGCTGTGTTGTAGGCCTATGGATTGCTGTGATAGGCCTACTTATGAGAGAAGGGCTATGTGCATTGTTGTGTGTGTGGCGTCGCGTATCTCCAGGCAGTGAGAGGGTTGTGTTGTGCTATAGCTGTATTATTAATATTAATATTGTTCATGGTTGGTGCCGCTGGCTGCTCTTATCGCGTGTGTTCGGCTCTGTGTAGGCTACAGCCATAATAGGCTATAGCCCATGTGAAACAATGTAGCCTGTTTTTGAGTCATTTTAATTAAACAGTCAAACGTTACATTGGTGGTCTGTGGATTATTTATTATCAAGTTGATTGAAGTTTGCGTAGCCCATACATGCTCGGGAAATCTGTTGACATGAACATGATCCATCGGGACGTTTCATGTAAATGTAGACCTGTGGCACCACCCCGTGTGCAACAGATATTCTCTTTATAATAGGCCTATGTCTGTGCTGTTATTAATGCACGGATCAGCATTTACCCCCCCACTCCCCGCAAAAAAAAAAAATCCCGGCTCCCCCGGAGCCCGTGGTATAGTTCGCACACTGGATACCATGATCACCAAGGTGGTGGTTCTCCTTTGGCTTTGTTGCTGTCGTGCAGTGTAAGGGGCGCAATAAAGTATCCGTGGTAACCCAAGACCAGTGGGTTCACCATGGCTTCAAACCAGACCAATCGCCGGAACACTGTTCGTTTTGACCTTCTGGAAGAACTACAGATGGACCGCTTGCAGTTCAACCGACACATCCTGCAGAAAGAGCTTGATTTTGCATCAAACCATCTGGAATACATCTTTTCTTACCCTGGGAAAAAGATATGAGATCATCTTCACAACCAGCCAACACTTCCAAAACTGCCTGGAGAGATTTGAAAAGAAGAAAACCTCAGCATCATGCTTTGATAAGATCAGCATGACACCGCTTACCGAAAGGGATCTGAAAACTGTTTATGTCATGATATTTTCAGAAAAAGTCAGGAACCAGGATGTCTGGACGTGGATGACAAGGCACTGTGAGGTACAAAATGCAATAGAGGTGATGGACATTGATGGAATAAAAACCGGGTCTAGACGTTTCCAGGTCCGTCTCCAACGACAGGATGGGGTGTTGAGACACATTCCCAACACCATACAGTTGGGAGCCTTCAGGGGTTCTGTCTTCTACCATGGGCAGCCAAAAGAATGAGTAGCAATAACTGTCCTTACCAGCAGGCAGCGGTAGTGTGTATTCGTCATTCAAAAGAGGCAACAACCGGAAGACAGACTGCGTTATACACCGAGAGAAGAAGAACAAACTGCGTGATATAAACAAATAACAAATAGCGTCTGGGTTCCATTTTCACTCTCTCTCGTCGATCGAAAACATGTATCGTACGGTACTGGCGTTATCAGCAATTGGAGCGTTGCTTGCAGCTGCAGAGATTAAGAAGCGGAAGCGAAAAATCGAGAAACCGCACTAAATGGGTGAAAACATGGATACTACAGCGAGAAGCTCAGGGGACTTTCCCGAGAGCTGTCCCAGGAAGATGGAGACAAGACCCTGAACTACGGCAGGCCACCCTGCACCAATAGTCTAGCTCGAGCTAAGCAGCACAGGGATGAACTATGCCAATATTTGAACGGTGTCGGTGCAGTGCCTTTTCAGTGGGATAAGATAGGCCTATAGCAAATATGTCTAAAGAACTGTAAATGTAAACAATCGACAAAAATACAACACGATTAAAATAGTGTGTAATACAATAAAAAAAAGAGTTTGCCAAATATGTCTAATGCTGTGTTATCAATGGCTGTAGTACCAAGGTACGAAATAAAGTTTTGCATTACCTATCCTGCTATGTGTTTATTCTAACTAAGGCTAACCACTGGTGAGGACCTGATCAATAAGCTTTCATTACACAAAACTGTCTGGTCTGCTCCATGCATTAGGGAAAGGCCAACATTTGCATAGAGATTTGATTATTTAGATTGTTCGCCATGCTAGGGGGATGGCACTATGCATCCAGACTCAAATAGCTCAACAACTAGTGGATGATCCGCAAAATATTAGCAAAGTAACATGCTAAACAAAGTAGATTATTGTGAGCACCAGCTTCCACTGTTAGCATTTACACATTGTCATTATGAGCATTGTTAGCCTGTTGACATTAGCATATAGATCAAAGCACCACTGTGTGAGTATGGCCTCACAGAGCTGTTATCTTCTAGCCTTGTTGCTCAGGAATTAACCATCTTTGTTAAACATCTCCTGATCTTTGTTAAACATCTCCTGACTGACTCAGGGAGGGAGAGGACGCTGGCGCTGCTTGTTCGCCGCTTCTCAATCTGAGTTTAAGTTTTCTGTGTTGGATCTTATCTTCAAACGTTCAACCCTGTATCTTCTGTTGACTGCATTTCTGTGTGGATTTTACCGGATCCATTGGATTCCAGCAGCCTGTCAGCCAAATTGGACCGCCGCCACCACAGCTGTCAAGCTAGCCGTCAAGCTAGCTGGCGTCAGTTGTGACCACTGGATGCAGCCGATTCGCTGCTCCTCCTCTACCAAGCGGGAGCTGTAGCCTCCTGATCAAAAACCGGATCATCAAACTGCTGAGTATACTATTTCCTCACCTTTTCACATCATGCAGACTGTCAAACTCTTCATATGGATCGCTCTACTCTACACCGCCACGAGCGCCTCCCTGCCGCTGAAATACTCTGCAATGGAACTACTGCGTCTCAGATCAAACTTCAAGACCCCCACAGTTCTGCTTGCCCACCGTGACATTCTCTTCAAACGACCAAGATACGTCCATCGTGGATCTGGTCGAAACTCGCTGGACACACAACACAACAATAACACAAACATTCGCTCCTTCTGGTCCACTAAGCCCCGCCCCCCTCGCACTGTCACCTGCACTGTCAATCACACTGTGTTATCCCCACTGCCCAAAGCAGCCACCTATGTGCCATTTGATTACTTGAAATTAGCTATTTTCAATGTAAGATCTCTCACCAGTACGGCCCTGCTGGTTTCTGAGCTCACTGTGGACAGAAAGCTCGACTTTTTATGCCTCACTGAGACTTGGCAACAGCCTAATGACTTCTCCCAGTTAAATGAAGCCGTTCCACCGGGCTTTGCCTATATGTGTAAACCCCGCAACACCGGGAGAGGGGGTGGTCTCGCCTTGCTCTACTGTAAGGACATCAAAGTCACTGCTGTCACTGTCCCCCATCACTCTTCCTTTGAATGTCTAGCTGTTAAACTCTCAGGCCCCAAACCCATCATTATTGTCACCATCTACAGACCACCAAAACCCTCTGCTGTTTTTCTCACTGAATTTTCCTCATTATTAACATCTGTATGTGCAATGTCCCCCACTGTTATTCTCACTGGAGACTTTAACATCCACATTGATGACCCATCCAGTGTTTTTGCCAATGACTTCATCTCACTCCTCGACTGTCTTAGTATCACACAACATGTTAACTTTCCTACCCATAATAAAGGTCACATACTGGACTTGATCTGCTCCACTGGCATTACTCCTTGTAATGTCACCGATGCCGAGTTTCCTATCTCTGACCACAAAGTTGTGCTCTTTGAGGTTCACGCCCCCCGATCAAAAGCTAAAGAAGAACGGATCATCTCCTTCAGAAATATCAAACACATCAACCCCACAGATCTCACCACCCTGATCAACTCCTACCCCATCCCTCTTGCATCCTCTTCCCCTGCTGACTTGGTGAGTCACTACAATGACTGTCTGTCCTCCTCGCTTGACGCCCTGGCCCCTGTCAAAACCTGCACAGTCTCCTTTGCCCACACCGCTCCTTGGTTCACCTCCGACCTTCGACGGCTCAAAACAACTGGTCGTCGACTTGAACGGCTGTAGTAAAAAGACCGGACTATCAGTACACACACAAATCTTTGCTGATCACCTACATCACTACAAGAACGCCCCCTCCACTGCCAAATCCACCTACTACTCCAACCTCATCAGCACTGGCACCGGTAACACGAGAGCCCTTTTCTCAACAGTTAGCCACCTACTTCAGCCCCCCAGAACCCTCCCTCCTAATATCTCCCCTGAACGCTGCACTGACTTTCTGCAATTTTTCAGCTCCAAAGTAAGCAACATCCACCTACAGCTGGCCTCATCAGGCGCCCCCTCAACGGACCCACTCTGGATGGCCACCACGGTCCAACCACCCACCAGCACCCTCTCCAACTTCACTCCAGCATCAGAAGCCACCATCTCCAAGCTTATCTGCAAAGCCAAATGCACCACCTGCCAGCTTGATCCCCTCCCCACTACCCTCATCAAAGCCTGTCTGCCGTCCATTTTCCCCATGATCACAAAAATAATTAACTCCTCCCTCATTTCTGGAACTGTACCCCCCACCCTCAAAATGGCTGCAATCACACCCACCCTCAAAAAACCCAATGCTGACCCAGCTGACCTTAACCACTACAGGCCCATCTCCAACCTTCCCTTCATTTAAAAAACCCTTGAAAGGGTGGTTGCCGCTCAACTCCAGTCCCACCTCGACTCAAACAACCTCCATGAACCCTTCCAATCTGGTTTCCGCTCAATGCACCGTACCGAAACAGCTCTGGTTAAAATCACCAACGACCTCCTCCGTGCAGCTGACTCTGGACTGCTCACCATCCTCATCCTCCTCGACCTCACCGCTGCCTTCGACACAATCTCCCACCCACTACTCCTGGAACGCTTGGCTGACATTGGTATCACTGGTGTTGCACTCTCCTGGTTCTCCTCCTACCTTACCAACAGACAACAGTTTGTCCAGCTGGGGAATCCACAGGTCAGGGTGTTCTCCTGTTTCACTGGGTGTCCCCCAGGGGTCAGTATTGGGTCCACTCCTATTCATCATTTACCTCCTCCCACTAGGCACAATCCTCCGTCACCATGGCATCCACTTTCACTGCTATGCTGACGACACGCAAGTCTATATCTCAACCAAACCCAACACCGCCCTCCCGCCCACCTCACTCACCACCTGCCTCCAGGATATCAGGAGCTGGATGAGCAGGAACTTCCTGAAGCTAAATGGTAGTAAAACTGAGGCCCTGCTCATCGGCTCAAAAAACACCCTCTCCAAAATCCTAACCACCCCACCCCCAAGCATCATGATCGACGGCTTCCCTGTATCCTTCACCAGCCAAGTCAAAAGCCTTGGCGTCATCCTGGACAGCACCCTTTCGTTTGCACCCCACATAAAAAACATCACCCGGACTGCCTTCTTCCATATCCGCAACATTTCCAGACTCCGCCCATCCCTTTCACAATCCAGCACCGAAATCCTGGTTAATGCATTTGTCACATCCCGGATTGACCACTGTAATGCTATCCTCTCTGGCCTACCCACAAAACTACTCAACAGACTCCAAATCATTCAAAACTCGGCTGCCCGGATCATTACCTGTACCAAATCGTCTGACCACATCACCCCAATCCTCATCCAACTTCACTGGCTCCCTGTTCAGCACAGGATTGACTACAAAAACCTTCTGCTTACATACAAAGCCCTCAACAACCTCACCCCCACCTATCTCTCAAACCTCCTCCAGGAATACACCCCCTCCCGCTCCCTGCGCTCATCCTCAGCCGGACTCCTGACTGTCCCCACCTTCCGCCTTAGCACCATGGGAGCCAGGGCTTTTAGCTGCACCGCGCCCAGGCTATGGAACTCTCTGCCTCCACACATCAAACAGTCTGACTCCATCACGACATTCAAATCCCACCTCAAAACCCACCTGTTTAAACTGGCCTGCTCACTCTAAAACACATTCAACCTGCTATCACAGATCCTCCTCTCACGCCGTCACTCCACACTCTTGTCTTGCCTGTCTTATGCTTTTATGCTGCTGTATTGCCTTGTCGGTTCGATTACATTGTGTTCCGATTTTGTTTTAGCTGGTTTAACTTTTAAATGCACTGTAAGGCGACCTTGGGTGTCCTGAAAGGCGCTTCGAAATAAAATGTATTATTATTATTATTATTATTATTATTATTATTCTTTTAATCACACAGCGTTAATAAAAAATAAAAAATGTGCCTACATAACTGTCAGTTGCAGCCGTACATTATTATTGGTTTAACTACTAACAGTATAACACATTTTAAAATGACCATCTTGAACAGCTACAACGTTAAAATACCTCTAGGCAGATTGTGGAGGATAATGGGAGAAAGAATAGAGGGGCAGACAGAAACACCCATCTGAATAATGGCCACTTCTTGCAACATTTACATTTCCATGTGATGCTCACAATAGGTACATTAACAATGAACAGTGGTAGACAGTAGCTCTGTCTGTGTCCATCCATCCATCTTCTCCCGCTTATCCGTGGTCGGGTCTCGGGGGTAGCAGTTCCAGCAGAGAGCCCCAAACTTTCTTTTCCCTGGCCACATCAACCAGCTCTGACTGGGGGATCCCAAGGCGCTCCCAGGCCAGCGAAGAGATATAATCCCTCCACCTGGTCCTAGGTCTACCCCTTGGTCTCCTTCCAGCTGGACGTGCCTGGAACACCTCCCTAGGGACGTGCCCAGGTGGCATCCTAACTAGGTGCCCGAACCACCTCAACTGGCTCCTTTCGACGCGAAGGAGGAGCGGTTCAACTCCGAGTCCCTCCCGGATGACCGAACTTCTCACCTTATCCCTAAGGGAGACACCAGCCACCCTGCGGAGAAAACCCATCTCGGCCGCTTGTATCCGCGATCTCGTTCTTTCGGTCATGACCCATCCTTCATGACCATAGGTGAGGGTAGGAACGAAAATGGCCCGGTAGACAGAGAGCTTTGCCTTCTGGCTCAGCTCCCTTTTCGTCACGACGGTGCGGTAAAGCGACTGCAGTACCGCTCCCGCTGCTCCGATTCTCCGGCCCATCTCACGCTCCATTGTTCCCTCACTCGAGAACAAGACCCCGAGATACTTGAACTCCTTCACTTGGGGTAAGGCTCTGTCTGTGTGTGCCTTCTTAATCGTTTGTTTTGGTCCCTCACTTCCGCTTCGCTTCTCATGCACTGATTCGCTAAGCTGAACAGCCAATCAGAATGATTTCTTTGGCCGACTGTCTACCGATTCAACATGTTGAATCGGCCGCGGGAGGTGTGAAAATGTGCTGTAAAGAGACAACGGTGCGGGACACACCAACCTGAGTAGGGCGCCGCGAATTCCCGACTGCCTCTGACGGCCTCTGACTCCCAAAATCGGGTTGGTGTGTCAGGGGCTTAAAACAAAGGTCCAATTTACTGTTATATTAAGCAAACCAGTTGACAGCCCAACATTTGTGAACCTATGCAAAACGATAGCTTACACATTCAAAAGCCTAGGCAATAAGGTAAGGCAGCCACGGAAAACCACAACATGCTGCACATTTGCAAAAATATTTAATTCAATATTAATCTGTCACATTTAATATTGTTGCCCAACATATTCTGAAAAGCTAAAACTCTTTATTTTCCTTTGAAACCCGCACCAATTATCCTCCAATTACAATCTGAACATTGGAAAATAAACCTTTATATAAAACATTATTATGAATGGCCCAAATGTTCAGTTGTTTCATTGGTTTTTATTTTTAATTAAAAACAGACATAAGGAAATCAATAGAGAAAAGTCATGTCCTCTAAATGCGGGGAGAGGCATAATTGTCCTTCTTTCAGATAATGGGAGCGCTGCTGAAGCATCAAAGAAGGTTTTCAAAGAGGACAGAGAGACGGTACTTTAATGATCCGGTCCCAGGTCTGATCCCCTTTAGGAACTAATGAGTATAAAACTGCTGCAGGGTCTCTTGTTAAAGCGTCCTTTAGAAAGCCATTGAACCCAAACACTCTCTGAAGAAGGCTGTCAAATTAGAGATGGCTTTTGGGAATGGATTTAAAAAACAAACACAGTTTACTTTTAAGCTTATCAGGGTGAATGTGCTTCTAGTCATTATCTCACCCCCCCTCAGTGGGATCTGACAAATGGCCACTGTGTCCACTGCAGTTTAAACTCTACTTTTAATTAGGATAAATCCTTTCATTGAGTCCCGAAGAGTAAACAATGTATTTAACGTACATAAAGTTTGTAAATTAGCATAGAAAAGATTTTTTTAAACGTATAATTTTCCTAAAGCAACTTGATAACTTCTTGCATCTTTTTTCATGCCTAGGAAACAACCGTGTCTTAGAAGTAAACAGCTCCAGTATGTAATATTGATATTCTCTGATAATTTAATATTAATACATTAACAGGAATGTGTTTTTTCTAATAATGTCATTTAATACAATTATTACTGATAACAATGTTGTAACTCAAACAAATACCAATCATTGTTTTTATGGGTTTTTTGTGCACTATGACTTTATTTATGACTTTTATTATTTATTTTATTTTTATATTTTTGGGGCGGTTTTGGCGCAGTGGTTCGAGCGTTGATGAACTCCAGTTCGAAACCCGCCTCGGCCGCCACTGCGTCAGGCCGTTGTGTCCTTGGGCAAGACACTCTACCCGCATTTGCTCCTGTGGGTAATGTCCACAGTATTGACATTCACATATCTAATATGTGTAATGTGTAATTGTAAAGCGCTTTGAGCACCTCTAAAAGCGCTCTAAATAAAAAATGTAATCCATTATTATTTATACTGTGCTAAAATTGTTAAATATCTTGAACTCACACAAAAAATGTTCCCCTTCATGGCCTCCCCAGTAAAATTGGAAGACCATACAATATACTTAAGTTAATTAAGTAATTTTAAACACTCTATAGGCATAGTTCATTTTAAGCTTAGTTTTGTGCAGTTTGGATTGTTAAAATGATCTGAAATGTTATTATAAATAATCTGAAATGCCATATTTAGGGACATTTTCTACTCAAAACGGCACATTTCAGCATGACGATATAGGGCTAGAGGAAATGTCAAGGGATCACCAAAGACATAAATGTTTATCCCCTGGACACCATGAATATATGTACCAACATTCAAAGGAAACAAGGAGATAATTGTTAGAATATTTCAGTCTGGACCAAAGTGATATGTGGACTGACTCACATTTCTGTCTTTGGAGCCATGCCATTAAAAAAGACTTTGCTGTCTTTGTCCATCGGTCCCTTTTGGAGATATATATATCTTGGCTACGCTTCCCATAATGCAACTCAATAGCTACTTGTCCTTCCAATGATCCATTTGGTAAATGCCCATATCTTTCAAATGTCATGCCAACGTAACAATGGTGTCCTGATGCGAAGGGCACCAGATTGAAAACGCTGATATGGGTAATTTTCCAAGGCAATGACAAAAAACCCATTCTGTCTCTGCTGTGAGGAGTGAGTCAAATCTCTCCAATGAGTGAGCAATGTGTAAAATGATCCACTTTAAGTCGAGTCAGTGATATATCGAGCTATCTACAGTTGAAACGTGGTAAAAATCAATCACAACGATCACTTTATTAACTTTTAGGCCCATTCCTGGCGAACAGCAGTTAAGAGAGATCAATTAAAAGTGTATAACAATATCTAGAGAACCGTTTGGCAGTTGGACTCCATCGACGTAAATCAACTTCATTAAGCGTAGGCCTCTTAAGAAGATAAGAGGTGTACTAGACATATTGTAGTGGTGAAGGAGAGTCATTAGATGTTAGGTTGAGTCTCCCCGGACACGCTGGAGGTCAAATGGTAAAGTGGAGGAGGTGAGTCTCACATTAGTAGGTCTAAAAGACAGAGTGGCAATGATATTTAAATAAAAGGCTTAAAAATTGAGGGCAGAAATATCGAATATGGTGACAAATGTTAAATGTCGAGAGTTTGACAGTCTGGGAAAGTGTTGAAGAAAAAAAGGTAAAACAGACACACTGCAAATTTGGACACTCTGAATAACTTCCATCCAGCTCCTTTCTTAAAACATAATCTCTTCAGTGCAGCCCTTTGATTGGTCGTTAATAGACCATTCAATTAATGGGAGTGGAAAGATGATGAGTTTACTAGAATAACAACTTTGCAGTTATTTGCCTCTGTCAACAAGTCAAGTTGCAGTTACATCCATGTCTGTTCAAAATGTCCACATTTCGTAATTCTATCCTTTAAGACGTTGTTTGTACATTTGACATAATTAGCATATAACTGGAGGTTGGGGTTGGGGTTAGGGTTTCATGTTTTCTGATGTCACAGTGACTGACTTTTCTCATCAGTTCGTCATTGTTACCAGGTGGAGCTTTGTTCAAAATTTGAAGAAATTGTATCCAGGCATTTCCGAGATACCAAGGTGGTCATATTGACTTTAACCCTTGAACGCCTAAAACTAATAATTTCCTCTGAGTATGACTGGACATGTGTACCACATTTAAAGAAAATCACTCATGGCGTTCCTAAGATCTAGAAGGACTACTTTTACTAAAGTACAAGATCCGAGTACTTCTTGTTCTACTCAAGTACTAGATCTGAGTACTTTTACTCAAGTACAAGATCTGAGTACTTCTACTTTACTCAAGTACAATATCTGAGTACCTCTACTTTTACTCAAGTACAATATCTGAGTACTTTTACTCAAGTACAAGATCTGAGTACTTTTACTCAAGTACAAGATCTGAGTACTTCTACTTTTACTCAAGTACTAGATCTGAGTACTTCTACTTTTACTCAAGTACAAGATCTGAGTACTTCTACTTTTACTCAAGCACTAGATCTGAGTACTTCTACTTTTACTCAAGTACAAGATCTGAGTACTTCTACTTTTACTCAAGTATTAGATCTGAGTACTTCTACTTTTACTCAAGTACTAGATCTGAGTACTTCTACTTTTACTCAAGTACAAGATCTGAGTACATCTACTTTTACTCAAGTACAATATCTGAGTACTTTTACTCAAGTACAACATCTGAGTACTTTTACTCAAGTACAACATCTGAGTACTTCTACTTTTACTCAAGTACAAGATCTGAGTACTTCTACTTTTACTCAAGTACAAGATCTGACTACTTCTACTTTTACTCAAGTACAAGATCTGAGTACTTCTACTTTTACTCAAGTACAAGATCTGAGTACTTCTACTTTTACTCAAGTACAAGATCTGACTACTTCTACTTTTACTCAAGTACAAGATCTGAGTACTTCTACTTTTACTCAAGTACAAGATCTGACTACTTCTACTTTTACTAAGTACAAGATCTGAGTACTTCTACTTTTACTCAAGTACAAGATCTGAGTACTTCTACTTTTACTCAAGTACAAGATCTGAGTACTTCTACTTTTACTCAAGTACAAGATCTGAGTACATCTACTTTTACTCAAGTACAATATCTGAGTACTTTTACTCAAGTACAACATCTGAGTACTTTTACTCAAGTACAACATCTGAGTACTTCTACTTTTACTCAAGTACAAGATCTGAGTACTTCTACTTTTACTCAAGTACAAGATCTGACTACTTCTACTTTTACTCAAGTACAAGATCTGAGTACTTCTACTTTTACTCAAGTACAAGATCTGAGTACTTCTACTTTTACTCAAGTACAAGATCTGACTACTTCTACTTTTACTCAAGTACAAGATCTGAGTACTTCTACTTTTACTCAAGTACAAGATCTGACTACTTCTACTTTTACTAAGTACAAGATCTGAGTACTTCTACTTTTACTCAAGTACAAGATCTGAGTACTTCTCCCACATCTGATTATTAGAACCATTGTTTTTCTTTCATGATATTGGCCACTGTTGTTGTTGGATGTTTGGTGGTTAGTCTCTCAAGGACAGCAGGGATAAAGTGAACTCACATTACATTTCATTTATCTCACACCTTCATCCAAAGAGATGAACCATAAGCGCAATACACAATAAAGGCACTAAATGAAAACACCAAGAAATACATTTGTTTCAAATAAGCCAAACCATGTTAAGTGCTTGTGCATTAGCTTCAAACGAGTTCAACCTATAAGTACTAAGAGTTGTTATGTAACACACACAGATGCAGTGGTAACAGGTGGGTTTTCAATCTGTAAGGGAAGATGTGTACACTTTCTGCTTTCCTGATATCAATGGAGAGCTTCTTCCAGCATGTGGGACCCAGAATAGCAAACAGGGGTGTTTTGTGTTGAGGGGTACCTGAATGTCATTTCACCACATCTGTTTCCTTGTCTCAGTCATTTTAAAACAGTGTTGTTGGTTGTTAGCTTGATAAAAGATGTAAATGTTTTTGTTCTACGACATACAATACCTCAGTAAATACCCCACTCTTGAATTTAATAACAGCGGTTGCTAACTATTTCTAAATTAGACGACTAAACATCATCACGCCCGACATTAGCCGCCTTTAGCTTAGTGGTGGTGACGTGAAGTCATGTGATCGTGCTGTAGTTCCTTTATAGCTGTTGTTAGATGCTGCGTATCACAGCGCACTGAGATTTTTGACAAACTGTAAAGCACTTACGCATCACTGTACCCTGTATACCAAGGCGGTTATGCCATCACTTACTGTACGGAGGCTCAGTCACTGGTACTTTTTCATTTACAAAGCCATGTTGGATAAACTACCATCTTATATCTGCTCCCTGATCTCTCTGCGAATTGAAAGTACTTATTGCCTGAGATCGCATGCTGTGGTTTTATTAAATGTGCCAAGTGCTAGGACTGTCTTAGGGAAGAAAGCTTTTAGATGTGCAGCTCCACTAACTTGGAACAGTCTGCAAAAAGAATGGAAAATTACCAAGCTAGTACCACTACATGTTTTTAAAGCTCGGTTGGATGCTACAAAATCAGATGCTGTTGGTACCTGTACATGTGGTTAGATATGTAAATTGTAATCCCTGTACATTTTGCTGTATGATGTCCTTTTGTTGTTCTGTTGTTTATGTTTTTATTAGTGCTGTCAAAATTATCGCGTTAACGGCGGTAATTAATTTTTTGAATTAATTGCGTTAAAAATATTTAACGCATTTAACGCATGTGCAGAATGGCCCGCCCCATACATCCCACCAGTGGCAGCGCCAGGGTATGGCTGGGGTAGGCGACACCCATACCAAGAAATGGCTCAGCCCCACCATGAAAAATGATGTTAAAGTAAGCAAAATAAAGTCCGCCAACTCGCGCGGAGTAAATTGCACAGACAGCAGTTAGTCAGATTGATTTCAGAAGCCACTTGTCTGGAAATACCGAAGACCAGAAACGGTTTTGAAAACTTTTGTCACGTAGTGATCGTCTTCTCAATAGAACATCTTTGATAATGTCGGTGTTGTTGCAGGAAGTCCCGACGGAGAATACTTTTGCTGTAGTACAGGGGTGCACATAACTGGTACGCAGGTTATGTGCGTAATCTGAAACTTGTGTCCCAAAGCGCATTTGCGTGCCGACGTACTTGTGAAGCTTTTCCAGAAGGCGGTTAGATCACCGGACGACAGAGTCGGTCTCCGTGTGCACAGACAGGGCTGCTGTTAACGTCGGTCTGTACAACGGCATTGTGCCAAAACTACGCCAACCGGCTGCGGAGGGAGACTCCCCCCCCCCCTTCACTGGAGAACTGCGCTAAAACAGCTGATCACTACGTTCGCACTCTGTGGTCACGAAGTACTCCACTAGCCCCCCCCCCCCCCCCGTCGACTTTCCTGAAGTACCCCCCCGTTGATAGAAATCAACACGTAATGAATTAAGACCCCACGGTTTGATGATTGATAGGTGTGTGGGCTGTCTTTCATTTTGACACGCAGAAAAATGTTATAATAAACATAGATACTGTATGTTAAATGGATATATCCGCCTTCTTTCATTTATCTTTCCATTCCCACAACAATATACAAAAATAAATGGCATATTTTGGACATAGTTCGAATGGTGATTAATCTGATGAATTAATTTTTAAGCTGTGATTAATCTGATTAAAAATTTTAATCGTTTGACAGCCCTAATTTTTATGTCTTCTTGTGGAACCTACTGCTGCAGGTCTCCCTTGAAAAAGAGATCATTGATCTCAATGGGATTTTACCTGGATAAATAAAGGTTTTGAATTGAATTGAATAGCCCAACATTAGCCACCTTTAGCTTAGCGGTGGTGACGTGAAGTCATGTGATCGTGCTGTAGTTCCTTTATAACCCAACATTAGCCGCCTTTAGCTTAGCGGTGGTGACATGAAGTCATGTGACCGTGCTGTAGTTCCTTTATAGCCCAACATTAGCCTCCTTTAGCTTAGCTGTGGTGACGTAAAGTCATGTGACTGTGCTGTAGTTCCTTTATAGCCCAACATTAGCCGCCTTTAGCTTAGCGGTGGTGACGTAAAGTCATGTGACCGTGCTGTAGTTCCTTTATAGCCCAACATTAGCCACCTTTAGCTTAGCGGTGGTGACGTGAAGTCATGTGATCGTGCTGTAGTTCCTTTATAACCCAACATTAGCCGCCTTTAGCTTAGCGGTGGTGACGTGAAGTCATGTGATCGTGCTGTAGTTCCTTTATAACCCAACATTAGCCACCTTTAGCTTAGCGGTGGTGACGTAAAGTCATGTGACCGTGCTGTAGTTCCTTTATAGCCCAACATTAGCCGCCTTTAGCTTAGCGGTGGTGACGTAAAGTCATGTGACCGTGCTGTAGTTCCTTTATAGCCCAACATTAGCCACCTTTAGCTTCGCGGTGGTGACGTAAAGTCATCTGACCGTGCTGTAGTTCCTTTATAGCCCAACATTAGCCACCTTTAGCTTAGCGGTGGTGACGTGAAGTCATGTGACCGTGCTGTAGTTCCTTTATAACCCAACATTAGCCGCCTTTAGCTTAGCGGTGGTGACGTGAAGTCATGTGACCGTGCTGTAGTTCCTTTATAGCCCAACATTAGCCACCTTTAGCTTCGCGGTGGTGACGTAAAGTCATCTGACCGTGCTGTAGTTCCTTTATAGCCCAACATTAGCCACCTTTAGCTTAGCGGTGGTGACGTGAAGTCATGTGACCGTGCTGTAGTTCCTTTATAACCCAACATTAGCCGCCTTTAGCTTAGCGGTGGTGACGTGAAGTCATGTGACCATGCTGTAGTTCCTTTATAGCCTAATGTTAGCTTTTTACTTTAGAAATCATACAGTGGTGTTAATATGTGGAGATTATCCTAAAGAAACAAGTGTGTTTGCCACAGAGAGGATTGTCTGCTATAATCCAAAAACCAATGGAAAAATCCCATTGTTTTTTATAAAGGGAACCCTTGCGATGCTAACTCCTCTCATGCAGTCACATGAACACTGACTCATCGTGGTGTGGGAGTTACAGATGAGAAACCTCTGTCCAACAGTTACTCATGTCTTATTCATCCCAGAGTTTTATGAAGTGAAAGCATTTTAAAGGAAGAGATCTAGTCTCCAAAATGTGTTTATTTATGGCTCTAGAACCAACCAGAGACAAACTGCAGTAAGCATTGAGTGCAGTGAGTCGACTGATTATTAACGAGTCCTGAAGAGCTTTTCCCAGTCAGCACAAAATAATAATGTGTGTGCAATTTACCCACAGCTTTTATCCACTCATTCCTATTTACCCTGATACAGTTCCTATATAATGTGGATTATACAGAGCAGCTTAGTCACAAGTGATGGATGAAGCAGTTAGTTGGTTGATTGATCAAACAGGAAATAGCTGCAAATCAGAGGAAATCATTGTAATTGCACTAGATTTAAAACTCTCCTTTCGATGCAAACAATTATTTAATTCCAATGATTTGCTACTGGATAATTATAAGGTCTCGGTATGTTTGTAACCCCAATCAATTCAAAGAGGATCATCCATAAGCGCTGCTTGTAGTTGCTCGTCAATCATTTCTTTAATGAGTAGTTAGGATGACCTACAACATGTCATTTCAATTCACATTTTTGCAGGAAGATGTGTGACAGGTCTGTTATCTTCAGGTTTTCAATAACAGATGTCTTTGGATGGCACTGAATATATCTACACACACACACACACACACACACACACACACACACACACACACACACACACACACACACACACACACACACACACACACACACACACACACACACACACACACACACACACACACACACACACACACACACACACACACACACAGAGTTGTCTTCTCAAAGTGCAGAGGTCTGATCTGGAATGATCAATTGATGGAATTTATCATTATGAAATGTCATTCTGCTAAAACTAATGCGCTTTGATATACAGTCTGTAATAAATCCAAGCTTCCCGAAGGTTTTAATGTTGAGTTTTAAACAGTTTTAGAAAGCTGCTGTGCTGAGTCACGGGGATTATCGGGGCTGAAGTTTGTGGACCTTAAATTGAGTTACACTGAGAGATGATTTTTAGGGTACTCCTATTAATATCAGCTGAGTGGACAGGAACAGCTTAAAATGTGACACCTGGTTTTATATCGTAGTATGCACCTTCAAGTCTTTTCTTGAAAAATCTTTTAATTAACTTTTTCCTATAGTATGTAAAGTGACTTGATGAGCTCGTTCAGACTAATCCATCCTCGAACATTAATTGGTACCTAAAGTCATCAGGCTGCACAATGAAGGCTTGACTCCTTCATAAACACTCATTAGAAGTCATCAAAACCTGCACTGTACAGAATTGGACCCGAACTCTCGCACTTATATATTTTTTAACATATACCTAATTATTCAAATGTATTAACTTTAAAAACAAGTTGCCAAACATTTTTGTTGACGTTTCAGCATCAATCTGCCATCTTTAAATCTTCTAAATGTGAATGTGTGTGTTGCATACATTTATTAATATTTATGTGTCAAAATCAATTAATCTTCCCTCGCTTTAAGCCAGACGACTTTTAAGTGGTCCAATAAAACGCCAAGGTTTACATAAAGATCTAATCCAAATACTTTACAAATGTTATAGTGTCTATGATTATTCATATATATTAAAGGTAGGGTATGTAAGTTTGAGAAACCGGCTCGAGATCGCTAGAATTTGAAAGTGCACGACCGGAGAAAATCTGCCACTTCCTTCAGACTTCCTCACAGAGCCCCTCCTCCGGCTCAGATGATTGGTCGTGCTTTTTACAGCGCCACGGCTTCCACAGATGATATTTTTTTATGGATTTGTTGTCAAAGCACTTCAGATATTCATTGCTATCGGGATGTTAAGAGCATTCCATGGAATATAACAAAAAGTGTATCTCGAGCCGGTTTCTCAAACTTACATACCCCACCCTTAAAGACGTTACTCCTAATACACAATATTTCTAATACAAGTATGTTTGCTTAAGTCTGTCACAAGTGCATATCAGAATCCTTGTTGTCCCACAGAGGGGAAATGTACATTTATTACAGCAAGAAAAGAGCCAAAGACAGCTTGATATTACCCAAGAAGCATGCATAACTAAATATTAGAGATACAAAATACACATCCTGTAACAGTTATGAGATTTAGCAGCCAGGTATATATTGCACAGTTATTAAAGGCATTGCACAATAAAAATGGCGTTAGTCTTGGGAAGCTGCAGTTCCTCCCAAATCATTTAATCTTGAACGTACCAGTTCTCAGACATCGAACATGGCAGCTTTTGAAATAACTGCGAGTCGCTTGATCTCCTTAAGCTTAGGCAATTCATTCCTCACAGTCACCTGAATAAAGTGAAGTCATATTTGATTAAACAGATCATCAGGAGCTTTCTGCATGTCAAGAGTTTTCTCCTCTGAAACATGTTGTCTCCAGATTCAAGGATCAAACACATCTGGGAGACAAACTTCCTCCAGGCAGCATTCAAGGGGAATGTCAAAGTCTCTGTTAACTTCAACTGAAGAGCAAAGACTTTGGCATACTGTCAATTAACTCATCATAGAGATCATAAGCGTGTGTGTGTGTGTGTGTGTGTGTGTGTGTGTGTGTGTGTGTGTGTGTGTGTGTGTGTGTGTGTGTGTGTGTGTGTGTGTGTGTGTGTGTGTGTGTGTGTGTGTGTGTGTGTGTGTGTGTGTGTGTGCGTGCGAGCAGGTGGTGCCCGTTAGCTGATTAGCTACCTTCAACAGGCTGATTGGTCCACCTGAAGAAGAGTGGAGCATTTAAGCTGCAGCCATGCCGTCACTCTGCCCTCTCTCTGACTCAGCTTCTCCTGCTTCCAACCGTTGCATATTTGTATCTGTCCTTCTGTACTTCTGTCCTTGAATATTTTGTAAACCTTGAAAGGACAGACATAACTTTAACCTGTCCTTGTTGGACATGCCGTAAGTCTACGTGAAAGTGTGAAACCCTTTTCCTTTTGGTTGGTGGTCAGTGTAGGAAAGAGTCCTGTATGTTTATTTTCTTATTTGTTAAAAAGAAAACTTTGGTAATTACATTTACCAAACGGCATTCACTGTCTCTGTCGATGTTCTTGGGAGTGGGAAAAGAGGAGCGAGTGCACACTTTGTGTTGCGCCTAGGTTTCCCAAGGCCTGGGCGTAACAATACAGACATACAGTTTCCTTGATGTTATAAATGTTGATATTGTACAAACATTAACATCCCAGTATAGACACTGTCTTTTCTCCACATCAACAAACTGACCATACAATACCTGAACTGTTAGTAATAACCCGTGCAGTACACTCCAGATCAGGGGTCACCAACCTTTTTTAGCTACTTTCAAAAAATAAAACAAGTCGTGAGCTACATTTAAACATTATGATATGCTTCCCTTTAACCTTTGTGTGCTCTTTGGGTCTGTGGGACCCGTTTGCAGTGTTTACTAAAATAACATGTATGCAGTTTAATTATTTTAACCTGTTTTATTTGGGGGTGGACCTCACCTCCTCTAGGGGGGTCCTCACCTCCTCTAGGGGGCTCCGGGGGCATGCAACCCCGGGAAGATTTGTTTTTAAATGTTGAAGTGAAATGCATCAATCTGGTGCACTTTGAGCACAGCATGAATTTATGGAAACAGCTCTCAACACTCAGATGAAAGGGAGCTGTATACTTTTCAATAATCCAAACATCTTTAGAATATGATCACAACCAATAACACATCATTTAAACCTGTTTATTCTTATCTTACCTAGTTAGCATTCTTTCTTTTTATTTATGCATATTTTACTAATATAGTTTTTTTTTTACTGTCCTATACACATTGGAATGATTTCTTACTTTATCTATATTAAATACATAAAGGTGTGCTCTCTCTCTCTCTCTCTCTCTCTCTCTCTCTCTCTCTCTCTCTCTCTCTCTCACACAGAGAGAGAGGCGATGACGGCTTGCGTTAAAAAACGGAGGGGGGGGGGGGGGCATGACGAGAGACCTGCACCAGCTTCATCCACGCGTTGTTGTTATCACTGGCTCAGTGTCATTTCATTTAATAGATTTTATTATTATCCACCTTTTTGTTTTATGTCCTTTTATTTAAAACATTCTTTGAGACTTCTTCTTCTGGTTCAAATCTCAATTAATGTAATTTGTATAATAACTCTTTTGTCTTTATTCTACATGAAAATGTTAGAGATTCCATTCAAATCTGTTGATTATTCGTATCTTCCTCAGGCTAGGAAAAGTATGTTGAGTTTTTAATGCTAAATGTATATCATTTTCTCACAGGATATAGAATGAGACAACACAGTTTGTATCCATTGTGTATGAATGCTTCAGCACACACACACACACACACACACACACACACACACACACACACACACACACACACACACACACACACACACAGTAGTGACTGGCTGTGCTCTCTGCTGCAGCTTTGAATAAATCCTTACACAACAGTGACACCTGCTGTTTAGTCAGAAAAAGACAGGGAGGTTTTTTCTCAAATGGTCAAGAGACTCTACCTGTCAATCACCACATTAAGTGTGTGTGTGTGTGTGTAATAATAATAGGTAAGGAAAGTTTATTTTACAGCACACTAAGTGAGGACCATCCATTTAGGCTATACAGTGTGCAATGATGTGTCCTATAGGGTGCATTTGATATATCGCAGTGCAGTCAAAGACTCAGCTCTGAGCAACATGAAGTATTCAAAGTCCGACAAGCCACGTCTTTTAGCTCATAAAGTATAAAACAAGGCTGTTTCAAAGTGTCCTTAAAACAATGGTGGCATTTAATGAAATAAATGGACTTCACTACAGTTTTTCTGACAGCTTCAGTTACTTTACACATTCATATTATTAGGTAACACTTGTAAAATATATCAATTAACATATAATCACATGTTGAGATATCCAGCAGTATATAAAGTAATTACAATTAGCTCCACCTTGACCAGCTGTGATGAAAACATTAATGCAGTGATAATATCCTGAATAAAGGGTGTCAACATTTGGAAACAATTCATAGTATAGTATGAAGACAAATTGTCATTCTTCATTGAAGCTCTTGAGATGGAGCTCCTCTCGCTCAGCCATTATATTTTATATAATAAAATAAAGTCCGTAGTATAGTCTTTCCAAAAATGTGAAAAACGTTAGTTAAGTTTATCGAATAATACAAAAAAGTAAAAAAGTTGTTGCATTAAAAAAACTAATGATAGTGTAGTAGGTTGAACATTAAAAAAATAAAGTCATAGTTGAGTAGTTTGATAAAGTGCTAGTATTGTCAAGTAGAACCAAAAGAGTCAAAGTATAGTATGTCGAAAGATATATTTTAAAACTCACAGTATACAAAAAATATGAAAAAAAGTCAGTCGAAACTAAAGCTGCCAGTGTTGAGATGTTTTGAGTGCTTTGGAAAATCAGGAGATGCATTGATTTATCACTTCATGATTTAACGCTCAATATGTCTGCGGAGCTCTTTTCCTGGAGCTTGGTGTTTATTCGGAAAGTGTTGCAACATTTTACCCTAAAATCCAAGTGTTAAAGCTGCAAGGATTTGGACTTTAATGGGTCACTAAGTAAAATCCATTCAGTCAGCAGCTCTCTAAGTCTGGGTGACTCCATTTCACAATCAATCAGCTTAAAGTGTGGAGAGCTTAAGTGAATAAATGCTTGTGAAATCCTTCTTTGTTAAAGTTTGTGTCCTTGACAGTGAGAATGTGGCGTTAGTGCTGAGCAGCTCTTTTCACCAGCGTCCCTTTCATCGACCATCCCTCCCAAATCAGCGAAGCTTCGGCTTGACATTAAAGGATGTGTCTCTGAGAGATTGAAAACCATAATCCCCAACGTCTTATCAACATTATCTGACATAGTAGACATTTGAAAAAACTTTCCAGACACAAAGGAGAGCGTACTTTGTCAATAATGATATGGACATGGGGTTCAGTGACTTTCTACATACATGTCTTTGATGATTATCTGTAGCAGCTCTTTTTTTTTTTTTTTCAATGGTAATAAGAAACGTATCTGGTTTTTTTCGCGATAAATAAATGTCTCAATACCTTCGTGAGACTGACAAAATATACCGCGATTTTAATTCTTTTTTAAATAAAAATTTTTTTTTAAACCTTTATTCAACCAGATGGTCCCATTGAGATCATCAATCTCTTTTTCAAGGGACACCTGTCCAACATGGCAGCAAGTAGGTTACAACCAACCGGCAAACTCTGGGGAAGAGCCGGGACGCCAATACGGAAGTGCCACACACTGCAGTTCATACATGGGCCGCTAGGGACTGGCTGCAGAAATGAGCAATTTCCATAGACCCCCATGTTAAAATGCCCAACTTTACAGCAGAAAAAAACATGTTTCTACCCCTGGCTCCATACATTTTTATTATCGATATAGTTAGATTCCACCTTCATGATTATGGATCTGTGAGTGAATTGTTTTCTAACACGACCCTTTAATTTATATTAGGTCTTAAAGTTTGTGCATACATTAGGGCTGTGGTCACTTTGATTGACAGATACGTGCCTCACTGTCAGCTAACAGCAACTTGTCCAATCTGCTAGGCTACAACGTTAGTTAGTTGTAGTTACTGTACTTGACCCTTTAGCTGTGTTCTTGGTGATTGTGCCTGTTGGGGAATATTGTTACAAATACCAGATAATTAAAATGTCGTGCTGTGCGCTTGAATGTACTAACAGACCTTCCAAGAAGTCTACTTTCAGCTTTTTTCGGTGAGTAAAATGATAATATTATACATGTTAACCCCGTTAGCAGGTGTTTGTGTGCTTGTTAGCTTAGCTTGTTATGTAGCTTATTAGCCAGCTAAGGACGTAACCCTTTATACATATATACAGTTTAGTTTATGATTCAGCCTTGGGTAAGACTTTTATAGTCTATGGCTATGACGCCCATAATGCTAAACGGGAGCAAATGTTAAAAGGGGACCCAATTATCTCAGTGGGGCCGCCGGAGTCCACGCCGCCGAAGCTAACGGGGCTGCAGGGGGCTAGCTCGCTAGCGCGTCCCGGCCATAGGTCCCGGCGGCCGTAGCTAGCCCCCTGGGGCTCCGTTAGCTTCGGCCGGCGGCGGAGTCCGGCGTTATAACTGGAGATCAAGGAATGCATCGAAACGCGGACTTGGTTCGCCTGCAGCCCGCTGTAGTATTAGCTAAATAAATGATGTTTGAAACAAGGCTTATTAAGCTGAACACCGCCACAATTATTCTGCTATTGTATCGGTACTTATTTTATTTTATTAACGTGTGAATGACAAGCATTAAGAATAATACCAAATAGCTAATTATCTTGCAGATTGTCTCGTTTGATTATGAATGTAACGTTTATATAGTGGAACTACACTGTTTTATCAAAACCAAAGTGCCACGCAGTAACTTGGTATGCATGTATTTCAGCAGGAAATGTGCAACCTAGATGACATTTACCAACACAGACTATATAGAAATATTTGTAAAAGTTGTTCATGCGTTACTAAGTGAATATGGCATTAACCCTCCTGTTGTCTTCGGGTCAAATCTGACCGATTTACTACTTTCATCAATCATGTTTTACATTCGATTGCATTAAGGCTTTATGATATCCTTCACAGTACACATATACTGATCACCACTTTCATTGAATTATGGATGATTTAGTCAACGTTGTAACACCCACGGTGTTCCCGGTCACCGCCATAAAGAAAAGGAATTACTAACCATCCAGATCAGATAAAACACACACACAAAAACCCACACACACACTAGATGTGTTTCCCCCATAGACTGTATATAAAGGTTTCCCCCCCCCCCATTATGTGCCCATCCCCCCATGTGAATCACACCTGCCACACACAAACACACACAGAACAATTTGATACATTTCCCGCTCTTATGTGCCCATCCCCCCACAGTTTGAAAGAGTGTTAAATGAAATGTGGTGATGGTTTTTGTGTTAATGTAATCGCAGTTAAAACAGGACCGGTCAAATTTGACCGCGAACACCAAACTAAGGGGGAAAACACTTTTTGACTGTCACATTTTTACATTTCAGCATTGCATCACTAATTTAAGTTCTATGTTTTGCTTGTTAAGCAGTCTGTAATCCTACACACCTAACATATAACTTCTCATGTATTTTTGTAAAGGTTTCCTTTAGATGATCCAGACAGGCTGGACCAGTGGGTGCTGAACATCCGGAGAAATAAATGGACCCCCAAAGTTTGTTCTCGCCTGTGCAGTGAACACTTTGAGAGTCATCACTTCAGCACGGACTCATGGGTACAGATCCTTTTTTTTTATTAAATAACTTTTATGGTTCAATTTGTAGGTGTCAATTGTTGTTGACCCTCTATTGTCTTTTATAATGCACTCTTAAATTTAAAACAACATTATTCAAAAGAAAGTTGAATATCTACAGACCTCAAACAGTTATTTTATGTGTTTTTGTTTATTATTTTTATTAGGGAAGGAGATGCCTGAAAAACACTGCAGTGCCCACCATTTTCTATTTCACCAATGGCAAAGAACAACAGCCTAGACGGAAAAGCAGGGTGAGTAACAATGACGAGGTAAGTGACACTCCTAGTTGGACTGTTAATAGCAATGAGGAGGAGGTTGCAGATGTAGACCATGGTAGTGGTGAAAACAGTCTTGCTGCTGATCAGAGCAATATCATTATGATACAAGACACACCTGAAGAAGCCTTTGTTGTTCAAAATGTCGAGCATAATGACATTCCAACAGTCAATGCTTGTGAGGATGTTGGTTTGGGTAGCAGCAGCCAACAAACAAAGCAAATTGGAAAACAGGCAGACTCCGCCTCTGTTCACTCTTACACCATTACAACACAGCTGGCTAGCAGCTCTCTGAGTGATCACTGCTACATTATTTCTGAGTCTCCAAAAACACTGAAAAGGAAACATTCCCACGTTGAGGTTAAGCTATGCGCAGCTCGCAAAAAACTGAGGTTGAAGGCCCAGCAGACAAGGAGACTGACGGCACGAGTTTCTTCCTTGGCAGGTGTTGTAAAAGTACTTCAGAAGAAACTCCTTATTTCAACTGACTGTGCCTCTCTTCTTGATGGTCTTGATGAGGTTCCCCGAGATGTCTTTGAGAGAATACAAAAAAAAAGAAGTCAGTGTTTTCTGAAAACATGAAGCAATTTGCCACCACATTGCACTTCTACTCTCCAAAGGCCTATGACTATGTCAGAGAGAAGTTTCACTTGTCTTTGCCTCATCCTCAGACCATTCGAAAATGGTACAGTAGCATTTCGGCAGATCCTGGATTTACTGTTGCTGCATTCACAGCTTTAAAAAGTCATGTTGCTGAAAGGAAAGAAGCAGGGAAAGACACAGTTTGCTCATTAATGATGGATGAAATGTACATCCATAAGCAAACTGAGTTTGGGGGGGACCAAATTCATGGGTATGTTGACATTGGCTCTGGAGAAATTGAAAATGTGATTGCAACCCAAGCATTGGTCCTTATGGTTGTTGCAATCAACGAGTCTTGGAAGATCCCCATTGCTTACTTCCTCATAAACAGCATGACTGGGACCGAGAGAGCAAACCTCATCCGAGAGAGCCTTGTTAGGCTTCATGCAATTGGAGTAAGGGTTATCTCTTTGACATGCGATGGACCCTCCCAAAACTTTGCCATGATAAGGGAGCTTGGTGCCAAATTGGACATTTTTGACATGAGATCATTTTTTCTCCATCCTGAGGATCGCACACAAAAGATCTATGTGATCCTTGATCCATGTCATATGCTCAAGCTTCTTCGAAATGTCTTCTCAACAGTTGGGGTTCTGGTAAGAGAAGATGGCCAGCAGATAATGTGGAAGTACATCGAGGAGCTCCACAAGCTGCAGGAGAAGGAGGGCTTGCGTCTTGGCAACAAACTAAAAATGGCCCACATCCAGTGGAGAAATCAGAAAATGAAGGTCAATCTTGCAGCCCAACTATTTAGCAGCAGTGTGGCAGATGCCCTTGAATATTCAGAAAAGGAGCTTAAGTATCCTCAGTTTACTGGAAGTGCAGCCACAGTTCAGTTCCTGCGCACAATTGATGCAGCCTTTGACGTCCTTAACAGCCGAAACCCACTCGGAAGAGGACACAAAGCACCCATCAAGCCAGCAACTAAACACCGTGCCATAGGTATTCTATTAGAAGCTGAGTCCCTTCTCCGTGGGCTTAAAGTGAAAGGAAAGGACAACAAACTTGTTCCTTTACATGCCACACAGAAGAAAACACCCATCTGTGGTTTCATTGCTTGTGGGAGAAGTGTTATTGGCATCTACGAAGACCTGGTAGAGCAGCCAGCTGCCCCCTGTCGATACCTTCTGACCTACAAGCTAAGTCAGGATCATTTGGAGCTGTTTTTCTCTGCAATCAGAGCGCGTGGAGGTTACAACAACAACCCCAATGTCAGGCAGTTCCGAGGGGCATACAAGTGTCTCCTTGTAAGGCACCAGGTGAAAAAAGGCACAGGTAACTGTCTTCTTCGTGACAACACAACCATCCTTGACTCAACACCGGCATATATCAACATGGCACGCAGGTTGGGTATTGAGCCGGTGGAAGAGATTGTGACTGAGGATGACACCCTTGCTAACCTTCCTGATGTTAACCATCTATCTGAGTACAAAGAAGCAGCGATCTCATACATCGCAGGCTTCATTGTCAAAAAGATAGAACAGAAGGTCACCTGCATGCCTTGCTCACATGCACTGACATCAGCTGACTCTGTGCATCCATTTGTAACTTTGAAGAACAGAGGTGGCCTACAGAAACCATCACGAGGCATCACTTCAGTGTATCAAGTTACCGAAAGATGTTTTCAGCGGCTTCTAAATGCCAATGAGGGAAAGGCTCCACAGGGAAGAGGAACAACAGCGGCAATTGTCCACCAGGTGCTTTCTGAGTGTTCTGAGAGGAATCTCTTCCCACAGCTGCACAACCACATGTTTGACATGTGTGTTAAAGCTAACCATGTCCATGTTCTGGTAAAGATGGCTTCTGCCTTGTACTGCAAAGTAGTCCGTAGAAAACTGTCCAAATTAATCCATTTTTACGGAGACAAAAAAAAAGGTTGTTGGCCATTTCTGTGTTTTGCAGGTGTACGTTTATGATCTGTGTTTGTCAAAAATTGTGTATGCATATTTGTAAATATATGTATATATCTATATCGTATATATTAAGTTATTGGTTTGTGTTTTACGTGTCATGGCCAATTAATACCTTTTTTGTAATTTACGGACCTAGAACAAGGAACATGGAACATGGCTAGTGGCAAGCCTTACTCTCTTTGGAAAACATTGTATACGTTGCTTGGAGCCCGCATGAAAGGGGCCTGAGTAACTTTCAATGTCTGCTGTTAAATATTCTGGGTATTTCCAACGTATGTGTGGCACTGCAGTGTGGGTACTGTGTGAACCTGATTATTAGTTGGAGTCTGCATGAACGGGGCCCAACTGTTTATTATCTGTGTTTGTCTATACTTGTGTGTAAATATCTGTAAATATAATTATACATCTATATAATATATATTAAATTATTGGTTTGTTGTTTGCAGTGTTTATTGTGATTATCAGTTGGAGTCTGCATGAACGGGGCCCAACTGTAAAATACTCTCAAAAATCCAAGCCGGGATGCTACTCAAAGACATAACCATCGGAATGTATCATACTAAATTGTTCAAAGAGCCTTAACATATTGCCTACTTCAACTGTTCAGTATATCTTAGAGTCTGCATGAATGGGGCCTAAGTTTATATTGATCTGTGATCCATAAACCACATTTGCAACCTCCTCCATATTCATGTTTTTGTAGATATTCATAAGTTGTGTGTCAAAGTGAAACAACTGTTCATTGCCAAACGAGTAAGCATACGGAAAACTGTTCAAGATGTCTTAGAGTCTGCATGAACGGGGCCTAATCTCATATTGATTTGTTAAACATATGCTTATTCAAATATTCATTTTTATGCTATGGTTTCTTGATGTGTTTGTCCAAGTTAAGGATCAGTTCAATGCAAATTAAAAAAATTAAAAAAATCTATAAAATTTAAAACTTTTATAAAAAACATATTTCTTTCTTCGATTGCTGTTTTGACGAAGGCTAAGTAACTTTTAGCATGTGATATTATATATTTTCTGATATAGGTCGTTTATAACTGTAAAAACATACTTTTGGAATGTATCAGTGTTCTTTTGTTCATTGTTTACCTCTTTTTGATTGTTCATCAAATTCACGTTCCTATTACATTTTTATTGAACATTTATCTCAGCTCTATCTTTCAAGACTTTGACAACTGCCTTAACCTGTTTTTTCGTCTTGACCCTTCTGCACTAGTTGTTAGCATTGAGTGCAGACTTTGTTGTGTGTGTTTGTCTCATTTTTATTTTTTGTTTGTCCATGTCCTGTGTCCATGCTTTTCAGTTTATTTTGCATTTTTGTCCCGTCTTATATGTTCCCATTCCTGACCTGCACCTTGTCGTGGTGAGTGGGCTTTAAACTAAGACGGGTCATACTGAATAGTTAGTGCACACATTTTAACATGTGATCTTTCTTTCATGTAGGACGCTTGAGGGAAGTTGCAAGCCCTCGGCCAAAGTGATGTCTTCTCCACGTGAAAGAGATTGAAGGCATAACTTATAACTTGAGACAATTTTCCAAAAGTTATGACTTTTATTGGCTTAGGCAGTAATGGATTACATCTAACACGAATCAAGAAAAGTGTAATCCTTAGTTACATAGGAAAAGATGTAATCGGATTAGTTTGACTTTTTTTAATAATAGGGAAACTCAGGATTACAATCTTATTCAAAACCTAAAAAGAGCTGTTTGTTGTAAAATGATCAAATTGTATCTCTTCTCTGGAAGCGGTTCTGTTCTGTAGGCTAATACTTTCATCGTGAATCTATACACCTACTGCCTGAATCTGCTTTATGGTATTATATTATACATTTAAGTAAAAAAATCATATTAATATTTCTTCTCTCCTGTGTTTATTTGCATTGCATTTGATATTGAGGTAATCCAAAAAACAAATAAAGTTATCAGGTTACATTACTTTGATATCTTGATACTCACATTAAGTTACTGGTTGTGTTTTTTGGCAAGTAGCCCTCCCAACCCTGTCCATAAGTTATATCATTTTAATTACTGATACAGTTGTTGCACATCTTTAATTTATTTTCTAGTGTACTTAAGTCATAAAATGCAAGATGTAACTTTCAATGTGTGTATTTATCACATTTCCAAAAAATAGATCTGATGAAATAAAGAGTAAAAGCACAATCTTAAATGTTGACATTTATCATGTTCCTATGCTTATTGTTAATGTAGTGGTGTTATAAACAAAATGTTGTCGTGAAGGAAATTAAGATGTTTTTTATTTGTTGACAAAAGATTTAAAGTTGATGCTCACAACATGTGGGAACATTTATGGAGAAAAATGTTTCTATTGTAAAACAAATAAGAAGAGGAAGAGCAGCCATGTTAACAGTGTTATGGCTACAGATGTAATATCTAACTCAACATTAGCCATGACAGTCTGGGCTTAGCAAGGGCCTTAGAATACATACTCTAAAGGCCAAATCCAAAAACAGTGATACTGACATTTTAGCAGTCTTTGGAGATGGTCTTTCAGGCAATTGGCTAGTGACTTTAAAAAAATATAATTTCCCCTAGGGGTGAAATGAACTCTATCACGCAAAAAAAGCCCAGGACTGTCATGTCTAATGTTGGAGTGGTCAACAATGACACCATTTAGGCTATGAACAAAAGTAGCCATAACACTGTTAACAAACTTCCGGGCCTTGTCAATTTTGACAGGATTTGCACCAGCCCTCCACCGGCGCCTCTGGTTGATCTGGGAGGGCATGATCTTCATGCCAGGGTGCCGATGGTGAAGCTGGTGCAGGTCCTCCTTCATCTGGTTCAGCAACTGAACACTGGGCACATCCCCCAAGTCATTGGATGAGGAGGACATCCGGGGCTGCTCTTCCTCGCAGGGAGTAGGAAAAGAAAGGGAGGACAACTCTCCAGCGCAGTCCACCCCAACTGAACCAGCAGACGCGCAGGTCGAGGCCAAGGTTGCTGCCGATGGTCTCTGTAGCTCTCTGGGCTCCACGCCGGACATAGCTGTCTCCGATTATCCATACAGTCACTATGGGAGGAAAATAAATGAGAGTAACAAATGCTTCAGATAGAGGAATATCAAATTAAGTATAAAGGGTTGCTCATTTTGTTCCTTTGACAATAACATACAAAATAACTATGAAATCACACCTGTATGGTTAAAAGTAACAAGAGAGCAACACCTCAAAAAACAGATTAACAGCACACAGTTTATATATATATTAGTGCTGTCAAAATTATCGCGTTAATGGCGGTAATTAATTTTTTGAATTAATTGTGTTAAAATATTTAACGCATTTAACGCATGTGCAGAATGGCCCGCCCCATACATCCCACCAGTGGCAGCGCCAGGGTATGGCTGGGGTAGGCTACACCCATACCAAGAAATGGCTCAGCCCCACCATGAAAAATGATGTTAAAGTAAGCAAAATAAAGTCCGCCAACTCGCGCGGAGTAAATTGCACAGACAGCAGTTAGTAAGATTGATTTCAGAAGCCACTTGTCTGGAAATACCGAAGACCAGAAACGGTTTTGAAAACTTTTGTCACGTAGTGATCGTCTTCTCAATACAACATCTTTGATAATGTCGGTGTTGTTGCAGGAAGTCCCGACGGAGAATACTTTTGCTGTAGTACAGGGGTGCACATAACTGGTACGCAGGTTATGTGCATAATCTGAAACTTGTGTCACAAAGCGTATTTGCGTACCAACGTACTTGTGAAGCTTTTCCAGAAGGCGGTTAGATCATCAGACGACAGAGTCGGTCTCCGTGTGCACAGACAGGGCTGCTGTTAACGTCGGTCTGTACAACGGAACTGTGCCAAAACTACGCCAACCGGCTGCGGAGGGAGACTCTTCCCCCCCCCCCCCCCCCCCCCCCCCTCACTGGAGAACTGCGCTAAAACAGCTGATCACAACGTTCACACTCTGTGGTCACGAAGTACTCCACTAGCCCCCCCCCTGACTTTCCTGAAGTACTCCCCCATTGATAGAAATCAACACGTAATGAATTAAGACCCCACGGTTTGATGATTGATAGGTGTGTGGGCTGTCTTTCATTTTGACACGCAGAAAAATGTTATAATAAACATAGATACTGTGTTAAATGGATATATCCGCCTTCTTTCATTTATCTTTCCATTCCCACAATATACATAAATAAATGGCATATTTTGGACATAGTTCGAATGGTGATTAATCTGATTAATTAATTTTTAAGCTGTGATTAATCTGATTAAAAATTGTAATCGTTTGACAGCCCTAATATATATATATATTTATATACTGTGTGCTGTTTATCTACAATTGTGCACACATGTATATATATACATATATGTATAGTATGTTTGTGTGTAATGTCAACCATCTGAAGTCATGTAAAGTAAGCCAGGACCATCAACTTACAGGTCGTGCAGTTTGGTGTGGAGGAGGTTGCCATCTTCTTTTTTCTTAATGCTGAAAGAAATAAAAATGGTTAAATCAATATAAAAGCACCTTTCTTTTTCTACAGTCAGATTTCATTCATTAAATGTAATTCACGCAACACTGGCCATATCTCTGCTAGTTTACAAAGTTTAGTTACAAATTACATTTATATTTGAAAAACGGTGAAGCACTTAAAAAACAATTGTATAGTGAAGGTTCAAGAACATTTAAATCAAAAGGACAAGTTTTGTAAAGTTACAGGGTATCTTACCTTCAGAATATGCCGGGAACGAGGAGCAGTGACCGCAAGCTGGGTTGTTAGCATAGACTGTGTTGTTAGCATAGGTTGTTAGCTTAATACTGAGAGCATGTTAGCTTAGCTTCTTAGCCTGAGCTAGGTCTGGAACGTCATGCTCGTTGGCAGCAGGTCCCGCCTCGGCTCCGCCTCTTTGCCCTTATTTGGAGCAGGCGGGAGAAGGCGGGAGTTAGACTCTGACGTCACTGTCGAGCCGTTAGTGGCCGACTCCGCCTACTAAGGGCTTCACGGCATCTCTGCAGAATCCTGTGGGTGACGTCACGGACCCTACGTCCATTTATATATACAGTCTATGGTTACAACATGAACATAAAACAACAGAACACAAAATGACATAGTATTTACAGGGCTACATTTACATACCTAGAGACATTGACAAGTACCAACAGTATATCTATATCTCTGTCAATAAGCCTCACCTTCTTGGCAACAGCTATTGTTGTTGAAGTGGTGGAGAGACAATGCACAGTTTGACCCACTGCTGTCACCCATGGCCAAAGCATATCTCTCTGTCCCAGCAACATCAGTACCAAGCAAGAGAGTTGTTTCCACAGCAGGGGATTTTGCAAACGCCCAAACATCCCAGCTTCTACCTGGAAATGTGGACATGCTCATATTCCTAAAGATAACCTTGATGATGCTGAGTGAGTGAGTTAGAGTTGAGTTACTTGAAAAACTAAAGTGAAACTTGATTTATTCTATTGCAGGGTCTGATTATTATATTGTTGACACTTTAAAATACTACTATCTACTAAAATGCTGCACAAATCAGATTTATTATTTAATAAAGAAAAAAAATTGAAGTAAAAAAAAAAAAAGAATTCACCTTTTTTTCTTTATTTTTCAATATCGCGATAAATATTGTACCGTGGACTTTTTATCGCGATATTATCGTACCGTGAGTTTTTGGTATCGTTACATCCCTAGTGAATATTGTAGAAAAACCTACAAGTGTAGTTTAATCTTGTCACTATCAACATGGTAACGTGATGATATGATACAATATACTTTATTGTCCCCGTAAGGAAATTTGTTCTGGACATGTACGTAAACAAACATAGTCAACATTAAAATACATTAACATATTATCACTCATACACCGTTTGCACAAACACAATACACCGACGCACCAATGGCAACTGGTTGAACAACCCTCATGGCCAACATTTAAAAGTATATGACATTACATGTGAGTGTTAAGAAGCTTAATGGACATAGGCATGAATGACTGCTTATACCTGAACCTTCTACTAGAAGGAAGAAGCTGGAGGTCTGGGTGGGATGTTTAGCCGTATTAATAAAATCATTTATTGTTAAAAGTCTAAGTGCACATCAGAATCTTAAAAACTAAGCCTTCAATATTGTATTATATTCCTGGCTTGCTTCCACATTGGGGATGCATTAGCCTCCATGCATTTCCCCAAACTGAGCCTCTGTCAGACTCGTACAAATAAAGTACTAATTATAGATAAAGGGGTTAGATGATCTTGCTGGAAATGTCATTATCATTTGACAGATGTGTTTTCTATAATGGCAAAGTATGGGAATTACCATTGGACCTTTACCATTTACAACAGATAAATCCCCATGCTAAAAGTGTTGATGCTAAGCTAGGCTAGCCAAGTCCTCCATCCAATCTCCCCTCAAAGGTCTAATATTCATTTCATATTGAGGAGTAGTAGTAGTAGTAGAAGTTGTTGTTGTAGTGGTAGTAGTAATATAAGTTATAGTAGTAGTATTATTATTATATGTTGTTGTTGTTGTTGTAGTAGTATTAGTAGTTGTTGTAGTAGTAATATTAGTATTATTAGAAGTAGTAGTAATAATAATAATACATTTAATTTCCAAGCGCTTTTTCAGGTGCTCAAAGACGCTTTACAGTGGTGATCAAACGAGATGAAATAGAATAAAAAAGTAACACAAGATAATTCACAAATTAAAAGCCAGTCTGAAGGGGTGTGTTTTGGTCAGTGTTTTGAAAGTGGGGGGGTCTGTGCAGTCTCTGATGTAAGTAAGTAAAGTTTATTTATAAAGCGCTTTTCGCAGACAAAGTCACAAAGTGCTTGACAAAACAATAAGACGGCATCTATTGCACGTCTGTCCGTCCTGGGAGAGGGATCCCTCCTCTGTTGCTCTCCCTGAGGTTTCTCCCATTTTTCCCTTTAAAACTATGGGTTTTCTCCAGAAGTTTTTCCTTGTTTGACCAGGAGAGAAGTCCGTGTTGTGGAAGGGAGTTCCAGAGGGTGGGGGCAGCGATGGAGAAGGCTCTGTCCCCCCAGGTTCGGAGCTTGGTTCGTGTGGGGATAGAAAGGAGGTTCGCTTCTGATGAGCGAAGGCTGCGGGAAGGGGTGTAGTGGTGGATCAGGTGGGTGAGGTAAGGGGGGGCCTGGTTATTGAGAACTATGTGTGTTTGCAGAAGGATTTTGAAGTGTATTCGTTGACGGACAGGGAGCCAGTGCAGGTTTTGAAGGACGGGGGTGATGTGGTCTCTGGAGCGGGTGTGGGTGAGGAGGCGGGCAGCGCAGTTCTGGATATATTGCAGTTTATTTAGAATTTTGGATGATGAGCCATACAGGATGCTCCACGCAAACCAAAGTTAGCCATGGAGTGCCACAGGGCTCAGTGCTCGGACCTATTTTGTTCACATTATATATGCTTCCGTTAGGCAATATTATAAGGGATCATTCTGTACATTTTCATTGTTATGCGGATGATACTCAACTATATTTATCAATCAAGCCTGATGAAATTAATCATCTAAATAAAATTCAAGACTGCCTCAAGGACTTAAAAACGTGGATGACCTTAAACTTTTTGATGTTAAACACGACCAAAATTGAAGTTATTGTGCTTGGCCCGAAGAATCTACGAAACAAATTATCTAAAGATATACTAACTATGGATGGCATTAATTTGGCCTCCAGTGAGACTGTAAGGAACCTTGGTGTTATATTTTATCAGGATTTATCCTTTAACGCCCACATAAAATCAATTTCAAGGACCGCCTACTTCCATCTACGTAACATTGCAAAAATCAGGCATATCTTGCCTCAAAACGATGCAGAGAAACTAGTCCATGCATTTGTTACTTCAAGGCTGGATTATTGTAACTCTTTATTATCAGGGTGTACCAAGAAGTCAGTCAAGTCGCTTCAGCTGATTCAAAATGCTGCAGCTCGTGTACTAACCAGAGTTAGGAAAAGGGACCACATTACTCCTGTTCTGGCTGCCTTACACTGGCTCCCTATAGAACACAGGATAGAATTTAAAATTCTTCTTCTCGCCTACAAAGTCCTTAATGGGCAGGCGCCATCTTACCTTAAAGAACTCATTATACCCTACTGTCCTACTAGGGCATTGCGTTCCAAGAATGCAGGGTTGTTGGTTGTTCCTAGAGTCTCTAAAAGTACAATGGGAGCCAGAGCCTTTTCTTATCAAGCTCCACATTTGTGGAATCAGCTTCCAGTTTGTGTTCGGGCGGCAGACACCCTATCCGTTTTTAAGAGTGCGCTTAAGACCTTCCTTTTTGATAAAGCTTATAGTTAGGGCTGATTAGATTCAGCCCCTAGTTTTGCTGATATAGGCTTAGTTTGTCGGGGGACATCTTACTTCTTCCTTCTCTCTGTCTATACCTGTGTACTCTCATGTTCCGATTAACCCAGCTTCCCCAAATCTCTTTCTTTTTGGTGTCTATATACGCCGGGATCCGGAGTCATGGATTATCCTGCGGTCCTGTGTCCTGCATCGCGAGCCCTGGATCTTGAGTCGTGGCTGTGGTCCTGGATCATAGGTCCTGGATGGATATCCTCGTGGATTCATCTTCCTATTATACACACATGCATTTCCAAACATTTGGAATACCTATGTTGCAAATGTATTATCTTTTCAATTTACACACGGCATCTATTGCACGTCTGTCCGTCCTGGGAGAGGGATCCCTCCTCTGTTGCTCTCCCTGAGGTTTCTCCCAATTTTCCCTTTAAACTGTGGGTTTTCTCCGGAAGTTTTTCCTTGTACGATGTGAGGGTCTGAGGACAGAGGGTCTAAGGACAGAGGCTCTAAGGACAGAGGGTGTCGTATTGTCATACTGATATTTTGTACAAACTGTGAAGTCCACTGAGACAAATGTAACATTTGTGATATTGGGCAATATAAATAAACATTGATTGATTGATTGATTGATTGAGGATGCTGTTAAGTAGTACCTGACTTCCACCTTTACTCTCATCATATATTTACTTGGCTTGGTAAAAACCGGGTTCAGATGGCAATAAAGTAAGATTTTACAGGCATAGCACAAGCTAGCTCCTATGTTACCTATTGTCTTTTTCAGTGAGAATTAGCCCAGTGATATTTACAGTCACTTGACTCCATGTATGGAGCCAACGCAATGATTCCTGGCTCTTGAAACTGCGTGTGAGAAGTCTGTATGACAAACACTGCAATCTGCTGGAGCTACAGGGATGGAAGTGGAGCTGGCCAACAACCGTGTCTACTGTACACAGAGAACAACAGACTGATGGGCAGATGGAGAGAAGAGGCTGGCAGAGGGAACGGTGGATTGATTCAAAACATGGGTGTAGAGAGAGTACATGAAATGGAGAATGAGGTAGAAAAGAAAAGAACAAGGGTAACACTATGGGATTGTAAAAAAATGGCCTTAAGACCCTCTTCTTTCGCCAGGCCTTCCAATAAACTTTTATCATGGCACGTACTGCCATTTTTATCGCTGTCTCTGACTTTTAGATTTTAACTTTTTATCTCTGAAGTTTTATCAGTGTCTTATGTTGTGAAGAGCATCGGGATTTGTCTTGGCAGACTAGTAGCACTATATAAATTCATTGTATTATTATTATGAGAAGGAATCGCATATCCACGTCAAAACAACACGATGCAAAAAGCAACTTTTGGAAAAAAGCATGGTACTAACAACTACTACTACAACTTCTTCTACTACTACTAATACTACTGCTAGAACTACTACTGCTACTTCTACTACTACTGCTAGAACTTCTACAACAACAACAACTACAACTACAACAACTACAACAACAACAACTACAACTACTGCTAGAACTACTACTTCTACAACAACGGCCCTTTCTCATTTCATCAAATCCCCCTCCTCGACTCCTCGGTCCTCCGGTAGTGACCCGGAAATGAATTTCAGCGCGCCATGTTGAAGGACATCTCATTTCTCTCAATGCACTTCGAGGACCGAGCATCGAGCATCGAGGAGGCTCTCTGGAGGAGCTATAACCGAGGATACACTGATGGGTCCTCCACGGTCCTCCACGGCTCCTTCGTGGATGCATTTCCGGCAACAGAGATGTTTCAAAGAGTCTTGACGCACGGCCGGACTGATCTCAGCCAATGACAGCTCTGCATGCATCCCCTGGATATTATTTTATTAACTGCTGTGAGGTCCGTGCAGAAAGCAGAGCAGTGTGTATAATATATATCACTCAGTATAACAGGCCTACTCTCTTTATTTGCTGTAGTTTAGTAGATATCTACAAACAAAGAGTCCATATTTTTCTAAAACCATTTAGTGCTTCACAATAAAATACACAACGGCTGTTAGGCTGTTAGCTGTAGGTGCGTGTGTGTGGTGTAGGTGTGTGTGGTACAGTGTGTGCGTAGATGCAGCGGACAGACAGGTCTCAGTTGGTTTGGTGTCCTCTGCTTACTTTTAATACTTGTAAATAAAACTTTTGGCCCGTAATTTATTTTCCTCATTGTAGCGACCAGAGGGGGGGGGGGGGGATATATCCAGTCTCTGATAGTGTTACGTTATTATTATGAGAGTGCTCTGTTTGATTCTGAAATTGTATATATATGTATATAAATGTATATATACATATATATATATGCGTGTATGTGTGTGTGTGTGTCCTCATCTGTAGCCTGTTATTGTCTCATTATACCGTACTGTGAATGAATCAAAGTAAATATATAAGTCATCATGAACACATCTGTCCATCAGACAGAGGGCTGCTGTGCCTCCTGTCATCATTAATGGATGTCTCTTTAAAATGACCGCTCAGAGGAGAGGAGTTCTCATTTCTCTAACCGCCTGCTGCTTCCCCTCCTCTCTCCTCGGTTCCCCTCCTCGGCTCCTCGGCTCGCATCTCCTGTGGGCGGGACTAAGTATCGAGGATAGGAGTCGATGAGGGGAGTCGAGGAGGGGAGTTAGAGAAATGAGAAAGGGCCAACAACTACTACTACAACAACAACTACTACTACTGCTAGAACTACTACTTCTACAACAACAACAACTACTACTACTGCTAGAACTACTACTTCTACAACAACAACAACAACTACTTCTACAACAACTACTACTACTGCTAGAACTACTACTTCTACAACAATAACTACTTCTACTGCTAGAACTTCTACAACAACAACTACTTCTACAACAACAACAACTACTACTACTTCTACAACAACAACAACTACTACTACTTCTACAACAACAACAACAACTACTACTTCTACAACAACAACTACTACTACAACAACAACTACTACTACTGCTAGAACTACTACTTCTACAACAACTACTACTGCTAGAACTTCTACAACAACAACAACTACTACAACAATAACAACAACTACTACAACAACTACTACTACTGCTAGAACTTCTACAACAACAACTACTACAACAATAACTGCTACTACTACAACAACAAATACTACTACTGCTAGAACTTCTACAACAACAACTACTACAACAATAACTGCTACTACTACAACAACAACTACTACTACTGCTAGAACTTCTACAACAACAACTACTACAACAATAACTGCTACTACTACAACAACAACTACTACTACTGCTAGAACTTCTACAACAACAACTACTACAACAATAACTGCTACTACTACAACAACAACTACTACTACTGCTAGAACTTCTACAACAACAACTACTACAACAATAACTGCTACTACTACAACAACAACTACTACTACTGCTAGAACTTCTACAACAACAACTACTACAACAACAACTACTACAACAATAACTGCTACTACTACAACAACAACTACTCAACTGCTATTACTTCTACTACTACTACTACAACAACTACTACTACTACTAGCCTATAGAGTGGTGCAGGAATGAGTCCTTTAGCTTTGCGGTGGTGACGTGAAGTCATGTGACCGTTCCTTTATAGCCTAACGTTAGATTTGTATTATAGTATTATAAACTTTGCCACTGAGCTTATTTCTTCCTTTTATCCAGTTAGCACTTGATGCTAACTTTCAGGTCGGCCTTCAAAGAGACGTCAGCCCTGCACAACTTTGTTTTTCTTTATGTCTTCACCATGACTGCTTTCTAAAACTCGTCTACATGCAGAATCAGAGAGACCTGTCAGGTTATGTTTTTAATACTTTCAGAATTTGTAAAGAGTGCAACATTAAAAAGCCTCCACCTCCATTCATCCAGTCCTCCATTGATCCCCGGCTCTGCATCGAAGACTACAGAAAAGTTTTTTTAGATAAAGCGAACACTATGAGGCAGTGACATGATCACAGAGAGAGAGACTGTGATTGAAATGCTCCCAAAGCAATCAGGTGTAACATATTAAGGCCACAGGGTGTTTAAAAACAATTATGCCTGGAAGGGCGACTCTCTCGGAACTATTGAACACATTTGATTGAAAACCCTTTGCATTAACAGTGGGCCGCCGTGCAGTGTCCCAAAGCCATAAAGAAAGTGTTTGTGTTGGGGATGCTGTCAAAGCAATTTGAAATCTGGAGATCATTCAGCCAGCTGCCAGTATGCTATGTGAGGCGTTAGCATCAGATCACTTAAACTATATTCTAATCTCTATTTTGTGACAACAAAATTCACATTTACCCTCAAAATGTTACAGTTGGAAAGTATTTAGTATTTATAGCTTGTGTGTACATTTGTAAGAATTTCAGATACTTTTACCTTGAGTATTTTCACATATAGTGAATATACTACTTTATACTTTTACCCCACAACATTTTCTAAGCAAGGATTTTACTCTTACATTTTTTTTTTACAGCGCTAGATACATACTACTTTTCACATTTGGATAACAATACAAAATGATAATCAAAAAATACATTCCCAACAGTATTTAAAAATAATTTAAATACGCTGCACCTTTAACAGCTGCACCATCGATGTGATGAAAACAGTAATGCACCAATAATTCAAATTATAATAACAATATATATCTATGCATAATTCTGAACAAAGCCATACTACAGACTACTCGTACTTTTGTGACTTTTAGTATATTTTGAATCAGAGGATAAATACATCAGAGTTGTAGCCTCAGAAAACCAGATACTTATTTGAAATAAAAACAAAGATATTGTCTAATCTTCATGTTGACATGAAGACTGAATTATATTTTGTTACGCCCAGGCCTAGTGGAACCTAGGCGCAGCACAAAGTTTGCTCTCTCCCCACTTTTCCCACTCTCAAGAACAAGGACGCCAAGACAGAGAATGTCGTTTGGTACATTTAATTTCCCAAATCAGAATCCAAAAAATACTTTCACAAAAAAACATGCTGAAAGTCTGATTACAAAACAGGAGTAACAAAACGAACTAACCTTTAACACAAAATCTTACCTAATGAATGAGAAAAATAAATATACAGGCTTCTTACCTACTCTAACTTAAAACAGGAGAAAACAAATAATCCAAAAGAAAAAAGGGGTTTGCACTCCTGAGAAAAATAACTCATGTCTACAAAGACAGGTTTAACAGCTTTTCTTCCTCCGTCTCACAGCAGAAGAGAAGGACCGGTATACGGTAACATGTAAGTACACACCAGGACGGAGATCTCAACACGCGCAGAGTTGGAGAAGTTGAGTCAGAGAGAGAGCGACAGAGGAACTGCAGCTTAAATGCTCCCCTCTTCTTCAGGTGGACCAATCAGCAGGTTGAAGGTAGCTAACCAGCTAACGGGCACCACCTGCTCGCTCACACACACACACACACACACACACACACACACACACACACACACACACACACACACACACACACACACACACACACACACACACACACACACACACACACACACACACACACACACACACACACACACACACACACAAGGAGGGAAACATATACACACAAATGACCTAACGACCCAGGGTCAGTACAATTTTAAAACATTGAAATTGTTAATATTTTTATGACAAATCCACTGAAGAATATTGTAGAGGCCAAAATCCCCAAAAATGTGTCTTGTAACTCGATACCTCAAAAGTTATTGTTCTTGGCCACATGTAGAGCTTTGGACTGGGAGGCAGAGTCAGACTCGCAGTACACAATCCACTGGATGTTTCTGTTGCTTTTCAACGTTTATTTCCAGCAAACATAAAACAAAATACGAAAACAATATTTAACGTAAACTTAAACAGCAGATCCTAACAATCCGTCTTTTACTAAACATAAGGTTGCGTCTGCGTGTCAATGACGGTATTGCTGCTGCTCTCCCGTCACACACCGCACCTCCAACTTAAAGCCTTAGCCCCGCCCCCTTCACCTGAGTAAAGCGCACCTCTCACTGAAACAGAAACATGCATTAATAAAGGTTCCAAATAAATCAAAATAAACTTAAATGCGGCTCCTACAATATAAAAGCAAATATTTTTGCATCAGTTACTTTAAGGAAATACTCAATCAAATCAATTTGATGAATTGACAGTATGATAACCTTTATCCGTACCAAAGAAGGATTCAAACCTCTGCTCCCAACATCTGCATAGACTCAAAGTATCAAAAGTATTTAGAATGTCCTCATCAACATTAAACAGAGATAAAAACAATATTTGATTAAACAGGATTCATTGTATCTCAGGTGAGCACTAATTGCAGTAACGTTTGATGTCCTTTGTAGTAAGTTGTGGTAAAATGTGTGTATCAACAATAATTATAAACATACATCATATAAACAGTACGTTACTTTGTGTGCTTGTCTTCTCTTCATATTAATCAAGTATAATGTAAATATCCATGATGATGACTGTAGTGAGGAGGACGTGACCCTCTGTGAGCACAAAGCTTGTAGTTTCTCATTTGATAAGAAATGACTCTTTGAGGCCTCTGCTGCACCTTTGTGATTTCTTTCCAAGCTGCAGGAATATCTTTGCATGAAATGCTACAGCCAACTGTTTGTTGTACTTTACCAGTACATATTTCCAGTAGTCTGATGCCTGGAGGCTTGCATCTGGTGGGATTCTCCAGTCTGGAAACATCTCTTTGTAACGCTTGTAAGGGTGAAATTCCCAGTTTGTAGCCTTACACTGAAATGTCCCTTCAGAGATAACAGAGGATGAGCATATATCAGTGACAAGCTTGCCCGAGGAACAACACCTGTATGTACCCAGAGCCTGTGGTCGATGAAGTGAAGCGAAGTGCTCAGTGTGGGCTGTTCCTCCTGCCTCACAGGGCGCTTTGCAGAACGGACACTGTTTACCACATCCAATCAGTTTGTTGAAAAGCTTGTTCTGAGGATTCACATGCAGGCTCTGTAGTTTAGTTAGGATGTCTGTTTCTTTAAACTTCTCTCTAAGAGCGTGTGCCATGTCTTTGACAGACTTAAAGAGCCAGTGAGCAAACTGTTCCTGGTCTGCATTGTTCAGGATCATGAACGCACCAAGAGCACCCTGGGAAATGACCAGTTTGTCACCAAGCTCCTGACAGACAACTTCAACAAATGACTTTACGTTGCCACTCTTTTCTGTTTTAGCTTTCTGGATAGCCTTATTTACGCTGTGGACACAAGACTGGAGATGTTGTTCCTCAAACTCCGTAGACCCATTTGAGAAGCATTCCACTATTTTGTTGAGTATCCATTTATTTACATAACTCTCATATGAGCAGATAAAGCTCTTATACTTCTTAAAGTCATCCTTTGAGGTCAAATCCAGTAAAAGTGAATACTGGAAGGACATTCTTGTGCTGAACTGCTCACTTTGAAGCATTTCCCCAATGATATCAGGACCCAGGGATCGGTTGACAAACTTTTCGACTGCAGGCTTCAAGCAGTGGTCTGTGAATTCTTCTGCCTTCTTCTGGCACTGGTCTACATCACAGAACACGTCTTTAAAATCAGCGAGAAACTTTTCTTTGTTTTTGTTCAGACATCTGTAGGGATCATTCTTTTGAATGAAATCTTCATGCATCTCCTGAAACCTTCTGGCTGCGTCTCCACAGATGTGCTGTTTCAGAGAGACTTCAAAAGAGAATCTCCTCAATGTAGGCATCATGGTAATTACTCTTTCTTTGCATTGTATCAGTCACAAACTGTGAGCAAATTGTTATAATGCTGTCGGCTATTTGTTGAACAGCCTGTGTGTGACTTGAAATGTTAAAATGTTGTTTTAGTGCCACTTTCATTTTTTTGACGATTCCTTCAGGTTTATATTTAAAAGGCCCGAGTCCACACTCATTCACTCTTTTTTGATTTAACAAATGACTTGCGTGACTTCCCTTGGTTGATAGATTTGTTCTCAGGAGGTGAGACACACTGCTGAAAATGTCCACAACCTTCATTTTTGAAAAGGATAGTTCCTTCACCGTTTTAGTCCACATCTTGTCAAATTCTTCGTCCAGTCATCTCCGTCATCTTGACTTTTTTCTCCCAACATTCTTCAATCAAAGCACTTACTCTGTTCTCCAACTCCTTTGTGTGGTTCTCCTTGATTCTATCCAGTTCTGTCATCCCCTGTCTGATGTCGGCTGCAGCTGTAAGTTGATTAAACAAAGAGCTTTCCATTTCTCGTCGATGGCTCATTGCGCTGTTTGCAAACTCTTGTCTGTATCCTTCAACAAGATCGACATGACCCTCCGTTTGCTTGAAGTACTGTTCCAGATTTACAAGAAGCTTTGTCTCCCATTTAGACAGCTCTGTCAAAGCTTCTTTTTCGATAGCATGAGAAGTTCTCTCATGTCAGATATGTTAGATTTATCGGCAGCTGTACCGAAGTTGGAGATTCTTGTTTCAGCTTGTGTAACCCATGTGTACATTTCTTTTTTGAATTCCCATTCCCATTTGTTGAATTCTTTGCACAGCCTCATGTATGCATCAGCCACGAGACTGTTTCTGAAACTGAAAATGAAGTTTTCATGTTTTACTGCAGTCCACAGACTCTTCATCCACTCAGTAAACTCCAAGATATTATTAGCTGACGATCCACAACTTCCCAAAATGGTGATTATGTTCTTCTTGAGTTCATAGACAGCCTCGCTGTAGCCTGCATTGACTGCTGCCATCGGTGGGTTTCCATTCCAGAGTCCAGGAATGTACCAGTTTCCAGTGTCTGGACTGTACTCCATCACATCAGTGAAGCTCATGTTCTCTTTTCCATTTTGCCTGCTGCCTGGGTCATTTTGTTTAACTGTTGCAGGAGCAGTTTCCTGTCTCGCAGGTTCTTGTCATGGGCTGAAACATCCGACACATTCTGGTGAACAAACTGACATTTGGGCTTCTTTCCCACCTCTTTCATCCTGAGGAAAGCGTGTACAACTATCTGCAGGATGTCCTTCATATCTGTTGAATTCTCCATTGCAATGTTCATGATGGTGATATCACTCAGCCCCACAACAAGTGTTGCAAGCTCATTGTCGTGCTCATAGCTATTGTCCAGTTGTGCGAGTTCGGGTGACTTTAAGCCCTCAGTGTCAATGATCACCATGAAGTCACAGTTGAGGTCTTTTTTGACATCTTCATTGATTTTAATCAGCAACATAAAGGCACCTCGAGTGCATCGACCACTGCTGACTGCAAACTGCACTCCAAATATGGTGTTGAGGAGAGTGGACTTTCCTGTGCTCTGAACTCCAAGAACTGTGACTACCAGGATCTTGTTCTTAGGAGACACCAAGGCATTGAGCTGAGAGAGAACGTCAGTCACCCATCCGATAGGTATGTTGGATGCTTCTCCATCTACAAGCTCAAGTGGAAATCCATCAAGCACTAATTCTGCACATAGCTTGGGGAGATGCTGTAGTTGTTGACGTGCTAGGTCTGTTTCAGGAAGAGAAAGGGAAGCTTCATAGATCTGCCCCATCTCACGGAAGAAGTGTTCAGTCCCTAATGAGCTGTTGGAAAGTTGTTCGTCAATGTCCTTTATCTCCTCTTTGTTCTCAGAGTTTTTGCATTTTTCTTTATACTGCTCCCTGAGGTCAAAGAGTTTTTCTCGAGACACTTATCGAGGTTCATTCGCATCCATTTCAGGAAATAGCACCTCTCCATCCTTGGGCTTGATATTGCCTTGATGAAACATGTTATTGCCTTTGACATGTCATAAGAGTTCTGTTTTTTCCGAAGACGTTTTTTCTCTAACTGAAGATCACTTTTATAATCTTCTATTTTTTCAGACCCAACTTTTCGAAGCCGGAATTCTTCCTTCTCTAAGCGAGTAAGGTCCTTCCATATTTGGCCTTGCAAGGGAAGCTGAGCTTCTTTGTATTCAAGAATGTCTTGAATTTCTGCAGTGATGGAATCTGCATTTGTCTTGGCAGTCTGGAGAGTCTTCATCAACAGAGATTCCCAGTGCATGGGCAATGGCAGACATTTGTTCGATTCCCATCTTCATCTTCGAGGTTTGAATTACATTGCTGACTTTTTGCCGCAAATCTTTGACAAATTCTGCATCATTCATGCTCTTAGTCTTTAAAAGGATGTTGCTGTTAGTCAAGTCCAACTTGGTTGCTCCTTTTTTTTACAGCATCTAAACTGAGAACGTTGCTTTGACGGTTTCCCACCAAGAAGATCTGGGCCTTGTGGTGTTGGTTGGTTAGCAGCTCACACTCAGAGTCCAAAGCGTCAAAGAACACAAAAACTGCTGCAGATGTCTGACACAAGAAAGCAAATTGTGTTTCAAATGAAGCAATGTCCCCACGAAGGTTAGCTACAGCAACTGGCTCGCTGAAGACATCCATGTTTTTGTTCCCACAAGGAAGGTACCAAGTCATTTCAACCAATCCATTGGATATTCTCCTTGGACTGTCACCACCCTCCATGTCGGAGTGAACAAAGGTGTCATGGTTCTGCTGAGAATTGCTCAGAAGCTTATTGAGGATCTCTGACTTGGACAAGGAGCACTCACCCAGTCTCACAAAAGATATCATTGGAAGTTCAGAGACAACAATTCTCTCTTCAATAAATCCCTTGGATTCTAAAAGTGACGGAGGTCTGTACTTTTTAACAATGTCTCTCATGGCCCAAAGCATGAGGGTGCACTGCTTTGTGTCACAGTTGGGAAGCAACAGAGGCAAGGAAAACTGACACATGGACATTTTGAGGGCCATTTCCTGCTGGACAAAGCCATCAGAGCACAGGAAGAGTGCAGTTATAATATCAAGGGGATTCAGTGTGTCACCTGAATGTGTACTTTTGTCAAGATTATCAAGATCTAAGTGGTCTCCAAAGTTTGACTCGCATGCAGATGTACATTTCACATTCCTAGCTGTCACATTAACCATCATTAGTTTCTTCAAAACATGCCGTGGAAGATCTGGATTACATTTGGCAGGTTCATCAGTAATGGTCTTCTCGTCAATGTTTAGAACTGTGCTGAGGGATAGCTTCTCTTCATCGTGGTGATCCAACCCCAGATCCTCCAGTAAGCTCTCTAGGTGTGTCTCTGTTTAAAAAAACCAAACATGAATATTAAACCCATTATTTTTCTCATCCTCAATCCAATGTTTAGCATTTAGATTTCTACCATTTTACTGAATTTTGCTTTAACACAGTTCAGAAGTTAAATCTGGCAGAGACTATGACTATGTTGGGCAGTCAATCGGTAAACTGCTTGCCTCATGCATTGATACAAAACGTTTGACAATAGTCGAATGAAATCTTCTGTTTCCATTAGTTTTGAAGTTGGTCTCGAATGTCGATTTTTGTGAGACAGAGACATAATAATCTAATGTGCAGCATGCAATGAAATTGATAGAATTATACAATTTCATTTCATTTTTATTTGTCCCGCTCATGGTACGCAAAACAAAATGTACAATAATTGCCACAAAACATGACTACCATTGAGCGAAAAGGAGCAGGGAGAAGAATAAAATCTTATGTGACCTGCCCCTTTCTAAAAAAAACAAAAAACAAATAGATGGTCTGCCCTTCATAATAATAATATATATATATATATATATTTTTTTTTTCTTCACAGCCACACATAACAGTATCTTAGGATACTAATAGAAACACAAAAAAATACTTATTTCCCACTTGACGGTTAACGAAAAGAAACAAAACAACATGTATAAGGAAAAGAAAAGAAAAGAAAAGTGCAACACCCTCATCTGAGTCCTACTGGAGAAGAAGGTGACAATGACTTGAAAGAGGTGGATAGAGATATTTGTGAGCATCAGAATACAGCAGATTTATGAAATGCTCTTCTGACCTCTGGGTCTGGAAATGATCTGATCGACACTAATCGACAACTGGCCAATAGTTGGTGCTGGATATATTGTGCCATCTTGAGGGTCAGTATCCCATGGTCAGTATGAACTCTAGCTTTCACCAACTCATAGACAAAGATACTATTTTGAATGATTGTATGTTGAATGACTGTTTAACCACCCAACAAATAGAGACTCTTTCAATCCTGTGCAATAAACCTGCAATGTGAGATATAAACACCATCTGCAATTTCGCTCGTGGCTAATTCAGAGGCTCAGCGTAAGCTTTGTGGGGTTTTTTGCAAAAAAAAGAAAAATGGGATCAGTTAGCTGAGTTTCTTCCTGTTACATGGATATAAAACATTCATAGTTTATTAAATATTAAGAAGCCCTCAGACGCTGTTTCCTGCAGATGATGCGTGTTTCCGCCCGGTGGCGGGGTTCAACAGGTTAAGGGAATTAAAATGCCCACCACAATGTAATCTGCATTCTTCTAGGCATTCTCAAACTCTGAAAAGTCTTTATCAACCCAGAAGCATGTTCACTTAAAGCCATCTTCTCAATTCCAATCTTCATCTTTGGGTCAACATCTTTGACATTGTCTTTATCAACCATGCAATAATGATTTTATTTGACCTACTTGTGTTGGCAGATGTTACAGTTGGCCCGCTTATTCTTCCATTTCGAAGTTTTGTAGAAACTAGAAGAGAGTAACACTCCCCTGGCTTCAGGTTGTTGAACGTCATCTGGTTTGTGTCTGTTGTCTCGTGCACACTGTCTCCCTGACTGCAACAAGTCACAATGTAACTCTCCACTTCACCAGCAGGGGTGTCCCAATGCAGAGACAGTGACTCCCTGCTGACCTTGTCGACTGTAATCTGCACAGGAGGGCTGGGCTCCATGGGAACATATAAAGGTTTCACTGAAACTGAAAATTAATATTCTGTCAATGTTTGTCTGCATTTTAAAGTGCTGTTTTAATGCAAAGTAAAACATGTGTAGTGACCCTTGTTTGTCTGAAACTGCGTATATATGTATTACAATAGATCAGTTATTGACAGTCACACTTACGGTCCGCCTGTGGTGCTGCTGGAGTGTTCTTTCCTTCCTCACAGCACGGGTCCGGGAAGGAATCTGATACATCATAATAATCCTTGGTAATACAAAAAAACGTTTTAATTGAAATAGTAATGAGTTCATTAATCATACCTATTCACAATAGTGTCTATGACAACATCTACTGTACTGTAATAGTTGTTTAATAGTTTACCTCCTCATCGGAGCTATCCATTGCAGAAACACTCTCAGCCATGCCACACTCTCTATTTAGAGAATTGGAACGGCTCTTATCGTGGCTGCCACTGAGGGACTTCCGGGTCATTTCACTCGGTTAGGAAGGTTCCTCAGCTAAATGGACTATTCGACTGCAGCCTTCCTCTTCTCTTTCTGTCGAGGATAGTTTGGTGTATGACGTTACGTGCCGCAGTTGGTGCTTGTGTGTCTCTCTCCCTGATTGTCTCCAGGTGTTCCCAATCCCCAATCAGGGCCTCCAGTATGTTAGTACATTTATTTTAGCCAAATAAATATTTTAGCGTTTGAAGTTCTTTAAAGGTTGTTTATCACGTAACCTTTTTTTCTCCTTTACCTCGTTTTAACTACTTTTGAACCAGATGCTGATATAACATCCTTTACAGTGTGACTAACACAGATGCTCCATGATCTTATGACTGAAAAGGACACTCTTTTCATTTCAGTGACGGTGTGTGTAGGTATAATGTTCAGAGGTAATAATGGGATGGAAACATCCAAAAGCAGTTCTGAAACCCTAAAAATGTAAGCAAATTGTCAGTTTAATCCTGCTCCACTCCATGTGTCCAGCTGAATGACTCGAATGTAAGAAGTACTTTCCACATGTTAGTTTTCCATAACATCTTTATTTAAAAGGATTTACAACACAAACTGGCACCACTTAATTTAAATGGCATCTTTTTTTCATCCTTGCACAAAGTACAAACAAACAGTGTCCCTTAAAAAAAAAAAATTGGTAAACTCTAATATTCTGGCAGTTCAGTTTGTTTGTGATCTTTGATTCAGTGGCTTTACAGGCTGTCGGAGAAAACTGACCATTATTATACAGACATGGAAGGAAAAAGCCCTCAAACACACTTATGTAGTTCTTAATATCAACTGGGAACGATCGAACAACTGGATAACATGTGCAGAAAACTCTGTACTCTAGATTGATGGTTAAAGACAATCAGATGATGTGTTCAGACCAGCTTCTGTTCACCTTCATCCGGTTGATTCACTTCTGCAGACTCAACACTGAATCCTTGAACATATCTGCAAGTTATTGATTAAATACAGACCGACAAAGACGTTAATATTGGACTTCCTGTGTCTGACACATGTTTGGATTTGACCCTTGAAGTGTTCTTTTTTTTACATTTTAAGTGTGGAACAACACGGCTGAATGAATAATTGTTGTCCAATCAGATTGTGTGTTTTGGGAAGTCAGACTGCGATTGAAACGGAAGAAAAATGGTGCTCTTGTGTTCAGATGTTTCCAAGCAAACTAAGCAGGGGAATTCAAAAGGACTTCTGCAAACGTTAACTGCGACAAAGCCAGTTTGACATGTGACGATACTTTGGGGAAAACCAAGGGGTTTCTTTCTGATCTGGATCTAGAAAAGCTGCGACATTAGGTGAAGGAAGGTCTGACTGATAAAATGACTTTTCTATGGCAGGATTAATCATAGACAATGTGAGGTTAAAATTGACGTCAATGGTTTTCTGGATGCGTCTTGGGTTGTTAGTCTTAAATAAGGTGACAAGCTGAAGAGATGTTTGTTCTACGACTTACAATTTGTCAGTAAATACCCCACTAGTGAGACGACTACACGTCATCACGCCCAACATTAGCCGCCTTTAGCTTAGCGTGGTGACGTGAAGTCGTGTGACCGTGCTGTAGTTCCTCTAAAGCTCAATGTAAGCTTTTTAATTCCAAAAACCTGGATAGAACAATAACTTTCTTAGTGAACAAACCTCACCAAACCCGGCACTGTGACACAAGGAAGGCATTATTTCAGATCTACAATAGTTAATTATCATCTAGCTGTTTATTCTAAGGTTGGCATTAATTCCCTTTCATTTAAAAAAATCACCGACTGTATGTGAACTGCTACTCTCAGAGACACGGAGCATTGTAAGAAAAACAATTAGAAATGAAGCTTTTCAACTACTTCCTCTTCCTGTGACGGTAAAAATGGATTAATGAATGTCACGTGGAGGTGAACACAAGAGGAGATGAGCAACAGAGGGGAAAAACACATTTGATTGTGGAGGATGGAGAACATTTAGGGAGGGAAAGTGATTGCTCTGCCTCTGATGTCCTCAGATAACGCTATGAAACAACTGGTGAACTACAAACACCCCCAAAACTCCAGTATTCAAATAGAAAAAGGTAATATAATGCATTTAAATTGCAAGAAACTGCAATAAAACTAAATGAAAATCATCTTCAGACACCAATAAAGCTTTAAATTGTCTTAACGTGGAAGGAAATTCACTCTCTCATGATGAGTTATTATTTTATATAAGGGAAACGTTTCCATCCAGAGGCCGTGACGTCACTCCCCCCCGCCCTCAGAGTAAAGATGGAGATCAGGCGGTTCCTGCTGCGCCTGCTGGGACCGCTGTGGGGACCGCTGCAGCGTTTATTGCTTTCCCTCGATGTCTTTGACCACCTCTTCGACGACCGCCACCTCCAGACTTCATCTGAAGGAGAAACACAGGAGACCACCGTGAGACACAGAAATACACTAAACAGTAGGTGTGGGGGAAATAATCGATACTATGCATGGCGATATTGTATCGACACACGGACGCCAAGTATCGATATTTTATTATATAAACTATTCATATTGCAAATCCAAATTAGTTTGGCAAAGATACCATCAAATTCTGAGCGAGCGAAGAAAATAACTCATCACCTACTTCATGTGCAAAGACCTGCATCCAATCAGCGCTGTGGAAAACGAAGGCTTTTGTCACATGCTAAAGTCACCGGAACCCAATATATCATGCAATCATATACATCAATATATATGCGCAATATATCGCATCCCAATACTTAGCATATCGTAGAATGGCAATACTATCGTATTGTGGCTTAAGTATCGCAATGCTATCATATCGTGGCTTAAGTATCGCAATGCTATCATATCGTGGCTTAAGTATCGCAATGCTATCATATCGTGGCTTAAGTATCGCGATAGTATCGTATAGTGGCTTAAGTATCGCGATAGTATCGTATAGTGGCTTAAGTATCGCGATAGTATCGTATAGTGGCTTAAGTATCGTGATAGTATCGTATGGTGGCTTAAGTATCGTGATAGTATCGTATGGTGGCTTAAGTATCGTGATAGTATCGTATGGTGGCTTAAGTATCGCGATATTATCGTATAGTGGCTTAAGTATCGCAATACTATCATATCGTGTCTTAAGTATCGCAATGCTATCATATCGTGGCTTAAGTATTGCGATAGTATCGTATCGTGGCTTAAGTATCGCAATAATATCATCGTGGCTTAAGTATCGCAATACTATCGTATCGTGGGGAGCCTGGTGATTCCCACCCCTAACAAACTGGATGCTCCAACAACAGATCAGATGTAAAGAGAAACAGGAATGCATTTCTTAGAAGTGCTTTAGGAATCAAAAGGTATGAGGTTTTGTTGCTGTTCGTTCTAGGGGGGAGGAATATAATGAAGAAGTTGATTCACAACAGTTCAGGACATGGTACGCCCTTTTTAATGTCCTCACTTATTAAATATACATGTTTCTTTGAATGTAGGAGATAGCGATAACTTTAACACCCCACACACAGACACTCAAATCCAGCACCGGACACTTTTGTACGCTGCTATGGACAGTCTTGCACTAATGTACATTTTCAAAGATATTGAAGTGACTGTTTTTTTTGTATATATTGATTGTAGTGCTTATACGCATGTCTTAATTTGTGCATATGTATAAATGTGTCTGTTGATTGTGTATATACATATTTTTATATATCTTTGTTATTGTATTTGGGATTGTGAGAAACGGTATTTCGATCTCTGTCTGTACACACAAACTGAAAGATTGACAATAAAGTTGACTTTGGGAGACCACCGTGAGACACAGGGGCAGACATACACTAAACTGGATGCTCCAACAACAGAACAGAAGTAAGGAGAAATAGGAATGCATTTCTTATAGGTGCTTTGGGATTAAAAGGGTAAGAGGGAAGAGATGTGGTTACTGTTCGTCCTAGGGGGGAGGAATATAATGAAGAGGGTCTTTCACAAACGTTCAGGACATTTTTTTAGTGGAGGTGGTAAGCCCTTTTGAATGTCCTCACTTATATACATGTTTCATTTTATGTGGGATGTAGAGCCTTCACTAACAGAGTGGTGCAGCAAATAATCGATCTAATATCACTACTGGTTTCTGTTGGAGAATAATTTGCCCTCTGACGCAGCCGTTATCTCCCTTAAGGAGGGGCTGCCCTAGTGTCCTCCTTCGCCCTCTGACGCAGCCGTTATCTCCCTTAAGGAGGGGCTGCCCTAGTGTCCTCCTTCGCCCTCTGACGCAGCCGTTATCTCCCTTAAGGAGGGGCTGCCCTAGCATATTGTTGATGTTGCCAGTTTGTGAGCAACTCTCGGTCAGAGATTGTTATTGTTGTGGGACACCTGGAACCAGGGCCGGCCCTCGGCACAGGCAGTATAGGAGAATGCTAAGGGCGCATCAACCCATCGGGGCGCCAAACATTTGTTTTTTTTACATTTCACAACACAATTTCCAGATTTTGGATCAACAAAGTACATCTTATTATCTTATACTAACAGAACTACGCCTATATTGCGTACAGCGCCCATAAACTATGGCGCACTCCCCCCCCGAATCAAGTTGAACCGCCCCATCCCCAGTAAAAACCAGAGGTTTGTGTGAAATAGTTCTTTTTTGAAATAATGGTTTTAGTGTGCAATCATAGGTTTTAATTTTGTATTTGTGTTAATTCAAAAATAAAAAAAAGACTGTAGAATACAACCTCTTTGGACAATTGATATACTTATTGAAAACAAGCTACAAAATGTAATACCTTGGAAAATGCCGTTTAATAGCCTTAATTTTCGCTAAATTGATTAATCGACTTTTAATGCTTTTTAAGACCCCGCGGACCCCCTGGAGATGTAAGAAAACTGCAACCCTTTCAAATGCAAAGACTCTAAATTCAAAAACATTGGGATCCAGTAAATAGTTCAGGGTTTCCGCCAAGCAGTTGTTAGCCTGGTGGCAAATAGGTGTTAACGAGCAATCGGAATGATAATCAAGAAATAGCATTTACTCTGGGGGGAAGTTGGGTTTGGTGACAGTATCTCAACGCAAGGAGTTACAGAAGATAAATTCAAATAAATATTAAATAAAATAAGGTTATATTGAGATCACGAGTTAAAGTACAAATGTGTGCATTGTACTACAATATATATATAACATGTCATACACTATAAGCAGTGGTGTATGACTAGTAATAAGATTCCCTATAGAGCGCCACAGTGACGCGTCCTAAAACCCAAAGTAAGTGAGCATTTTACCACTTCCGGTTCCTTCGACAAAAAAGCAATTCAATCTCTCCTTTTTTGGAAGATAGCTGGAAATAAGGTCTGTGGTTGAGACACATCGAAGAGACGGATCACGTTTTGTTCTAGGACATTAAATCCATCAGCAGTGACCCCACTGGTGATTTCTGAAGAGTTGACGTGTCTGAAAAACGATGGTTGTTACCAAGTGGCTGAATAGGACTACAGAAGTCATGGAGGCCGTTGTACGTCATTACGCCGAACACGTAAACACTCCTAAGTTTGTCCGCCCTGTTCTGCTTGAAAGCAAGTCCCTGCCTCCTGCAGAGTGTTCAAACAAACACTTCAACTCGTACCATTTAGAATCTGTATGTTTGAATATGGATCTTAAGTCGGCGTGACGTTGAAGCAGCGACCCGGCTGTAGTTCCTTTATAGCATAACGTTAGCATTTAGCTTCTGGCGACTAGTTTAGGATTAGAAAATGATAAAAGTAGACATGTGGAGATTATCCGGCTGAACAAAACGTGATCTGTCTCTTCAATGTGTTTCAACCACAGACCTTATTTCCAGCTGTTTTCCTAAATCCTATGGAGAGATTGCATTGCGTTTTTGTCGAAGGAACCGGAAGAAGTTCACTTCCGGGTTTTAGGACGCGTCACTCTGGCACTCTATAGAGTTAATATTTAAACTGTATTTATCGTGTACGTCAGGCTTTCTAAACCCTGGCGGAAACCCTGGCACTTCAGCAAATCAAAAACATGTTCTATTGCAAGTGGTTCACAAGTGAGACTGTGAGTCAGACGGGAGCGGGAGTTTGCATGCTCAGAAAACATGGGTTTAAAAAGTTAAGAGAGTAAAGAAACCAACAACATCCGAGCTGTAGGAGACGGGCGCCTCGTCAGAAACGCTTTACCTTGTTCTCTTTGTTTCCGTCTTTACACAGAGACTCATCCTCTGTCTGACGCAGCGAGAGAGAGGGAGGAAGGGCGAGAGAGGGTTAACAGGGAGGAGAATTAGGAAGGAGAGAGGAGGGAGGAGGTGAGGAGATGGAGAGGCAGAGGGAGAGAGAGAGTTAACGGGGAGAAGGAATCAGGAAGGGGAAAGGAGGGAGGAGGTGAGGAGATGAAGAATGAGGGTGTGAGGATGAGAATGAGGGTGTGAGGAGATGAGGATGAGAGTGAGGGTGTGAGGAGATGAGAAGGAGAGTGAGGGTGTGAGGAGATGAGAAGGAGAGTGAGGGTGTGAGGAGGTGAGGAGAATGAGGGTGTGAGGAGGTGAGGATATGAGGGTGTGAGGAGATGAGAAGGAGAATGAGGGTGTGAGGAGATGAGAAGGAGAGTGAGGGTGTGAGGAGATGAGAATGAGGGTGTGAGGAGATGAGGAGAATGAGGGTGTGAGGAGATGAGAAGGAGAGTGAGGAGGTGAGGAGAATGAGGGTGTGCGGAGATGAGAAGGAGAGTGAGGGTGTGAGGAGGTGAGAAGGAGAGTGAGGGTGTGAGGAGATGAGAAGGAGAGTGAGGAGGTGAGAAGGAGAGTGAGGAGGTGAGGAGAGTGAGGGTGTGAGGAGATGAGAAGGAGAGTGAGGGTGTGAGGAGGTGAGAAGGAGAGTGAGGGTGTGAGGAGGTGAGAAGTAGAGTGAGGAGGTGAGGAGATGAGAAGGAGAGTGAGGAGGTGAGGAGAGTGAGGGTGTGAGGAGATGAGAAGGAGAGTGAGGGTGTGAGGAGAATGAGGGTGTGAGGAGATGAGAAGGAGAGTGAGGGTGTGAGGAGATGAGAAGGAGAGTGAGGGTGTGAGGAGGTGAGAAGGAGAGTGAGGAGGTGAGGAGAGTGAGGGTGTGAGGAGGTGAGAAGGAGAGTGAGGAGGTGAGGAGAATGAGAAGGTGAGGAGAGTGAGGGTGTGAGGAGGTGAGAAGGAGAGTGAGGAGGTGAGGAGAGTGAGGGTGTGAGGAGGTGAAAGCAGGATGTTATGAGCAGGTATGAAGGTTAATCAAGGAGTGAAGGTAAGAGGAGAGTGAGGAGGTGAGGAGAATGAGGAGGTGAGGAGAGTGAGGGTGTGAGGAGGTGAGAAGGAGAGTGAGGAGGTGAGGAGAGTGAGGGTGTGAGGAGGTGAGAAGGAGAGTGAGGAGGTGAGGAGAATGAGAAGGTGAGGAGAGTGAGGGTGTGAGGAGGTGAGAAGGAGAGTGAGGAGGTGAGGAGAGTGAGGGTGTGAGGAGGTGAGAAGGAGAGTGAGGAGGTGAGGAGAGTGAGGGTGTGAGGAGGTGAAAGCAGGATGTTATGAGCAGGTATGAAGGTTAATCAAGGAGTGAAGGTAAGAGGAGAGTGAAAGAGAAAATAACTCAAGAGGAGAATGAAACAAGAGGCATTTCAAAAATGATTTTCAACATTAAAACTCAGTTAAGTTTGTGTATTTTTTTAAATGTATCTTTTACTTGAATCCTTCCTTAAATGAAGCAACTGTCACAAAAAAAATGTAATTGTGTATAATTTTTCTTTCATTTGATTTGGATTTTGTATTCATTACTAAATAATAATAATACCCCTCATGAAAGGAGAAAGACATTTGCTTTTTAAATATTTCATTAATTATAGCAATGTAACTAATTGTAATGAATGCTCCTACCCTGAATCAATCAAATACAACATTTAAAATAATCTATACAATAAATAAACATATTGGAGTAGAAACAGGGATGGATGTAACTGCTCACCTCACACTGAACACACACGACAGACGGATACTCACTGGAAGCTGAGCTGAGTTCGGACTGGTCGGTCGTTCAGAGGATCCAGCCTCCTCATTGGCTCCTGTGCCAAACATCTTCTTATTGGACAGCATCTTGGCCTGCTGGGCTTTAGCTGCCTGCGTGTTCACAGCCTGGAGGAGCTACACACACACACACACACAGTTAACCAGTGACACACACACACAGTTAACCAGTGACACCCACACACAGTTAACCAGTGACACCCACAGTTAACCAGTGACACCCACACACAGTTAACCAGTGACACCCACAGTTAACCAGTGACCCCCACACCCACAGTTAACAAGTGACCCACACACACACACACCCACAGTTAACCAGTGACCCACACACACACAGTTAACCAGTGACACACACACAGTTAACCAGTGACACACACACACACACACAGTTAACCAGTGACACACACACACACACACAGTTAACCAGTGACACACACACACAGTTAACCAGTGACACACACACACACACAGTTAACCAGTGACACACACACACACACACAGTTAACCAGTGACACACACACACACACAGTTAACCAGTGACACACACACACACACACAGTTAACCAGTGACACACACACACACACAGTTAACCAGTGACACACACACACACACACAGTTAACCAGTGACACACACACAGTTAACCAGTGACACACACACAGTTAACCAGTGACACACACACACACACACACACACACACACACACACACACACACACACACACACACACACACACACACACACACACACACACACACACACACACACACACACACACACACACACACACACACACACACACCACACACACACACACACACACACACACACACACACACACACACACACACACACACACACACACACACACACACACACACACACACACACACACGTACCTTGGTGATGGTGCCCACAGCCTTGGTGCGGCCCTCCCTGAACACCAGCTTGTGGTCACAGTGCAGGTATTCGGGGGTCTTGATGAAGCGGAAGTGCACCGTGGCTTTGTCTCCCGTCCGCAGACAGTCTCTGTTCATGGTGAGGATGGTGGCCGTCTGCCTGATGCTGCCGCAGTGCACTGTGGGTAGTGAGAGAGGAGGACACAGTCACTTTATGTAGGAAGGTTCCAGGGCGACCATAAAGCAGGAACTCATAAAAATCTAATGTAAATCCACCCAAAACGAGAGCTGATACCTCATTCACACCAACGCAACTCCGGTTCAAGCTCCGTGCTAGAGCTTTTCAGGTTCAGAACCGGTTCTTCGGTTTAGCTCCGGCTCTTTTCACACAGCCCAAAGTCCGACTGGTGCTGCGTCATCGTTTGCGTCATGACGTAACCGTTTGCGTGCCTGCTTCATAAAGCCAAACCGCGCGGAAACCCCTCACAGCTGACACCGACAACAACAACAATGGCCGATTGTGCTCCAGCTTCCTCTGTACCTCTTCGGAAGACCAGATAGCTGGTCTCTTCAGTGGACCACTGCTGCTTGTTAAGTTTCTCCATCGTTGTGTACAAACTGGATACAACGCGGGCTTCTTGTTGTTGTTCAGGAGTTGATCCCGCCCCTGCCCCCGCCTCGACGTAAGCGTGACGTATGTGGTGCTTTTGCTCTAGCCGGACAATTTTTTGGTGCTTGAAATGAACCGGATTCCGGAGCTAAGAGGCTGCTCCGCTGCGGTGTGAAGAGGAAAACCCGGTGCTTTTCAAGCTCCAGCTCCGAACCGGCCCCGAAACACCGTTGGTGTGAATGAGGTATAAGAGTGAGAGCTGCAGCAAGTCAGCTGAACTAATGTTACTTTCTACAGTGGTATGAACCAGTGATTTAATACACATATCAAACTGATGCCGAAATAACTAGAAACTGATTAGCAAAGAACTTTGAATGTGTGTTCTTTTTTTTTTAAGGAGATCCGATTGATGAATCTAGGCTAAGCTAGCGTTGTAGCTGCTCTGTCCACTCTCAAAATAACGTCTTATAGACATCAATAAAGACGTGACTTTAACCCGCCTTTAAATGGTCTTTTATTATTTACCTACGTTTATAGGTCTTAAAGTGTTTCATGTTGTATTATAGCAACATTTCCTTTTTACGTTGGTCTTTTATTAATCGATTAACCGTTATTAAAATAATGACGTTTTTATTACTATTATCTTTTTATTTTTGTTGTACAGGGGTTTGATAAAACATGATAAAATAGAATAAAGAATAGAAATAATTAAATGAATATTAAAACAGCAGCATAATTCACAAATGAAAAGCCAGTCTGAAGAGGTGTGTTTTGGTCAGTGTTTTGAAAGGGGGGGGGGGCGGGGCAGTCTCTGATGTGTTGTGGAAGGGGGGGGGGGGGGGCGGGGCAGTCTCTGATGTGTTTTGAAAGGGGGGGGGGGCGGTGCAGTCTCTGATGTGCTGTGGAAGGGGGGGGGGGGCGGTGCAGTCTCTGATGTGTTGTGGAAGGGGGTGGGGGGGGTGCAGTCTCTGATGTGTTGTGGAAGGGGGGGGGGGGCGGTGCAGTCTCTGATGTGTTTTGAAAGGGGGGGGGGCGGTGCAGTCTCTGATGTGTTTTGAAAGGGGGGGGCGGTGCAGTCTCTGATGTGTTTTGAAAGGGGGGGGGGGTGCAGTCTCTGATGTGTTTTGAAAGGGGGTGGGGGGGTGCAGTCTCTGATGTGTTTTGGAAGGGAAGGGGGGGGAGCGGTGCAGTCTCTGATGTGCTGTGGAAGGGGGGGGGGGGGGGCGGTGCAGTCTCTGATGTGTTGTGGAAGGGGGGGGGGGCGGTGCAGTCTCTGATGTGTTGTGGAAGGGGGGGGGGGGGCGGTGCAGTCTCTGATGTGTTGTGGAAGGGGGGGGGGGGGGCGGTGCAGTCTCTGAATCATTATTTATTTGTATTATCGTACCTTTTACCTCCTTGTGTCTCTTAACCTGTTCAAATGTTTTGTTGCTATGCTGCATGTATCTATAAAGGTCTTAACGTCTGATCCGAGGGGAATTTATTTTTGACATTTTGTAACGCACTTTGAGCTGCACGTGCTGTATGAAAAGTGCTGTATAAATAAAGCTTTATTATTCTGCGGTTTGTAGACGTACAAAATAAACAACCATTTGTCCTGAGTGTCTCCAGTGTGTCTGTTATATTCTAATGTTCTGAGTGTTTAGATATACAGATGTCGTGGACACTGACCCATGGCCTGGTATCTGGGGGATATCGTGGTGGGGTGGTGGAGCACCAAGATCTCAGCCTCAAACTCCCACGTGGCCTGAGGCATCAACTTTGGAGCAACCATCACCATTCCTTTCCTTATCGACGAGCGCTTGATCTGAGGAAACACAAAAGAAGACCCACAAATGAACAAATGAAGTTGTGAAGGGATGAAGACAAACCAGAGACAGAGCATCAGGTGAGGAGAGGAGGAGGTGAGGAGAGGAGGAGGTGAGGAGAGGAGGAGGTTAGGAGAGGAGGAGGTGAGGAGAGGAGGAGGTGAGGAGACGAGGAGGTGAGCAGACGAGGAGGTTAGGAGAGGAGGAGGTGAGGAGAGGAGGAGGTGAGGAGACGAGGAGGTTAGGAGAGGAGGAGGTGAGGAGACGAGGAGGTTAGGAGAGGAGGAGGTGAGGAGGTGAAGATATGAAGTGAGGAGATGAGGAGGTTAGGATATGAGGAGATGAGGAGGTTAGGAGGTGAGGATATGAAGTGAAGAGATGAGGAGGTGAGGATATGAAGTGAGGAGATGAGGAGGTGAGGATATGAAGTGAGGAGATGAGGAGGTTAGGATATGAGGAAATGAGGAGATAAAGAGGAGAAGATATGGAGAATTAGGAGATGAGGTGAGTAGGTGAGTAAATGAGGAGGTGAGGAGGTGAGGGTATGAGGAAATGAGGAGATGAAGAGATGAGGATATGAAGTGAGGAGATGAGGAGGTTAGGATATGAGGAGGAGAGGAGGAGGTGAGGGTATGAGGAAATGAGGAGATGAAGAGGAGAGGATATGGAGAATTAGGAGATGAGGTGAGTAGGTGAGGAAATGAGGAGATAAAGAGGTGAGGAGATGGAGAATGAGGAGAGGAGGAGGTGAGGATATCAGGAGATGAGGAAATTAGGAGATGATGTGAGGAGATGAAGAGGTGAGGAGATGAGGAGGTTAGGAGGTGAGGATATGAAGTGAAGAGATGAGGAGGTGAGGATATGAAGTGAGGAGATGAGGAGGTGAGGATATGAAGTGAGGAGATGAGGAGGTGAGGATATGAAGTGAGGAGATGAGGAGGTTAGGATATGAAGTGAGGAGATGAGGAGGTTAGGATATGAGGAAATGAGGAGATGAAGAGGAGAAGATATGGAGAATTAGGAGATGAGTTGAGTAGGTGAGGAAATGAGGATATTAAGTGAGGAGATGAGGAGGTGAGGGTATGAGGAAATGAGGAGATGAGGAGGTGAGGGTATGAGGAAATGAGGAGATGAGGAGGTGAGGATATGAAGTGAGGAGATGAGGAGGTTAGGATATGAGGAGGAGAGGAGAGGAGGAGGTGAGGGTATGAGGAAATGAGGAGATGAAGAGGAGAGGATATGGAGAATTAGGAGATGAGGTGAGTAGGTGAGGAAATGAGGAGATGAAGTGAGGAGATAAAGAGGTGAGGAGATGGAGAATGAGGAGAGGAGGAGGTGAGGAGAGGAGGAGGTAAGGATATCAGGAGATGAGGAGGTGAGGAGATGAGGAAATTAGGAGATGATGTGAGGAGATGAAGAGGTGAGGATATGAGGAGGAGAGGAGGTGAAGAGAGGAGGAGGTGAAGAACAAAAGAAAACACACAAATGAGCAAATGAAGTTGAAGGGATGAAGCCAAACCAGAGACACAGCATGAACCTCAGACTCACAAACCTTTTTGAGGGCGAAGGAGGCCGTCTGCCCCCCCCGAACCTCTTTGACCGGCATCCTCTTGCGGTGGATGGATTTCACGGCGATGGGGATGAAGGTTCCCAGCGGGTCGGGGCCTAACAGCAGCGTGTCGTTGAGACGGATCATTCCACGTAACGTAGTCCCCGAAACCACAGTGCCCACGCCCTGACGAGAGAACAGACAGCGTTCATCAGAGGCCAGGGCTCAACGCTAACTTTTTTAAGTGGTTGCCAGGGTGGCAACCAGGCATCAGCTTTTTGTTGCCAAAACTGAAAATATGGTTGTCATTTTTAGTCACCTTATATTTTAAATAATTAGATACTATACAGTTACACATCAACTTAATGAGCAAGTGACACAAAAGAATGTTCAAATGCTTTACAATAAGTAATTAACATAATTATTTGAAACTTAAGTGGTACTTGTCCAGTACCAGTAGTGCAGCTGTTGTCATGTTCTTCACAGATCCCTCACAAATGAATTGAGGAAGTCACTAGTTTCTTGGCTAGTTTCGTTGTCTCCCTTTCAAATTTGAAAGTGTTTTTTTCACTGGTTCAAACCCCACTGCAGTCAGCATGTCGTTGTGTCCCTAAGACACTTCACCCCAAATTGCTCCTGTGGGGATTGCCCACAGTATTGAATATGTTAGTCGCTTTGGATAAAAGCGACTTACATACAGTGGGGCAAAAAAGTATTTAGTCAGCCACCAATTGTGCAAGTTCTCCCACTTAAAAAGATGAGAGGCCTATAATTTTCATCCTAGGTATACTTCAACTATGAGAGACAGAATGAGAAAGAAAAATCCAGAAAATCACATTCTCTGATTTTTAAAGAATTTATTTGCAAATTATGGTGGAAAATAAGTATTTGGTCAATAACAAAAGTTAATCTCAATACGTTGTCATATACCCTTTGTTGGCAATGACAGAGGTCAAACGTTTTCTGTAAGTCTTCACAAGGTTTTCACTGTTGCTGGTATTTTGGCCCATTCCTCCATGCAGATCTCCTCTAGAGCAGTGATGTTTTGGGGCTGTCGCTGGGCAACACGGACTTTCAACTCCCTCCAAAGATTTTCTATGGGGTTGAGATCTGGAGACTGGCTAGGCCACTCCAGGACCTTGAAATGCTTCTTACGAAGCCACTCCTTCGTTGCCCGGGCGGTGTGTTTGGGATCATTGTCATGCTGAAAGACCCAGCCACGTTTCATCTTCAATGCCCTTGCTGATGGAAGGAGGTTGTCACTCAAAGTCTCACGATACATGGCCCCATTCATTCTTTCCTTTACACGGATCAGTCGTCCTGGTCCCTTTGCAGAGAAACAGCCCCAAAGCAAGATGTTTCCACCCCCATGTTTCACAGTAGGTGTTCTTTGGATGCAACTCAGCATTCTTTCTCCTCCAAACATGTCTAGTTGAGTTTTTACCAAAAAGTTCTATTTTAGTTTCATCTGACCATATGACATTCTCCCAATCCTCTTCTGGATCATCTAAATGCTCTCACCACTGGGCTTTCAACTAAAGACACAGCCACGCAAAAACTGCGTCATTTGTACAGCTCCTTATAGTAGCTCCTACTGCAATTTGTAACGTGTGGTGAAACGATCAGCACTGCAACACGGAGGAAAGCGGCAGGAAGTCGCCTGGAGTTAAAGAGAGCGGGGCTGCATGGCTTCCTTCTGCAGGTAACGGCGGCGGTCTCGTTCAGGATCCGAAAATACAATTTTTAAATGTTGCACACTTATTCCTAGTGAGCCACCGGTTACATTGGCACCCCTGGTCTAGACCCCGGGGGGGGGGGGGTTCATCGGATCGGTTCTTCCCTCCCGAATGATACTCCTGCCTAATCGCCAAAACTCCATTACATTCATTTGTGTATTCCTGGCAATAAATATGTATTTCCCCGTAGAAACATTTTCACACATCTCTACCAAGAGACACTGGGTTCAACAACAGCAGAGAGTCTCAAACCTTCAGTGCTAAACTTTAGCTCTACTTTTCCCTGTTGGTCTCCACTTTGAGGAGCAACCAAAGAACAGTGTGACTCATCTAAAGGAAACAAACAAACAGCTAGGAGTATAAAGTGTTATTTCGTACCGGTACAGAGTAGGTGTCGTCGATCTGGAACTCTGCGGGCTCGTCGTTGTTGAAGTATGTTCTGGAGGAGAGCAGGTTGAGGAACATCTTCAGCAGCCCCATGTTCTCCCCCGTCACATTGGAGATCTGGAAGATGGGACACATCCTGCAGAGAGGGGCGGTAAAGTTATTATAAGACAAGTGCACAGTACTAATGAAGGTATTAGAGTTCAGGGCTGGATCTCTGTAGATGGGGTGGGAAAGATAAGTCAGATTTGCGGAAACTATTATTAGAAATCCTAGAAAAGGAAACATGATAACTTAATAAAATGATTGGATTTATACAAATTATCTAAAGAGTTTTTTTAACATGATTTTTTACAAAAATTAGAGACTAAATGTTTTGAAGATATTTCTGACCCGCTCTATCGAAATCAGTCGGAAGTCGCAACGGCTCATTGCAAAATAAACGTGGATTTGCGTGAACAAATAGTTTTTCGGGGTTCGGTGTTTTGTTTGATTTTAAATAAACAAAGTCTTGGCTTTCAGAAGATGAAACTTGTATTTCCAAAATCACACGAGAAATACATGTTTGAAGCTTGTGAAGGGACGATGACACCTCTCACTCTGCTCTGCTGTTCCGCAGCGCCGCCCCCCCTCCCTCCGCTGACATTATGAATGTAAGAGTATAGTAACCATAGATAACACGGCAGGGTCCGTTACAGTTTGTTTTCATCTGATTTCAAATAAACAAAGTCTTGGCTTTCAGAATATTAAACTTGTTTCGGCAAATTCAGATGATAAATACAACTTTGAAGCTTCGGCATAATTACAAGCGGAGAACGTAGTAACTTAACGTCACAGCAGGCAAAACAACAGCCGGTGTTTCTCGTGAGTGTTTTCCCCGGGAAACAAACAATACACACAAAATTACACAAACACACACACTCGCGAGCTTCCCCCAGACCAGTAATCCAAACGAAAATATCTTCCCTCCGTAGTATTTTGATCATTTGCTCCGCTAGCAACCAATCAGATCGATGGATTCCAGAGAAGAGGAAACTTTGAAGGCTTTTTCTCAAAATGATGACAGTCAGTATATAATGTGACATATTTTGCTTAATATTTGGAGTACAACAACAATCCTGATATCATTAGAAAGCTAGGAATCTCCTCTTTCCAGCAGTGTATACTCAAAATGTGTCTTCGGGTCAATGCGACTGATTCCGATAGAGCAGGTTTGAAAAAAAGTTTGAGGAGACATTGTTTTAAAGGACCTAAAAATAAAACTAAGGCTGCAATAGTTAGTATACTTGTTCTGCAATAATTTCATTACACTGCTAAGGGATATTATAAATGTTAGTAGTACAAATATACAATATTGTCAATTGGCTAAAGTTAACACATATTATACTATAATACACACAAAGCTTGTTTGAGTCCTTAGTTGCATGCTGTTTTTAAGATACAAATTAAAAAGTTGCAGAAAATACAGGTATTTTTTTTACAGATGTTTTAAATAGCTGGTACACTATCTATTGATGAGAGTAACACCTACGTCACTTCCGGCCCAAAATGACAGCCCCGCCCACTTTTGGGGGAAAACAAAGCGGTCATTTGAATGGTGGTCGATACAAATTCTGAAGTTCTTGCCAATCCGATAAGAAATGTTTGAAAACCGTGGATTTTCTGATCTTCAAAGAGCCCGAATACGATGGCTAGGCAGGCAAACAATTACATTAAATCATTGGAAATCAACGATCGGGCTCGATATATGGTTAATTTAAAATCAGTAGACGAGCCCGTAATTTCGCCAGCTGTTACTCTCATGAGCGAGGCGGGAAATAATAGTTTTATGATGCCATCAAGCTGCTGTGTCGTTTATTGCACCTCAATTATAAAAAAGAAAATCCAGAGTTACGTTTTTCTGTGGAACTCTGTGGCTTCAGGCTCGACCGCCATTCAAATGACAGGCGTTGCTTTCCCCCAAAAGTGGGCGGGGCCGTCATTTTCGCCCGGAAGTGACGTAGGTGTTACTCTCATCTATGGACATCGATCGCCTACTGCTATATTTAACCATATATCGAGCCCGATCGTCGATTTCCAATGATTCAATGTAATTGTTTGCCTGCCTGGCCATCGTATTCGGGCTCTTTGAAGATACAAAAATCCATGGTTTTCTTAAATTTCTGAACGGATTGGCAAAAACTTCAGAATCTGTATTGACCGCCGTTCAAATGACAGCGTTGGTTTCCCCCAAAAGTGGGCGGAGCCGTAATTTGCGCCCGGAAGTGACGCATGTGTTACTCTCATCTCTCTTTTAATTCGATGATTTTAAACACATACTTGCACCTGCTTCCTTTAATGTGAAACTAACCGTGTACTTAAACTACACCATGCTCTCAAGGACACTCCCTGTTCAAAGAAACGATTAAAGAAAGCATTTTAATCATGTGTTCGTCTTTTCATTTCTTTGTCGGATATATATTTGACTCTCCTCCGTCTCCTCCGCTGTCCTCTCACCTCTCGGAGCTGAAGTTGGACGCCGTCACGATGACGTCGTCTTTGTTCTGGACCAACACGGGGATCTTCCTGCAGCCCGGAGACTTTAGTAACCTCTGCAGCAGCTTTAGCGTCTCTGCAGAAACAGAAAATATACATAACTTACCTTCCTTTATAGGTCTTAAAGATTTGATCTTATTGCATTAATCCAACATGCTTCAAGAGCAATATTCATGTTTACGTTGGTCTTTTTTATTTCTTAATCGTTTCACCTTTATTGGAATGATGGCATTTGCATTTCTGTTATCGTTGTAATTCTGTTGTACCGATATGTTCCCTTTGTTTTATATGTTATATTGTTGCATCGACTCGTTGTCTTGTGTCTTATCTGTCCGAGAGAAACAATTATTATGTACCTTTTAAAGTTCTTAACAAATAATCTGAGGGGAATTTCTTGTTGTCCGGTTTTAACTTGTGAAGTGTCATCTTGCAAAGCACTTTGAGCTGCATGTGATGTATGAAACGTGCTGTATCAATAAAGCTTTATTAGTATTATCAACATGTCATTTTACAAAAACACTGGCTGTCTGTGAACAACTGTAACGGTACGTCCACACGGCAGCGTCGCGTCAAAGCGGTGGTTTGATTGGCTAGGGATTGTACTGGCATATGGTTTGATTGGCTAGCGCTTGTATTGGCATATGGTTTGATTGGCTAGAGCTTGTACTGGCATATGGTTTGATTAGCTAGCGCTTGTACTGGCATATGGTTTGATTGGCTAGAGCTTGTACTGGCATATGGTTTGATTAGCTAGAGCTTGTACTGGCATATGGTTTGATTAGCTAGCGCTTGTACTGGCATATGGTTTGATTGGCTAGCGCTTCTACTGGCATATGGTTTGATTAGCTAGCGCTTGTACTGGCATATGGTTTGATTGGCTAGCGCTTCTACTGGCATATGGTTTGATTAGCTAGCGCTTGTACTGGCATATGGTTTGATTAGCTAGCGCTTGTACTGGCATATAGTTTGATTGGCTGACGCTTGTACTGGCATATGGTTTGATTGGCTAGTGCTTGTACTGGCATATGGTTTGATTGGCTAGTGCTTGTACTGGCATATAGTTTGATTGGCTGACGCTTGTACTGGCATATGGTTTGATTGGCTAGCGCTTGTACTGGCATATGGTTTGATTGGCTAGTGCTTGTACTGGCATATGGTTTGATTGGCTGACGCTTGTACTGGCATATGGTTTGATTGGCTAGCACTGATACTGGCATATGGTTTGATTGGCTAGCACTGATACTGGCATATGGTTTGATTGGCTAGCACTGATACTGGCATATGGTTTGATTGGCTAGCACTGATACTGGCATATGGTTTGATTGGCTAGTACTGATACTGGCATATGGTTTGATTGGCTAGCACTGATACTGGCATATGGTTTGATTGGCTAGCACTGATACTGGCATATGGTTTGATTGGCTGAAGCTTCCGTCGACGCTTGAAAAGTTGAACTCTTCTCAACTTTCATCGCGAGCAACGGAGGCAAAGCGGCGGAACCACAACGCAGTTCGGCAAAGCGTGACGTCACCCCAAAGTGAATGGGAAGCGTCTCCGTTGAAGCGCGCGACGCTGCCGTACCGTAAACATATTCAACAGTAAAATACCGTATATAAGAGAAAGGGGTTGATTATACATGGTGCTTTAATCCTAACATCCCCATTTCAAAGCATATTTAATCATAGTTTATTAAGCAGACTCCCTGTTGTTGTGCACTGCTCCTATTTGCATTGTTAATTTGCTCTTGCAGGGATCTGTGTTTTATGCAAAGTGAACTCTGGAGAGGCTCTCACTGTGAGTGAGTGTTTGGTTTCACACACACCGCATTTACATCATTAAAGCACAGTAAATAAAGCTGGAATCACATTACTGACTTCCCAGAGAGGAGTCTGTGCACATGGGGAATTATAAAATGCATTATCACTTGTCTTACTTGATGCAAGTTAGTAAAAGTATGAAGTTCAAATCAGAGTTAATTCAGAGAGTTGAAACACAATAAAAACATAGAATAAAATAAAAGCACACAAGTTACCCAAACGCCAAACGGGAATGTCTTTAGATGACATTTAAAAGAGTCGATGAGAGACAGGGGTTGTTTACCTTGCAGGATGTTGGCTGGACACATGTCTATCTTAGTCACCACCACGAACACGGGCACATTGAGGGCCAGAGCGAGACCCAGGTGCTCTTTGGTCATCCCCACGATGCCGGCGTTACTGCCAACCTGAGACAGAGAGAGAGGAGAAGGGAAACAGAGGGTTAAACAAACAAGGACAACAGGAAGGGCCAACACATTGGGCCTGACAGTTTATAGGTAATGGCGTTACACATGCTCCATTGTGTGTGAATGTGTGAGGGTGTTTGAAGAAAGAAAGTAAATCCAGGGTATATGCAGGAATCCTGAAGTCAAATTTAATACCTTTTAAGACCTTTTTTAAGACTCTTTCCATACATTTTAAGACCTCATCGCAACTTTGAGTTCTAACCGGTTACCTTGGCGACACACTTTACCTCACATTGACTATATTGATTGTAAGATAGCACAACTAAACAGAGTGCAGACAGACTACTGAAGCCTCCTCTCCACATGAACTTCAACCTCTCTGTGAAGGTCAGGTTTAATGCAGCATGCTGCTTTGTTGCTTCTGTACTCTGTGCTCTTTCATTCCAGTAGAACTCCTCAGAAACCATTAGAAACCAGTATTTGACCAATAAACAAAACAATTGACAAAACTTTGAACTATGAAATATATTAAACTTTGGTGAGCTTCAGCGTGGTAATGCCATATAGGAGCTCCCTCACAAATACCCAGGGGTTAAATTGGGCTGGGGCTGTCCGGGGCTAAGCCCGGCACATAGGACGATGCTCTGACGTCATCACCCTCACACATTTGCCATATGTTTACAAAAAACGATATATATGTTAAAACTTTTCTCGTTCTTAATATAGACTATATTTAGGGTCGGTATGTGTTGACTTTACTTTAAAATAGCAGATCTCTGTGACCGGATATAGTTTGGCTTAGTGAACATGTGTCTCTTCCTTGGAGGAGCAGCATCGCCCGGACTCCGCTGCTCCTCCGTGCAGAGAGTCTGCACTGCAGCGGTGGGTGTCAGCGACGTGCAGTCAGGGGAGGCACGGATTGGCCATTGGGAGAGTCGGGACTTAAACGCCGCGGCTTTCTGGCTAGCACTTAGCACTTTCCCTCTCCCTCCTCTCCCTCCCCCCCCACAGAGCGGAGCAAGGCAACGAAACTTAATATAAGAAGCAGCATTTCACGGCGCGCTATGCATGGGGCCGCCTTGAGGGGGTTTCCCGACATGTCGCTTCAGTCAATTAAAGGGTGTTTCATGTTGTCGTTGCTGTGGACCTTCTTAATACCTTGGAAAATGCCATTTAATACTTTAATAGCCTTAATTTTCGCGAAATTGATTTATCAACTTTTAATACTTTTTAAGACACCCTGAAATCTCTAATTATGTGTCTTCTTGGCAGGGAAATTAAGTCTTTGGGAGGTATTGGGAAAACACTGAATGTCCTCTTCCAACATGAGAGTAACATGATAACAAAGGTATCCCAACTGTAGCTGTGAACAGGACAGGATGTGTGATTACCTAGAAGAGCATCAGGACTGTTTGAGGCAGATGATAGCTATGTGATTAACATGATGATTCAGCCTCTATGGAGAGAGACATCAAGCATGCTCATTTCTGACGTGGAGCTAATCTGAAGTAAACATTGAATACTGCTTTCTATTCCTCCATCTTGTGACTGTGTAACTCCCTCTCTTGGATATCAGCATGTGAAGGACACTGTTCAGGAACTAGTCTCTGTATGTGATGACTCCTTCCATTCTGGAGAGGATCACAGATACATGGATCCTGCTTGAAGCTCAAGCCGGTGACGAGTGATTATTAACATTTTGAAAAAGTATTCAGAAAAAGTGCGATTTTGTTGATTTTGAGAGAAAAAAAGTCAGAATTTTGAGAAAAAGTCAGAATTGTTTGATTTTTGAGAAAAAGTATAACAACATTTAAAGTCAGAATCTTTGGAAAAACACAGAATAGATGTTGAGAAAAAGTCATATTTTTGAAAAAGTCATATTTGGGAGAAAAAGTAATACAAAAAAATGAAAGTCAGAATCTTTAGAAAAACACAGAATTTTGAGAAAAAGTCACATTTTTGAGGAAAAAGTCAGATTATTTTGAAAAACATCATTTTTGAGATTTTGATAACACAAAATTCTCTCTTTTTGTTTTGACTACTTCCATTCTTGAGAGGATCAGAAATACATGGATCCTGAGATTGAAGCTCAAGACGGTGATGAGTGATTATTAACGTTTTTAAGTATTCAGAAAAAGTCTGAATTTTTAGATTTTGCAGAAAAAATCTGAAGTTTGAGAAAAAGTCATATTTTTGAAATTGTTGAGAAAAAGTCAGATTGTTTGATTTTTGAGAAAAAGTATAAACAAAATGAAATTCAGAATCTTTGGGAAAACACAGAATTGATGTTTGAGAAAAAGTCATATTTTTGAAAAAGTCATATTTTTGAGATTTTTAAGAAAAAGTCATATTTTTGAGAAAAAGTAATACAAAAAAATGAAAGTCAGAATCTTTAGAAAAACACAGAATTTTGAGAAAAAGTCAAATTTTTGAGAAAAAGTCAGAATTTTTAGAAAAACATCATCTTGAGAAGAAAACAAAATTCTCTCTTTTTGTTTTGACTACTTCCATGCTTGAGAGGATCAGAAATACATGGATCCTGAGATTGAAGCTCAAGACGGAGACGAGGGAGATTTTTCCTAACTTGAGACTGGACCCAAAAGTAAGTAGATGTCCATGTTGCCCCATGTTTAAATGCCTTTACACACTTGCCCTTCACCCCTCTCTCTCTCACCATGAGCATGCAGAAGTCAGGCAGGTGTCCCGTCATGCCGAACACGGTGGTCTTCAGGTACTTCTCGTGTCCCGCCAGGTCGATGAAGGTGATGACCTTTGAGGATTTCTCACAGATCTTCGTCCAGTCCAGGCCGCCGCCGTGGCTGTCGGGTTTATTCACAACCTGAAGGCGCAGAAACACACAGAGATTACAGATGCACAGCGAGGGGGAGAAATAGTAGAAATACAACTCCGAGAGACAAATACAATTTAAAAAAAAGTTACATTACTTGACATTGTACTGAATTAATAATTAATAACTTTGTCTATTAGCTATTATCTGTGCTTTTAGTAGGGCTGCTCAATTAATCGTATTTTAAATCGCGATTACGATTATGGCTTGTAACGATTACGAAAACAACGTAATCGAAATAAAACGATTTTTTTATTATTATTATTACTTTTGTTTTGGCTTTTCAGTTGAATTCTACTTAAAGTTCAGGGAAATCAACTGTTAAAAACATACTGTTCAAAAAAAAAATCTCCAATAAATGGATGTTTTCAAAGTCAATGAATAATCGCAATTACAATTATTGACCCAAATAATCGAGATTATGATTTTTGCCATAATCGAGCAGCCCTAGCTTTTAGTATATGTTTCGTATTGTGGTTTGAATCATTGTGCTCTTGTATGTTTTCTTTAAATGCCATCAACCTGCCAGGGACTGCAGATGAAAATGAGCCTTAATGGCTCTAGTTCATTATGGACTAAAGAGTGCTCATGTTAATTAATGTGCATGGTCTCTTCTCAAATACAATGAATACAAACAAATACTGGTATGTTATCTTAATGGGAAATGATTTTGATCATAGTTGCTGCTGAAAGCTTTTGAGTTTTAACTGACAGACAATTAACTAACACATTTGAACCAAATGTGGAAAAAGTGACATTTCTTTACACTGTCCTCTAATCATCTGAATGGGAAAATAATGTCAACATATTTTCTGCTTTAGGAGTTGCATCGCCTTCTCACATTAAATCACACTTTGAGGGATAAAGAAAGCTTATTAAGAAGCTATGCCATTAAAGAGGTTGTTACGGTCCAAGCACTGTTTGTACTGTAATCAGTCTTTAATCTTAAAGGTCACCTATCATGCAACATCCACTTCTTCATGTCTCTTCTACATCAACATGTGTCCCCTCTTCTTCACGTCTCTTCTACATCAACATGTGTCCCCTCTTCTTCACGTCTCTTCTACATCACCATGTGTCCCCTCTTCTTCATGTCTCTTCTACATCAACATGTGTCCCCTCTTCTCCATGTCTCTTCTACATCAACATGTGTCCCCTCTTCTTCATGTCTCTTCTACATCAACATGTGTCCCCTCTTCTTCACGTCTCTTCTACATCACCATGTGTCCCCTCTTCTTCATGTCTCTTCTACATCAACATGTGTCCCCTCTTCTTCATGTCTCTTCTACATCAACAGATTTTGGCTACTTTGTGATGTCATAATGTGTTGTCTTGTGTAACCATTAGCCAATCACCAACCAAGGTAACCCCCCCCCCCCCCCTGAATCTCCTCCTAGAGCACCATTGAGTTATTTTTAACCAATCATCTCTCAGAGGGGCGTGGCCAGCAGCAGCTCATTAGCATTTAAAGCTACAGACAGAGAATCAGCACTTTGGAAACAGGGCTGAAACAGAGGGGATTATGGGTAATGCTGCAATGATCTGTTTGGTGTTTCAGCCAATCAGAGACATGTTCTGTATATATCTGAGACCTGTGATATATTGATGAAAAACAGTATGATAGGTGACCTTTAAACACTTATTATAGGAGCTTTAACTTTCTCCATTTCACCCCCCTGGTGTCCACAGTACGTCCTGACAGAAGCTCACCTCTCCCTCCTTGTCAAACCCCAGGATATCATTGCCCACACTGCTGGTCCTGCCACTCTCCATTTCATGTTTGTGTCTAAAGAGCTTCTGGCGAGCAAAGCCTCGGCCATTGTCCAGCTCACCGTGGGTCAGAACCCCCAGCAGAGTGCTCTTCCCCGCGTCCACATTCCCCACCACCGCCACCCTGAGCACCAGAGGGAGGAGAACAGGAAGAGTGGGTTATATCAAACATTAGAATCCGTTATTTGTCCCGCAACGGGGAGATTTACAGCGTTACAACGGTACAGTGCAAATTAGAAGTAAAAAGAGTAAGAGGAGGGTTAATAATAAAACACAATAGGTCAATTAAATAACAGATACGTACACCATGGTAACAAAAAGTAGCATTTTGTGAAAATATTGAAGTAGCTATTAATGTAGGGCTGCTCGATTATGGCAAAAATCATAATCTCGATTATTTGGGTCAATAATTGATATCACGATTATTAAAAACGATTATCCATTTACTTTGAAAACATTAATTTATTGAAAAAAGAAAACCTTACCCTGAACTTTAAGTAGAATTCAACTGAAAAACCAATAAAAAAATGCAAATAAAATAAATAATTGTTTTATTTTGTTTTCATAATCGTTGAAAGCCAAAATCGTAATTGCGATTAAAATACGATTAATTGAGCAGCCCTATATTAATGTTAACAAATTGTTAAATTAAATAAATTGCACATGAGCCGTGGTATTGAACAAAGCTTTCTACATCTCTATCTATGTTTTTATTAACAAGTGAAGTCAGATAAAACTGATATGGAACTTAAATCAAACTCTATCATCTCTCAAAATGCACTTCCACCTCAACAAAAACTAATCCAAAACAAACCATGCACCTTAACAAATGTCAAAATATATAAGGTGCCATGGGGTACTACATTCTTTACTTAAAACCATCAATATTATTTCCTAGCCAGAGCATTTCCTCTTATTTGTAAGGCACGGCCAGTTTATTTATTTAGCAGCTTTCAACACAAGGCAATTCAAAGTGCTTTACAACAAGGAAAGACATTAAGAGACATAATATGAAATGGCATTTTAAACGAACCCCACTTCTAATCTGAAACCCAATATTCATAATATTCAACAGATCCTGGCCATATTTGTGTAGCATATACAATGAATTTGCTCCCAGACATTCATGTGGCTTGCTATCTTTAGAGCCCATCTGTGGTCAAAAAGTCACCACTTAAGGTCCTTTCAGTATTTCTACTTTAACCCCAATAAATTGTACCTGACTTCCAGGAAGTCCTCCTCGCCCACGCGCCTGCGGATCAGATAGTCTCTGATCTTTCCTCCGGCGTCTGTTCGCTCTCTGAGGAAGATCAGGTCGGTTTCGATCTGTTCGCACAGCGACCGCACCGTGGCCACCGACGCCTCCATGTCCTTGTCATCCAGACCGTAGTCTCCCCCGTCTGAACAGAGAGGAGAGGGAGGTTAACCATGAAGTAGGAACAGGGAGCAAGAGACGAAATGTTATAATATCTACTCTATCAGTTGCAATGTACCATGAAGTAGGAGCAGGGACCAAGAGAGGAGGAAAAGACAGTCACAAATAGGGTTGCATATCGTTGACTTTTTTACGATACCGATACATATCGTGACACTTTCATGTTGCATCAGGGAAACATTTAATCAACCCGCAATTACTCCCATGAAACGCTTTATGATGTAGTTCACATGTCAAATGAATATTCAATTCAATTGTGGGACTTGGACCTTTTAGTACTGAACAAACAATGAAAAACACGTTATCTATGAAGAAAATTCTGCAATATCATTTATGTCAACCATCAGGCGTGAATAGCACATCTTATCAATGCAAAAAGAAAATGGCAAATCTGACTTTTTCCTCAAAAATCTGACTTTTTCCTCAAAAATCTCAAAAATATGACTTTCAAAAATATGACTTTTTCTCAAACATCAAATCTGTGTTTTTCCTAAGATTCTGAATTTCATTTTGTTTATACTTTCTCAAAAATCAAACAATTCTGACTTTTTCTCAACAATTTCAAAAATCTGACTTTTTCTCAAAAATCTGACTTTTTCTAAAGATTCTGACTTTCATTTTTTCCCCTCAAAAATCAAACAATTCTGACTTTTTCTCAACAATTTCAAAAATATGACTATCTCAAACTTCAGATTTTTTATAATCAATATTCAACCTGAGATTCGACTGACCAGAGAACACACAAAGGATCATGAGATCTCGGTATTGCACATAAAACAAATAGCATCATTAAAATCAACATTTGCCTGATGAAAGAAAACTATCCCATCACAGTTCAGTTTTGTGCATTAATTTTCAAGAAGATGAACCACACTTTAGATTTTCTAAAGTGACTCGTTTGCGGAGTTTCACGGCGAAATTGACATCGTAATTCCGACGGTTAGGGCGCGAGTTTAAGGATATTACGCCTCACTTTCATAAATAAAAAAATAAAAAACCGGATCTGATTTCGATACGGTATACCGTAGCCGCCAGTAACCGGTATTTCGGTAATACTGGGAACCGGTATGCACCCCTAGTCACAAAGACACCAGGAGGCATTTTTTACACTGGAATAACTTCATGCTACGCCTACATTTGCTACCAGTTACTTGTTGGTTAAAAGGCAAAATGTGTACGATTTGTGCGTTGCAGTTTGTAAACACAACATTAACAGTTTCCTCTTCTCCGCAGCTCAACCAGGGATACGGATAGAGCTAAGAACCAGTTAAACTCGCCTCCAAACAAGCTTTTTGTGCATGCCGTTTAGACTTTATCATGTCAATTCATAAGCAATACATCTATCCCCCGATGCACCTTCAATGCCACCAATTTGTATGACAAATAAAGAACCTCGAACCTTAAGTCTGTTTACTTTTATTTTTAGCACGTTACGAACTTGGGAAAAAGGACTCAAATGCACGACCCGGGAGGTAAAGTATAAGCAATATACTTTTATTTTGCCAAAAGGATATACAAAAGAAAACGACACTCTTTGCGAGGTGACCAAAAATAAAGGGCTTCGATAAGGCATAACAAAAAACGCTCACAACGTGAGGAACAAAACACTTAGTGCCATAGTGCATACTAAGTCTATATTTGAAACATCACATCCTCCACCTGATCCTCAACACCGGAGCCCCTCAAGGCTGCGTGCTCAGCCCTCTCCTCTACTCCCTGTTCACT